>JASVER010000182.1:572329-767719 GCA_030449065.1 Oceanodroma leucorhoa | reverse complement strand
GGGCCGGCCACTGCCACCCGCGGCGGATCTCGCGTGGGGTGTGTGTGCGTGTGGGGGCGGGAGCCCTCACCCGGCGCCTGTGGCTTGCAGTGGCCCCTCCGTGCTCGGGTTCCCCGCGTGGGTTGCTCTCGCCTCCCGTGGGGGTGCGCCGGGCTTCGGCGGCAGTTCGGCTCCTCCACCGGTGACCGGCAGCGGGGTGGCCGTGGGAGCGGCGCCGCTCGCCATCGCCCAGCCATGTGCAACAACTAACCCAACTTTATTATCCCCCTTCTCCCAAGTAATTCACCCCCCCCCGCCCCTTCGCCGTCAGACGGGATTCCCAAACCTCCCGTCCGCCCCCACCTCCGCCGGGGAGGGCACCCAACGCACCCCGAGATCCAAAGATCCAGCCGTATCGCAGCGCCCACCGTGTAATATCCCTCGTACGCGCCCGGCGCTGCCAACCCCAAAGCCATCGTGGGTGTTGGGAGCGATGCCTGAACCCTGGGATTATGGCACCAAACTCCGCTGAATTGCGGCCCCCCGGGCCCCCCGGTGGGGTTTCCTTCCCCCTCCTCCCCCCCCCATTTTATTTTTATTATTACTATTTTTTATCACCGCATCCCACAACCGGCGACGTCCTTCTTGGGGGCCCATGTTCGCTTTGGGTCGGTTTATTCTTTGCTGGGATGATTGATTGGGGAGAGAAGGAGGGGGGGTGGGATGGGGATTGAGGCGGGGGGGGGCAAAGCGCCGCCGCCCGCCCCGCTCCGCGTCCCACGCATAAACAAAGCTGCGCACACATCCTGCGATAACGGATCACATGTGTGCGCCGCGCCGTCGCCCCTGACCCCGGCCGGGCAACCTTTACCCCCCGCCGCTCGCTCCCTGCAAGCGACCCTGGGAAGGGAGGGGGGAAGGATGGGGGGGGACTGACGTGCTGTGGGGATGGGGGGGTTTGGGGCAGGATTTGGGGAAGTGGGGGGATGCACAAGCCCGGCTACCTGGGGCGCGGGGCTGGAGCCGGCGGAAGTTTTGTTTCTCTGGAAACGGGCCCTTGCTGTGTCAGCAGCCCCTTTGTGCCGCTTTGTCCGTTCCCCCCCCCGGCCCCCTCGCCCAGCAGCGGGGCCGCACCTGGGGCTGCGGAGGGACAGACCCCCCCCCGTCCGCTCCCCGTTCCCTCGCTGCTCCCCGGGGAGCTGAGTTGCGTCCCCCTCCCCGGGTGGGCAGTGGGGTTGAGACAAGGAGGGGTCAGATGGGAAGGCGGAGGGGGGGTGAGGTGGTGACCCCCCAAAGGTACCATTCAGTGGGAGTGCTCGTAGGCATGGAAACCCTTCTCCTTCTGTCTGTCCGTCCGTCTCCTTAAAATTTCTATCCAGAAAAGCTTTGCAGAACCATCTTCTCTGGCAGCACCCCCCCCATTCCCAGCATCCGAGCCTGGCAGGGACGCCAGCTCTCGCCTCCCCGGCGGTGCCGGCTGCTCTTGCCACCGCATCAAATTCAAATCGGTCGCGGCATCACGTGGGCCGAGCCTCGAACCCGAAAAGTGTCACCGCGCGTGGTGGCTCCAGCTCCCGGCGGATACCCAGTGAAGGCCCGGCAAACCCGGGATGCCGGTACCGGCATCACCCCGATGATGCCGCCCGGCTAGCTGGCAGATGTCGCGCCCTGACCTCAGGGCCGGCGTCGGGGGGTGTGTGTGGGGGGGGCCACGATGACGGGACGGTGGGGACAGGGACGCGCCGTCGTGTGACAACAAAAGCAAAGTAACAAAGGACCCGCCGGTGGCGCTCAGAAGTTCGTCCCGGCCCCCCGCCGCGGCCGTCCGGCGCCGTCCGGGGATTTGGTGGCCTCTTGGGCAGGGAGGGGGTTTTGCCTGCTTGCCAGCTGGGGGGGTGCAGGCAGGGGTTTGGGGGGGGAGTGTTTGTGCCGGGCGCCACGCATGCCTCCCCCCGCCACCGCCTCGGTGGGAAGAAGGCAGGAGGTGGCTGAGTCGTCCTTGACATGGATTTTGTGGCGGAGACGCGGGCAGCCGGCGCTGCGCTGCCAGGCGCCTGCCAGCACCTCCTGCCTGTGGCGCGAGGGGGAGCGGGCAGGGGAGAGGGGCTCTGGGCGCCGTGCCCCGAAATTCAGCCTGTCCCTCCTCTTTCTCCTCCTCGGCAAAGACGGGCTGTGGGGGAGATGCCGTGGGGGGTGTTTTGGGGATCCCCCACCCTGGGGGTCCCTCACCCACCGGCATCCCCCGGTGTCACCGAGGCCGTTCCAGGCTGGGGATGGGCAGGTGTCGGCGGCACAGATGCTGCTTGCCCGGGACCTGGGGACGCTGCAGTGCTTGGGGGTGGCATCCCCTCCCAAAAATTGTCCCCTCTGCCAAATCTCCTGCTCAGGGGGCTGGGAGGAGGGCCAGATCCTGGGCACTTGGCCCTCACAGCCAGCATTCCCCTGGCACCTCCTGCCATGGCCGTTCAAGGCTCAGCCGAGGCTGGATCCAGCCCTGGCTGGTCCCGGACCCTCCACCTCCATCCCCCCCCCAGCAGGGACATTCCCTGCGGTGGCGGGAGCGAGTGCCGCCGCTCCCCTGCCTCTCCTCGCCCTGCCGGCGCATTTGTTTTTCCAAACCCCGGCCGTAGGAACAACCTCTTGATTAAGTGTATTAATAGTTAAACTTTCAGCTCATAGCTTAAACTCACCAGACCACGAAAAGCTCCCTCCTTTACTCATGCTCTGTTGCTCAACTAAAATATTGCACTCAAAAGGGTGGTTTTTTTTTTTCTTTTCCCCTCCTTTTCCCCAGACTCGACTTTGACTCCTGGGAGCATGGGGGGTCTTGCAGGGCTCCCCTGCCTGGGGGGGACCTCCGGTTGTCCCGGCTGCCCCTCACAGCCACCCCTCTGCAAAGAGTCCTGGGCAGGAAGGTTGGGGGGGGCTTGCCTGGCCGGGTGTCCCCCAGTGAACGGGGCTCCTGAAGCCCAGCCAGGCTGGGGAGGAGGATGGGAATCACCATCCCGGGGAAATGGTGGCCCCCTGCCCCGGGGGAGACATGGGGACAGGCTGCGGTGGCTGGGGATGGGATGGAGCTGCTGATGGTAGCTGGTGTGTAGGATCGGCTGTTTTCCTGCCAGGCAGGCGATGGGGCAGGAGGAACGGTGAGAGTTCAGCCATGCCAAGTGCCAAGGTCCTGCAGCTGGGTGGGAGCAACCCCCAGTCCCTGCACAGCCTGGGGACGGGTGGGTTGGGAGCAGCCCTGCGGAGAAGGACCGGGGGCTACTGGTGGGTGACAGATGGGACGTGAGCCAGCACTGTGCACTCACAGCCCAGAAAGCCGAGCGTCTCCTGGGTTGCATCACCGGCAGCGTGGCCAGCAGGTCGAGGAGGGGATGCTCCTCTGCTCCGCTCTAGTGAGACCTCCCCAGGGTACTGCGTCCTGCTCGGGGGTCCCCAGCACATGGACTTGTGAGAGCGGGGCCAGAGGAGGCCACCGAAATGGTCCGAGGACTGGGAGAGCTCTGCTATGGAGAGAGGCTGAGAGAGCTGGGGGTGTTCAGCCTGGAGAAGAGAAGGCTCCGGGGAGACCTTATTGCAGCCTTTCAGTACTAAGAAAGATGGAGAGAGACTCTTCTCCAGGGCCTGTAGTGACGGGACAAGGAGCAACAGCTTTAAACTGAAAGAGGGCAGGGTTAGATTGGACAGAGGGAAGAAATGTTTTACAATGAGGGTGGTGAGGCACTGGGACAGGTTGCCCAGAGAAGTTGTGGATGCCCCATCGTTGGAAGGGTTCAAGGTCAGGTTGGATGGGGCTTTGAGCAACCTGATGCAGTGCAAGATATCCCTGCCCACGGCAGGCGGTTGGACTGTGTGGTCTTCAGAGGTCCTTTCCAACCCAAAACACTCTCTGATTCGGTGAAGAGGGACAGTGGCATAGAATGGGCAAGAGGGAAGAGCAAAGGGGTGGCTGGAGGAGGAACCACCTCCGGGAGGAACCAGCCAGGAAAGCCTGGGCCCGGACCGGTGGGGAGGAAACATGGGTTTGCTCCCACTCAGGAGTGGCTCTGCCATGGTGAGCGGGGCAGGTTCAGGCCTGCAGCAGACTTTGCCTTCACCAGAGGGACCTCCCTGGTGGGGAGGTGGGCTGTGGCTCCTCATGCTGGGGAAGCCACCGGGTGAGCATCAGGGCATGGGGGTGAGTCCCCATCCATGTCCCTTGGGATGTCCACAGCATTGGAGCCCTAGGAGAGCTCCAGGGAGAGCCAGGCAGCAGGATGGTGTGACCCCAATGAGTGGCTGAGGGTGATCTGTGGGTCCCATCGCCTTTGGGAGAGTCCAAAGGGCACGTTTTACCCTGGCCAATGGCCCTTGGGTGCCTGAACACCAGGGTTGAAATAAGCTTTTGGGTCCATCAACATCTCAGAGCTGATGGTGCGAACGTGCCATGGAGCGGGTTGTCGCCCTGCCCAATATTCTCTCCTTTCGGGGCACTGCAGGGCTGGGGGGTGTATGGATAATGTCTTTGGAGTGGTTTCATCTTGGTTTGCAAGCAGGTGGAGGGCACTGACGGTCTGAGATGACAGCCCTTGCCGCACATGGGTGGCAGCCTGTTATTATGTGAATAAAAGGATTTTGAAGGTCACAAGTTTTCAAGAGGCTGCCTTGGTGTCTCTGGTTTCCACCCATCCATCGTTATGGCATGGAAAAGGGACTTGAATAATGGCCCTGCTGTGTCCACCTTGTGAAGGCTTGGCTCCCAGGCCATGGTCTTCCTTTGGGATTTGTGGGTCTGGCTCTATGTCCTCGTACTCGGACAGTGTCGCTCATACCAAAGCATCTTCCATTGCCTGAGCTTGGACATCCTTTGTGCTGGGAGGATGAGGACCCATCACCTCCATGGAGTGACGCCTATGGCGTGGGGGCCAAGGCGTGGGAGGGTACGTGTTGGCCTTGGTCCTGGAACTGGTGGCAAAGAAAGAAAATGCCATTTTCTGATTTTCCAAGCAGAATGTGCTTTTCCATCTCCACTCTCCCAGCTCAAAGAGGTGGGAGCTGGAAAAGGGCTTAGGTCACTGGCTCTGCCCCATGTCTGCGATACACTTCTTCAGCGGGGGCACCATGTGGGTGATGGATGGGACCTGCACCATGGTGTGAGACGTAGCCTGTCATTCCTGGGTCACTTCTGAGATGGGCTTCATCCCAAGGGTCTGATTGTCACCTTCGTGGCACCAGACACTGGGTGGTGGCAGGGCAGGGGAACGGTGCTGTCCTGGCCCTGCGGGCTGTGAGGTGCTTCTGGATGAGTCCAGTGGGTTCTGGGTGGCTGCTGCCACCTGTGAGACCCCAAATGACCCCAGCATACATGTGCTCAGCACTTGTTCCTGGGGATGGCCCAGGCTTGAGTGTGGGCTGGGTTTGTGCTCTGGTATGATAACATGGGTCACGGTCACTTCCGGTGTCCTCTGGTGCTGCTGTCTCTGGTCATCTCTTGGTTTGCTGGTGGTGGCCTGCCGTTGGAAGGCAGCCCTGGTCTTGTCTGTGGCTGTGGCTTGATGGATGTTTCATTTTTGGCTTTGCAAACCCGCCTTGAGTTCATGCTTCTGCCCCAGTTCTTCATAGGGATATCTGGGCAATATCCATCTGCCACGGTCTTCCTTATGAGGGTCTTTGGCTGTGCCCAAACGAGCAATGCAGCTCCATCCGCTCAGACCCCAGGTGGTCTCTTGGTGTCCCCAAGGGTTCTGGGGTCATCAGTTCTCACTTATTTTTTCTGGGACTTGCCCATGTGGCTTTGGTGCCTCTTTCTCTCCTTCAGACGCTGGCCGAGAAAAGCAGTTTGGGGTCCAGGTGTGAGTCCCGAGTCTCTCACTTGAACTTCCCGAAGGCTGAGGGATTCTCACTTGAACATCCTGACCCTGAAGGGTCCCAAGTGTTTGCAGATCCAGGTGCTCTCAGCTTTGCTGCCTCCATGCCCTGTGGGCTCTTCTCTGCTGTGCCTGCTTGCTGCTCAGAGGCAGGTTCCCACTCTCCAGCCTCTTCTGGAGCTGGAGCATGGCCAAGGAGGACCCTTCATGCCTAAGGAGTGTTGATGTTTTGGGGATGGCTCGAGACCCTTTGATGCTGGTGCAAAGCCTGATGGAGGGAGGTCTACACCTGTGGGAGGGGCAGACCAGCGCTCTGCCCTCTGCTTTGCAGGAGTCTGTCTTTGGGTTTGGGTCCAGATCAAGGGAGGGCAAATGAACTATGCCCACAGACATTGCTTGGAGGCTGTGTGGGGTCTTGCTTCCTTTCATAGACTCATAGAGTGGTTTGGGTTAGAAGGGACCTTCAAAGATCATCTAGTGCAACCTCCCCTCAGAAGATCTAGGGACATCTTTCACTAGATCAGGTTCCTCAAAGCCCTGTCCAACCTGACTTTGAACACTTCCAATGATGGGGCATCCACAACTTCTCTGGGCAACCTGTCCCAGTGTCTCACCACCCTCATTGTAAAACATTTCTTCCTTATTTCCTATCTAACCCTGCCCTCTTTCAGTTTAAAACCGTTGCCCCTTGTCCTGTCACTATAGACCTTGGTAGAAAGTCTTCCTCTGTCTTTGCTATAAGCCCCCTTTATATGTTGAAAGGTCTTTCAGCAGGTCTGGGTCTTGACTGGGCCACAGGGAGGTGAGGGGTGGGAGTGGTGGTGGCCAGGTCATGGCAGCAGGGTTGCAGACAGCCAGGGCGGCCGAACCCAGGGCTGCGAGTGCCGGGCTGGGTTGTTCTTCCCCACCTGCCCATCCTGCATCCGTGCCGCGTTTGCCTGGGGTCACAGCAGGGAGGTAGATCCCAGGCACCCATCGCTTCCGGGGTCCCAACGGCCGCTCTCCGTCCCTGCGCCCTGCTGCCAGCTGGGGACTTTTCCCCCAGTTCCCGCAGCCCGTGGGAGCGAGTGGCCGAGGATCGCTGGCTCGGGGAGTGCTCCTCTTGCCCTCTGCTTTACCTTCTGCATCTTGCTAATCTGATGACCGGAGGTATGCGAAGCATTTCAAATATGGCCTCGTTAGCTGGCTCCGGACAGAGCACGCAAGAGGCGTTTCTTCACACTCCTATTCCAGCCGGCTGTTGCCGTTCCCTCCTCCCACGGGCATCCCGCTGCCGTTTGCCCCGCGCCGGCTGGGATCGGCAYGGCCAGTCAAGCCCATACTGCCCAGCCGCGGGATGGATGTGTCCCTTTGCAGGTCAGCTCTCGGCTGCGCCGGTGTCCATGAGCGGGTGTCGGGTCCCGTGGTGATTTGAGAGCATGGCTGGGTGCATGGGCGAGGGGTGAGTGCGTGCCGATGCCAGGGAGTGGGATGTCCCCTCTGCCTGCAGCCTGGGCGGGTGCCCAAGCCTCCTGCAGCCCGGCCAGCCCGCTGGAAAGACCTGGAGGGGCAGCCCAGGGCACGCATGACGGGTGGCCTTGGGGCGGTCCCAGGGAGTCCCTGGGGAGCAGGGGGCTCTCTGAAAGGCACCGGGGTGGGGGACGCGGGATGGTGGGTGCTGGCCCTGGTGGGAAGCACCCAACTTGGAGAGTGGACCCTGGGGGGGGGGGCTGCAGTGCGGCTCTGGGCGCAGTGGGGGGACACCCTGGCATTCCCAGGGAATGGGTGCTCTCCAAGGGGACTGCAGCCCATCTCCGGCCGGCTCTTCGGGGTGGTCCTCGCGGTGCTGTGCCCATGAGGGTGCTGTGGCACCCACCTCGGGGTCCTGTGGCTGTGCCTGACCCACCCCCCTGGGATGGCGAGCGGAGCATCCTGTCCGTCTGTCCATCCGTGTCCGTCTGTGCCTCCCCATCCCCTCTGTGCTCCGGTGCACATTCCCGAATCAGCACACCGGGCTGCCCGCCGGAAGGGGCCCCATTGCCGATGGCGCTGCCGTGCTTCTGCTGGCAGGGACCCTCTGCTTTTGATGTCCCCAGCGTCCCCTGCCTTGCTGCAGTGGCAGCGGGAGCCTGGCAGCGTCTCCCTGCTCCGCTGTAGGAGCTATTTAAGGCTGGGGCTGGGGGAGAAAAATAAATGTAGAAGATGAAGATGATGAGGGTGGCTCCGGCTGCCCTTGGGGACAGCTGGCCCAGTGTCGGCGTCCCTGGGGAGGGGATGCCGTGGCCCGGCACGGCCCGGCACGGCCCCGGCAGGGCTGGGAGCCGGACGCCAGGCATTTGTGCTTTAATGCATCAGGACAGCTTGCAAATTCCAGCCTGGCGCGGCATCGTGCCGGCCGCGGTCGAGCGTGTGCTGTCTCGCGGCCGAGAGGGCCGCGCTGCCATAACCGGTTAGCTCGCCGGCTGCCGGCGGGGCGCGAGGGCCTGTGGGGGGCTGGGGGCCGGGGCAGGGCTGCGGGCAGCGCCTGCCTCCCGCCGTGCCGCGGGGGGCTCTGAGCAGTGCTGGTACAGGGGTGGCACAGCAGGAGGTTGGCCTGAGAAGGGCAGATCTGTAGGGACCCTTGTCCGCCCTGTCTGCAGGGACCCCTGTCCCCTCCTGTCTGCAAGCACCCCCGTCCCACCCTTCTGCAGGGACCTCTGTCCCACCATCTTCAAGGACCCCTGTCCCCCCCCTCCACAGGAACCCCTGTCCCCCTGTCTGCAGATCCCCTGTCCCCACCATCGCCAGAGGCCCGGGGTGGTTCCTGAGCATGCCAGTGATGACCTGGAGGGGGTTCAAGGTCAGCCTGTGCCATCTGAATCCCTGGGGAGAGGGGGTGACCTGTCATCTCTACACATGGGGAAACTGAGGCAGGGAATGGTGGCACTGCTGCCCGTGCCCCCAGCCCTGCCACACTTTGGGGCCCCGCGTGTCTGGCAGGCTGGGGGCCAGTGGCGGGGGATGCTCCCGGGGGTCCTCGTGCACCTTGGCCTTGGGGGGGTGCACACCAGTGGCGGATGGTTTTCCACCGAATCCTTTCTAAGAGGTGGTTTCTCATCTTTTCCCTAAATTTTTCCTAAATTTTTGAGCCCGTCAGTCTAGGCAAGACCCTCAGGCTTTGCCTCCAATGACTAGTGTGCCCGCATCGCCCCGCAGCCGCGTCGCCTCCCTTCTCCCCATCCTCACATCCAGGTTCTTTAAATAAAAAAAGCTTTTAAAAACAGGTATTGGCCACCTCGCTGGGAAAAACCAGTGTCACYTTGAGCGCTAAACCCGTGGTGCCTAGGGACCTCGGTGCACGCTTGCCGGGCTCTGAGTGCTCCCTGGCCCCCCTCTGACTGGGAGCAGCCGGCGGTCGCTGCATCTCGGGCTGGCGGAGGATGGGGCTTTTTTCCTTCGCGAAGGCGTTAGGGGATTAGCGAGAGGATTAGTAAATATGACCCCAGGTAAAGATTAAGACCCTAAAAAAAAAGGAAAAAAGGTGGGTTTCCCCCCCCCCCTCCTCAAGCTGATGCACCGTGAAGATTAAAATGGGATGAATTCATGCTGCGGCCAGCAGTTCGTTTAGGGATGGGGGTGTGGCAGGGAGGGATGGGGGGACGGGGCGGTGATGGGTGCTGTCTCTGCGGGTCTGGAGATGCCAGAGCTCGGGGTGAATGGGGGACCTGGGKGGCCAGCGGCAGGTCCCTGGGGGTCCGTAGGGGCCAGGCTGCCTGTGGCTGGTGCTGGCTGGCGGCAGCCGCAACCGGCAGTGGGTGATGGGGAGGGGACATACTGATAACCACTGCCAGCCTAATCCTGGAAATAACTGGCACTGGGCTGCGGGGTGGCGGCTTCAGCAGCTCATCCCAAAGGCCGATAGCTCGACAGGCAGGGCTGGGAAACACCCCTGGCAATGGGGAATAAGTCCCCCCCTGCCCGCAGCTGCCCCCGTTAGAGGTGGGATGTTACGCTCATCCCACCCGAGCTCCCCGGCCCGTATCCGGCAAATCATCCCGCCACACGGCCGCCTCCAAGGATAACCAGGGACCTGGTGCCCAATATTCAGGCAATAAAGCTCCTCGCCTTTGGCTGGGCCCTCCTCCCTTGGTCGCTCTGGGGCTGTGGGGCCGGGGGGGGGTCCCAGCAGAGCCCCGGCAACCTCTGCTTCCTCGGTGGCAATGGTCCCCTGGGAAGTGCCAGGAAGGGGGGGGGACAAGGGGGTCCCCTCCAGGACATGGAGGGTCCCTGCTGCGCTAGGAGGGGACCGACTTCCCTGCCACGGCTCCTGTGTCTCTTTGGTGGGGGGAGATGGTGAGACCGAGGGCAAAGGATATTGGGGACACCCCCTCTGGGCTGTCCGACCTTTCTGAAGGACCATGCGACCAGTATGTGTACTGGGAGGAAACTGGAGTGGCCATCTCTGGGGAAGATGGGCGGCGGTGACCCGGCGTCGCCGGGTCCTCGTCCCTTCTCCTCCCTGTCCACCCAGGGCAGGGCTGGCCCCGGGGGAATTCCTCTCCTGGGAGCCTGGACCTCTCCCCTGGGTCCATGGGTGCTCCAGGGGGGGAAGCGGAGCTGGCCCTGCTTTGGGCACCTCCCGGTGGGGTTGACCCCTCTGTTGGGACTGAGCCTTTTTGGGGGGGCTGAGCACTGGCTCAGTGGTCAAACACTGTTTTGGTGGGCTGAGCACTGGCTTGGGGGTCAAGCATCATTTCGGGGGGCTGAGCACTAGCATGGGGAGCTGAGCACCGTTTTGGGGGGCTGAGCACTGGCTTGGGGGTCAACCGTGATTTTAGGGGGCTGAGGACCAGCTTGGGGGTTGAGCACCATTTTAGGGGACGGAACACTGGCTTAGGGGACAAGCAGTGTTTTGGGGTGTTGAGCACTGGGTCAGGGGGCTGAGCACCATTTCAATGGGCTGAGCACCGACTTGGGGGTCAAGTACTGTTTCGGAGGGCTGAGGACCAGCATAGGGGTTGAGCATCATTTTGGGGGGCTGAGAACCGTCTCGGTGGTCAAGCATCATTCTGGAGGGCTAAGCACTGGCTTGGGRGTCAAGCACTGGTTTGGGGGGGGTCAAGCAGTGGTTTGGGGGGCTGAGCGGCATTTCAAGAGGCTGAGCACTGGCTTGAGCCTCACACATTGTTTTGGGAGGGCTGAGCACGAGCATGGGGGTCGAGCACCGTTTTAGGGGGCTGAGTACCCGCTTGGGGATCAAGCACCATTTTGGGGGCCTGAGCACCAGTCTGGGGTCTGAGCGCTGGCTAGGGGGTCGAGCACCATTTTGGGGGGCTGAGCACCAGCTCAGTGGTTGAGCATTGTTTGGGGGTTGAGCACCCACTCAGGGGTTCAGTGCCGGCTTGGGAGGGCTGAGCACTGGCTTGGGGCTTGAGCGCCATTTTGGGAAGCTGGGCACCAGTTTGGGCGTCAAGCACCGGTTTGGGGGGCTGAGCACCATTTCAGGGGGCTGAGCACTGACTCAGGGCTTGAGCAACGGTTTGGGGGGGCTAAGCGCTGGTTCTGGGATCAAGCCCCAATTTGAGGGGCTGAGCACCAGCTCAGGGGTCAAGYGCTGGCTCAAGAGGCTGAGCACCGGCCCCGCAGCTGGGTAGGCAGATACTACAGTGGGATGATGTGGGCAGATCTGGCCACCGCTTGCTTGGGCGTTTCACAGCCTGCGGGGTGGGATCCAGCAGTGGTGAAGACCAACAGGCAGCCGAGGGCTGGATCCTTCCTGGGAGTGCTGGGGGGGATCCCACTGAGGATGTGCTCCTGCCTCGCACCCCATGCTGCGAGGCTGGGGGCTGGCGGTGCCGAGGGGGGAGTTGTTCCTGCTCCCTCTTTGCTCCCTGTCCTCTTCCATGCACACTCGTACTAGGGTGGCCATGGTATAGGGAGTAGCGTGAAAAAACGAATCTGGGTCCCTTCACTGGCACCAAGTGGGTGGGCACATCCCAGCCCTTCCCTGCCTCAGTTTCCCTCCTGCACCAGAGGTCTTCCAGAGGTTTCCCTGCTGCCTCCTGCCTGTGGGGGTTCGGTTGCCAGGCTGCCCTCCCACCGGGCTGCTGTGGGGCACCCCTGCCCAGGCAGGCAGGGCAGGCAGGGATGGGAGGGAACGCCTCATCCCCACACCCCACGGCAGATTGGCTGGTACCCTGGGCGATGCCGGGGTACCAAGAGCATCCCCCTGAGTATTCCCCTGGGAGCTCAGCTGCGGTGGGGTGTGCTGGCAAGCCCTCACCCGGCCAAATCCATGCTGGAGCCCGAGCCCGCTCTCCCTGGCAGCCATCATCAGCCAGGAACCGAATCCACCAGGACTTTCTCCTGGAGCAGGGGTGCCCCTCGAGCTGGTACCCATGCACCCGTGCTGTGGTGCTGGTGTGCGAGGGGGTGCGTGCCTGGGTGTGGGGAGCACCATCCCCTTCCTGCTGAGCTGCTGCTGTCAGAGAGGGGAGAACCGCGCGGTCCCCTTCCGTGGGGGTCTGCAGGTCGGGGGGTGGCACGAGGAGGTGGTGAAGAGGAGCCTGAGGTGTCTCCCAGCCCCGGGGCAAGGAAGGCCATGAGCCCACCTTTTTTGCTTCGCAGGTCAACTTGAACCCTGCAGGTCCCGGCTGTCCTGGGGACCCATCTGTCACCTGGGATGGCAGCAGCTGCACCTTCCCCTCCACCCCGGGGGAGGCCAGGGGACAAGGGCAGGGCTTTTTCCTGGCACCAGGGCCATGCCATGTCCCAGGGCTTGTCCCTCCTGCCACCCCTGCCGCAGCACCTGCTCTGGTAGCACCGTAAGGCTCCTTGCGGTGTTTCCTTTCTTCCCATGGGATGCAGCCTTCTTTCTCCTCCTCAGGGATGCCTCCTCTCCCCCGAGGGGTGGGGGACAGATCCAGAGCAGGAGGAGGATACCTGCAGCTCCATGCCCAGCATCTGCATCACCAGCGCTCCCYGCCGTGGGGCCGGGCTCTCTCTGTGTCCCCCAGCGGGGGTCATGCCAGTGCCGTGTCCCCGTGGGCTTGCTGGGACATGGTGGCACGGGGAGCTGCGCAGAGTATGGTAATGATAGAAGGTCCACTTGTAGGAGAGGGAGGAGTGACACTGCTGGGGACACCGGTCTCGCCGAGTCCCATCTTGGAGGACAAAATCCTGCTCTTCCCCTGCCTCGGCTGAGTTTGCCCTGGGATGCTGCTGCTGGCTGCATCCCCGGCTGCCCCCCAAAAGCTCTCCTGTGGGGTTATCATGGGGTGAGGGGCCAGGGGTCTCCCTGCACCGATCCCAAACTTGCCCAGGGGCCCCATCCTGGAGCTGGAATAGGTGCTCTGGAGCAGGGAGGAGCTCCTGGGTCCCTCAGGAGCGGGTGCACCCCACCTGGCCCTGCTGCCCCTGAGCACCCGGCATCATTTATTTATCGGGYGGAAATAAAAGCAATTAAGGAGAAACGTGGAAGTACGGAGTTGGAGAAGGGCCCATGGCTGCCCGTGGAGTTCGAAGGCGTGGGTGGGTGCTGAGGGGGGCAGAGGCTGTCGCCGGAGCGCGGGCAGACACTGCATAACGTGGCTGGGTTTTTTGCTGGACGCAGCAAAACTTCTTTTCTCCCTGTCCCCCACCATTTCACTCGTACTGGGGTGGCCACGGGATGGGGAGTAACACAAAATACTGAATCTGGGTCCCTTAGCATAGACGTATCCCAGCCCTTCCCTGCCTCAGTTTCCTTCCAGCAGCGGAACTATTCCAGGGTTCTCCCCGCTGCCTCCTGCCCGTGGGGGTTCGGCTGTCCGGCTGCCGTGGGGCATCCCTGCCCAGGCAGGCAGGGCAGGCAGGGGTGGGAAGGCACATGGTGCCCCGTGGCAGGGCGGCTGGTACCCTGGGCGATACCGGGATGCCGAGAGCATCCCTCTGAGTATTCCCCTGGGAGCTTGGCTGTACGTGTGTGCTGGGGGCTGGGTGCTCCAAAAGACACAAACCCTCTGAGCCCTCAGGGCTGAGACTGCCCCAAACTCATCTCAACGGTGAAAATAGCTGCAGGGCGTGGAGGATGCTTGGCCACATCCCTGCCCAGCTCTCCTTCAGCTGCATCCCAACTACAGGGACTGCCTTGCTTTGGAGGGACCCACTGGTGGGGGTCCCCAGCCGGGCTTTATGCCGGGGGGGCTGTGACGCATAGGAAATCACGTAGCTCAGGGACCCGGGGCTTTACGGGAAGTGAGGGTAAAGGCGAGGGGAGGAGGGACCCACGCTGGGCAGCTCCGATCCTGCCTGGGGGCAGCTTGGCCAGCGTTAATCTCAGGATTGGGTCCCCAAACCAGCTGCCCTGTGGCGGCTTCCCGGCAGGCACGGGGTGAAGGGCGGTGGGGGGGATGACGAGGAGCCGCCATCCCTCCTCGGAGCAGATGGTCCCTCAGCAGCAAGCTGCCCCTTCCGCATCGATTACCCGGGCTGGCCGTTTAACGATTGCTTTCCGGGGTTAATTAAACTCTCCTCACCGAGGGCTGCTGTGTGGCAGGGCCCTACCTGCCTGCAGCCCCGGTGGATCCCCCCCCCCAGAAAAGGTGGGGGGACGAGCCTGTGGCTGGAGCTGGGGTTTGCTTCCAAGCCAAACCTTGCCCTTAATATCCATCCCGGAGCACGGCGGTGGTGCCGGGAGGATTGCTGCCGCCGGCTGCTCTTCTCTCTAGGGCATCTGGAGCAAGGTCAGCTGCGGAGCCCGGCTGTATCCCGCTCCCCGGGCTGGCGTCTTCTCCCCCAAACACTGTTTTTTTGGAAGCGGTTCCCACTACCTTGCTCCCGTAGGGTTCGGGCTGTGACTGACCATGTCTGGATTTGCAATGATTTTGGAGAAAGGCATTGAATATTTGGCAGCCAGACGGTGACTGTGGAGCGGCGTGGTTTGCAGAGCRGGTCGCCAGCCCTGCAATTGTTGGGAGTTGCTGCTTCTTGCATATCTAAATGTGCCCTTTCAGCGGGCGCTCTCGGTCGAAACTGCCATCTTTTGCCTCATTGTCAACCTCGGCGAGGTTACGCATCGTTTGCTGACTCACAGCCTCCTGCTCTAATTACTCGGCTCAACTCCCTCCCTGGAGCCGCCTGGCCAGTCCCGGCACACAGCTCCCCACGGCCGGCTGCGCTGCTTGCCGGAGGGGGCTGGAGCCGGGACACCCTGTGCAAACCCCCTGCCTGCACCCATCCCTGCCCACGGGCATTGCTCCGAGTCTCTGAGTGTGGCTGAAAGCTGCTCTCATGGTCGCCTGCTCCTGCATCCCACCGCTTGCATCCCRCTGGGATGGTTTTGGGGTGCAGCCGGGGGACTGGCGGGTGCCAGCAGGGTGAGCTCATGGCGTTGCCTGACCCATTGTCCAGGCACGATGCCAGCGGTGGGCTTCAGGGCTGGCTGCCTCACCAGGCATCCCCCCGGGCATCGCCCTGCCAAGGGATGCTCGCTCCCGCGCGCAGACTCCGGGCTTCCTGCGAGCATCCTGGGCGCACAGCCCCCCCGGGCGAGCGGGAGCCTGGCCTCCYCCCTCGGCGGCAGCGCCGGCTGGGACGAGTCGTGCACTAAACCCGTTAGCTGAGCCTCTTTGATCCCCGTCTGATATGATCAGCTGGCCGGTAAGCTCTCAGCCGGGCCCAGCGTGATTTCCAGCGTCGCAGCGATTCGAACAGACGCCGCAATTACCGCCGGAGTCGGGCTGGTCCTGCTCCTGGTCCTGCCCTTCCGTGCTGGCTGGGGCTCCTGTCCACCCAGAAGCAAAGCTGCAAAGGAAAGCACCGGCTCTGCCCATTATTATTATTATTATTATTATTATTATTATTATTGTTGTTGTTGTTGTTGTTGTTGTTGTTGTTGTTGTTGTTATTTTTTAAATTTCCCCCCATCCCAGGCTTGCCATCACGGTGTTGTGCCAATGGGAAGAGCCTGCTCTCTGCTCCGGCATCTTGTTTCTTGGAGGCTTGCACCTTCCAAGGAGAGGGGACCCAAATCCATCCTTCCCAGCAAGCCGGAGGGGTGCAGGGGCTCAAGTTGGCTTTAATTAATTTAATTTTTATCTCCCCCTGCATTTGAGCAGTAATATTGGGGCAGAAACAACATCCCTGCAAATCCATCTTGCTAGCGGAGGTGAAACCAAGCCAGGTAATCCGGTGGTAACAACAGCGCTCCAAGCCGGGTAACGCAGTCGCGTGCGCCTTGGAAGAGGAGATATTTTATTTATTTATATACCAAGGGAAAAAAACATATATGTGTTTGCACAGGCTTCTGTCTGTCACAGAATGGTACAACCACGCATCTTATCTCGTAAAGCCATATTTTGGCCCTTTTTTTTCCCCCAAGAAAGTGAATTTTAAGCACCAGGAGACAGTGATGATTTCTTTGGAGCTGTTACGATCTGCCATGTACAATAAATCCGTCTTAGTTTGTGGATTATTGGCCCAATAGACCGTAACAGCTCTGTCAGCCCCTCCTGGCGTGCTGCGTCCGGCGAGCTCAGCCTTCTGTGGGTTTTCCTTTATTTTTTTTTAATTTTTAGCAGAAATTTCCTAAGGATTTTTCCATGCCGTGTGCATGTACAGCAGCTGATATGGAAATCAGGAGCTCAGTTGTGTGCCCGGGCTTTTTCTTTTTTTTTTTTTCTTTTTTTTAATATATTTCCCCTCTGAAAATACCCGAAGGCACAAACCTATCCGCTGGAGTCCAAGCCCCCAAAATAATGATGAAGCAGGAAGGCAGAGCTGTCCCTGCCGGAGCGCGGCAGGCTGGCGAGGGGCTGGCGAGGGGCTGGCGAGGGGCTGCCTCGGCAGCGCGGATCGGGCTTGTTGGGCATGGGGATTTGCTGCTTTCCAGCAGGATTTTCCCTGGGCGGCCCTGCTCCTGCCATCATTCCTGGTCCCCTGATCCAAGCCCCGAAAAACAGGATTTCCCGGGGATGGCGTGGGATGGTGTGCAGGCCCCTCCGTCCTCACCGGGCAGGGTGCTGGATGGCACATGCTCCTGTCACCCCCAGCCTGAATTTGAGGGGGGTCTGAGCGCCACAGAGAGGGAGGAACCTGCAGCTGGTCCTGCCCCGATCCTCCCCCAGTGCCAGGCACCCCCTGGTCCCGCTACGTGGGCTCCGCCCGGCCCTGGGTGACGCAATGGGGTGAGATGTGGGGTGAAATGTGGGGTGCAGGCATGGGGCAAGATACGGAGCACAGGCGTGGGGTGAGCAGTGGAGGGTGGGCGCGGGGTGCCAGTGTGGGGTGCAGGTGTGGGGCGCGGGGTACAGGTGCAGGCATGGGGTGCAGACACAAGGCGCAGGCGTGGGGTGCTGGTGCAGGGTGCAGGCGCAGGCGCAGGCGCAGGTGCAGGCATGGGGCACAGGCGTGAAGTGTGGGGCATGGGGTGCAGGTGCAGGCATGGGGCACAGCATGGGGCACAGCATGGGGTGCGAGTTGCGGGTGCAGGCATGGGGTACAGGTGTGGCGTGCCAGTGCAGGGTGCAGGCGCGGGTACAGGCATGGGGGTGCGGGTGCCGGCGCAGGCAGGATCAGGCAGGATTTGGGATGGGGCGGGAGTGGGCTGAGCGCTCGGCGCTGTCAGCGATAGCCCGGCCAGGATGGGGCTGGCGCGTGGCTGCCGCCGTGCCAGGACGGCCAGTGTTGGCGGTGCTGCGGGGGGCTGCTGACCGGCGGTCCCTTTAAGTCCCCCCAGCCCCTGCACTGGGGGAGCGCTCTGGTCCCAGCAGCTCCGTAAGCCCATTAAGAGCTCAGGGAGCCTTACGCCTCGGGGGTCTGCAGGAGGGACTTGCACTAGTTCAGCTTAAACCCCTTGAGCCAAAGCGGGACCGCCTGCTGCGGGGACGCGAGGACGTCTGTGGCTGTCCTCYGGAGATGCCCATCCCGAATCCCCTGTGGGTGCCGGCCGCTTCCCTTGGCTGTGAGGGACRGTGAGGGCTGCAGCCCTGGGAATGCCCTGCCGCAGGGTTTGGGCTTTGATGCATCATTAAAATGCATAGTTGGGGTAAAGAATTACCTCTTTCTCTGCAAAATCCTTAAGGAGGATGTTCCCCCTCCCGGTACTGAGGTTCAGCTTCACATCACGTAGGAGAAAGGTACGGGGAGGCCACGTGGGTCCATCCAGGCTACACGAGGATGGGGAAGCCACCCTGGTCAAGGGGAACCCTGTCAGGAAGTGCTGGGGAATATTTTTCTAGTCTTAACCTGGACGTGCCCCATGTCAAATGTCTCAAAAGCTACCAAAGGAGGAAAAAAACCTAAGGATGAGTCTTTGTGAAGCCCTTGGGATGGTAATGCTCCTTCCTCCGTTTTGTGAGTGCAGTGTTCCCCCCACCCTGCCCCTTAGTGATCCCTTGGATTTGCTGACCACCCGCCAGAAGAAGGCGGCGTGGACAGTCCTTAAAATGTCGGCGGCTCATCCTAGCCGTGGACACGAGATTCTTTCTGCCTGATCCACCGCCTGCAAGACCAGTCCTGCTTGCTGGGGGACGGAGGCTGCCCAGCTTGCCCCCATAGCCCCTGCTCGTCTCCCAGGCTCCCTTGGGCTTTGCTACCATGGAGCAAGTCACCAGAGGCAAGGTGTGTGAGTCTGTGGTGTGGTGGTGCCAACATGGGGAAGAGGGAGGAGAAGGAGATGGAGCAGGCTGGAGGAAGCAGCAGATGGAGGAGGATGTCCATCGTGGAAGCTGAGAGCAGGTGGTGGGGACGTCAACCATTTGGGTTGGTGCCCTGTGCTSTGGAGGCCCTGTTCCTCCCATCTCAGGGGCTTGCCGGCGCTGTGGCAGGAGTACCCATCYGGAGATGGGGACGTGGGTGTTGGGTTTCAGGAGGGCATGGGATCAAATCCTTCTGCATGGGTGAAGGAAGACTGTTCTCTTGCAGGGGGGTCACCAGTTGAGCACCAGGTCCCTGGGAAGAGGCTGGGGGCTCTGAACCCACCCTGGGCTGGCTGGGAAAGGGGTGGACCACCACGTGGCAGGKGCTGGCTGTGACAACCACATCCAGCTTGTTCCCTGCTGTTCCAGCTTGCCACCTTGTTCCTCTGCTTTTGGGGAAATGAGGAAAGGCAGAAGCATTGATACCTAACTCTAGTTTTAGTTGTAGATCCTCAGAGCTTGGGACCAAGAAGGACCAGTGAGTCCAGAAGGATGCTTACACCCTGTAATCAAGTCTCCTCAAAGCACATCTCCAGTGCAATAAGCTCACCACATCGAGCSCTTTCCAGCTCCCACCACGCGGCATTTCCTTCATGCTGAAGGCTCGGTCTTGCAGCTCTTCCCCATCTTTCATGTTGTGACATCTTGTGAGACGGATTATTCCACGGCCGCTCTCCTCGAGGCTACAAGCAGAGCGAACCCCTCTGTTTCTTACTGTGTCCTCTGCAGCTCTTTCATGTGAGGGTCCCCCTGGCCTGACTCATATCATGGCTGGTGGTGGCGGTGGTCCCTTCCTCCCTCCCAGGGCCCCAGCTCTACTTTCTGACTGTCTTGTGGTTGGTTCTTTGAGATCCCCAGCTTCACCTGTCTCACTTGTGCTTTTTTGATAAGGCACAGTGCTGGTGCTTAAATTACCATAGAATCAGAGAATAATTTGGGTTGGAAGATCATCCAGTCCAATCCCSCTGCCATMGGCAGGGACATCTTCCACTAGATGAGGTTGCTCAAAGCCCCGTCCTACCTGGCCTTGAACACTTCCAGGGATGGGGCATCCCCAGCTTCTCTGGGCAASCTGTTCCAGTGTCTCACCACCCTCATTGTAAAACATTTCTTCCTTATGTCCAACCTAACCCTGCCTTCTTTCAGTTTAAAACTGTTGCCCCTTGTACTGTCACGACAGGCCCTGGTAAAAGTCTGTCCCCATCTTTCTTACAAGCCCCCTGCATATATGGAAAGGTCTTGTGGCTGCGTGCAAGACATCCAGTGAAAATCTAAGTGTTTTGTAGTGGTCCGATTGCTTTCTGCAGGCAAACTGATATCCAATCAAAGGCAGAAACTGGGCCTTGTTGGTACAACTCCTCCCCACCGTGCCACCGCATCCCTGAGGCAGGACTTCTTGTCCCCGCTGTTTGCTGGGAACTGTTTTCCTAATGACTCTTCCCATCAGCTTGCCCAGGACTGCTGTTCTTCCATCCTTCCACAGGGAAGGAAGACACCCTTCCTCTTGGGCTGATTCCTGAAGAAGTGTCAAGAACCAAGAGAGCTGTTAGACATCTCTGAGGGAGAGCTTGGTGTGGGGTAGGTGCATTGCCTGTGCTCCTCTGGCCTCAGACACGTTTGTCCATACAAGAGCATGGCGTGYGTTTGGTGCAGGTCTCCCTCCTGGCTGTGGTCCTGGTTGAAGGTAGAACTTCTTGCTTATGACATCACAGTTGGTCACCATCAAAGCCCTGGCAGCCAGGATGGGGCTGTTCTCGCTTGCCTGCCCTGGGGTGCCCCAATGCCAGGGCTCACTGATCCCCAGGACACAGTGCAAAACCTCTCTGTGGCTCCGCTCTCCTGGAGGACAAGGACATGGTTGCTCCCTGGGCTCCATCAGGTACGAAAGGGAGGAGCATCATCTCCTTCTTCTTTATCCTGGGATGCTCCAGCTCGCCCATTTCATTGGGTGCTGCACCAACATGGTTTCCTTGGCTGYCCTTGCCCTTGAGCGTGCGGACAGCTTGGGAGAGCTGGGTCTAGTGCTATGACTAYGTGTCATGGAGAAGCCAGAGGGGAGGAGAAGGGCAGTGAGGGTCGCAGGAGACCTGAGGACCGGTGGAACTGATGTCTGCGGTGTTCTCCAGGGTGAACTGAAATGACGGATCACCTGCAGAGCATCACAGGTCCTGGAGGTGTTGGCAGCAACTGTGCCCATCCTCTGGTACCCGCTGGCTTTGGTGGCAGCCTTCCCTCTGCCGAGGCCTGCAGCACTGTCCTCTTGCTTAACGTCTTYCAGCTCGGCATGCAGAGCCCGGCAGGTCACGCTCAGCTCGCCTGTGCCGCCTTTAGTTGTCCTGGGCTGTCCGATTCCACCCCCCCCACCTCTGGCAGGATCCGGCTTGGTGCTGGGGTCACCCATGACCTCCTGGTCATGCCGGGGAGCAGGAAGCTCCCGGGGTGCACTGCAGTGAGCTTGGGTGAGTGCTTGTGTCCGAGCTAGAGCACGCTGGGGTTTGCTCTGTATTATTCTGGATTTAAAAGGAAAAAAGTGATTGCTCTTTCCCAGTTCCTGCATTTCCTGAGAGCAGTCTAGCTCCTAGCTTATCTTCAGACAGCCTCAGGGGTATTCCCTTGGAGTTTGGGAGTTTAATCAGGCATTGCTGGGGCATGTGAACTCTGTGTCGAGTCGCCGTTCCCATGGAGGGGAGCGCCTCTTGCAGATATTTGGGTTGGCGTGCCTAGGCTGGGGGCTGGGCTGGCTGGGAACGCGCTGCTCCTTTTCCTGGGGATGCGACTGGGAATGGCCAGGGGGTGACGACCTGCCTGGCCGGGGGCGGCTTGCGGGCAGGATGCTGGCAGTGGCCACGGGCAGGGTGGCTTCCCAAGGGCACCCCTGGCAGTGGGGCTGGCTGCGCTTGGATGCGCTGGTTTGGCTTTCATCCCCTCCAGCCCTGCCTCTGCCACCTGCCTCTTTTTTTTCCCCAACCCTTGGATTTTCCTTGTGGCATCCTGGGCAGGGTCTGCTGGTCCCCACCAGCCGTCCTGGCCCGGCACCCTCCTCCCCGCCCCGGGGCAGTTCCAGCCCCTCTGGCCCTGACCTGACTCTGCTGCTCRTTTTATTTTGGGTGATTTTGAATTCTGCAGAGAATCAGGACCTGGGTGGAAATGCCCGATGCCGGGCTCTGCTTCACCAGTGAAATTGAGGGCTTTTGTTGCTGGCTCTTTAGCAGGCAGTATTTCTTTTTTTGGGGGCTGGATATATTCCTGGCAAGTAAAATGACGGATGCTCTGTTTCGTTTCCAGTGGCAGTGTTTCAGATTCCTTGCTCCAGGGCAGGAGCCGAGTGAACTCCGATTCCGGAGCAGCTCTGGTACCTTGGCAGCTTAAAGGCCATGGGGTTTGCTTGAATGACAAGCGGTGCCGAGTGCGGGGAAAGCTCGGGAGAGGCGGTTTTGTGTGGCGTGCCCTCCATCTCTTGCAGGAGCGAAAGCCTGCGGAGCGGGGAGGCAGCTTTTTATTGTCTTCGCGCTTCGCAGGCAGACCGGGTGGTGATGGAAAGGCGACACGCAGAAGGACAGCGAGCCCTGCCTTGCTGGCGAGCGGGGATGCTCCCCGAGTTGCTGCAGGGTAGATGGYGAGAAGTGCAAAGTCTTGGGGCATGGCTGTGCGTCTTCTCCCTAGGAGCTCTTGGATGCCTCTTACCCCAGCTCTGCCCGCACCTCCCGTTGTACCCGGCTCGGAGGGACGGGTGCGGATCCTGGCGGCTGGCTGAGCCCTGGGAGCAGCGTCCCGTGGTGTCGGCGAGCCCAAGCCATCGAGGGGGATGGGACCTGCGGGCAGGGCTTGCCTGCYGCCTGGGATACTGCGGTGCTGGGGATGAAGCGTGAAGGATGGGGGTCCACAGCCAACCTTCATGAGGCTCCCCAGCCTTTGTGGCCCGTCAGGATGGACCCGCGGCATGTGCAGGTCTGCAGGCAGGGCTTGGGATGGTGCTGGCAGCAGGCAGGGCTTACCTGTCCCTGCCAGAGCTCCCCTGCCCTTTCTTTTGCTGGTGGAGATAACCCGGACTGCTGCCTGCGCAGGAGGGTGCAGCAGCAGGGCAGCAAGACCTGCGCCCCAAAACCTCTCAACCCTCTCTGGTCCACTGGGTTTACTGGGCAACAGGGGAGGCGGTGATGCCTGGGCTGGTGGGCCGCACCATGCCCTCGCCACCGGCCCAGCCAGTCCCATCACTGTGGCGAGCTTTGGCCGTGCTCAGCGAGGCTGCGGAGGAGACCGACCTGGGCTCCCCGAGGTCTGCGGGGTGCCCCGCTGCCCCCTCCCAAAGCTGAGCCAGTCTTCTTCCCCCCATCCCTGGCCAGGCAGCCTTCCTCCCCTTCCTCTTCTTCCTCCTRTTTCCCTCCTGCCAGCGAGGCCAAGCAAAATGTGGTGCTGACCAAAAATAACAACCGCCGGCAGATCCAGACAATGGATAAACCCCTGGCGAGGGTGAGGGCGACCCGAATCCTCCCAGAGGAAGACGGGATTATTCGCTGTCCTCTTAGACATCTGTCAATAGCTGCCGTTTGTGGACCCCGGTGGCTTTCCAACGGTGCCGCCGCCTTCCCAGCGGYAAAAGCAATTCCTCCAAAGCAGTTGCCTTGGGGACTGGGCACCCACGGGGGGCTCGGGGTGGGCATTGCACATCTTAATCCTGACAGCGCAGAAGCAGCAGGGACCCAGGTCTCCGGGGTGTTTTTGGTGTGAGCAGTGGAGATGCYTCTTGGATGCCAATGTCTTCTTCAGCCTGCAGAGGCGTGGCCGGCCGGGCTGCGTGCTCTCCGCGCCCTTGCTTGCACGGCTCCTGCCGCACTTCCCTGCGCTCGCTTGGGCCATGGGGTGCAGGCACCAAGGTCCTAGCCTTGCCCTGCCGCCTTTGCAGTGGGGGTCTCATCACTAAGGACCACGAGGTCCCCACCATCCGTTAATGACCAAACTCAAATCCACTGAGCTGGCCTTGGCACTCTCGAGCGCACGCTCCCGTGGCTGGCGTGCTTCTTGCTCGCCGGTGGTGATGGTGACATAGGTGCTGGCCTGGGTGCACTGGCCATTCCCACCGCCTGCTCTCCTGGGATCTGGAGCAGCCCCTYGGTTTGTGCCCTTGCCACCATGGAGCTGCCTGGTGGGATGTGGAGGGATGAGATTTTGAGAGAGCTGGGAGAACAAGGGGACTTCTCCAGGCTGGGGCTGCTCTTGGAGGTGGCACTGATGGATTTGGGCACTATTGGAGGTGGCACTTGGAGGTGGCACTGATGGATTTGGGGCTCTTTGCCATCAAATATTCCCATGCAGCTGTGCCTACAACTTTTTTTATTATTTTTAATTAACTTCTCGGAGCTCTGCGCCTGCTGATCGGTCTCTCCGTGACCTGGTTATCGGTTAGACCCCAAGTAATTTACGCTGTAATCACCCCATCTGTTAATGGGAGCAATTCACACTTCTTAGCTTGGTCTTGGTGAGGCTGCGTGCGGGTCTCCCCGGGGTGAAGCCTTGCCTGGGCCCCCCGCAGCCCTTTGCGGTGGCTCTCACAGCTCTTGCCGGGATGCCCGGTGATGCTGGCCTGCYGTCCACCTGGCCCCAACACCCTTGGGTCATTCAACCTGGTCTCCTGAACATCGCAGTCCTGAAATCACCTTGGGGACCTCCCTYGGTAAGGGGGACACCAGGGACTAGCTGGCCCAAAGAGCTGGCGTCCCTCCAGGAGGGCCTGGGAGGGGCTTTGGAGAGGGCAGGGGGGTTCTGCTGGGCTGGGAGTGATGCCTCATCTCCAGGGGGATGGCGTTAGGCAGGGTGATGCCAAGCCGGGGGGAGTGGGCGAGCGGCAGAGAGCCGTGCCACGGCGCGTGAATGTCAGATGCTGCTTGGCTGCGAGCTGGGCTCGTGCGAGCGCAGATCTGTTCAATCCCATTTGGAGGGGGAGAGAAGCGGGGGGGGCCCTTCCCGAGGCTCAATCTGGTAGGTTTTAGTTACAATCGTTTTAGGATTTGGGCAGCGAATTGGCACAGCTTTGGCACAGGGGGTGGGATGGATGAGCGCCGGGGAGGTGAGGCTGCCAAGCCTCCCTCGTCCCCCCGAATTTGGGAAGGGGGGGGTCGTGCAGGTGGGTGCAGCCCCCGGGCTGCGCAGCGTGGCCATCACCCGGCTCTCTGGGCAGCAGCTGGGTGAGCGGAGGAGGGGAGGAGGTGCCTGGTGTCCGCGGGGCACCCGCAGCCCTGCAATGCTCGGGTGGACGCTTCAAATCGCGTTATCTCCATAACCGGCCGGCTCTGGCCGCTCCGAGTGGCAGCGGAGATAAGTGGATTTCCAGGGAGCGCCTGGTCGTCTGACATTTAAGACTCCTTAATCCGTAACCACCACCCCGTGGAGGCAGGACACAGCCACGTTTCCCAGCCGGGTGGTGTGGGGTGGCCTGGGGCGCAGGTCGGTCCCCACGGCGGTGGCTCTGGCTGTGCCGGCACCGCAGCTCACCGGGGCGGCAGGGGGTGCACGGGGCTGGCCGCAGGGTGAGGTTCAAGGATGTGCATGGAGGCAGTGTTGTTCCTGGGGACATCCTTGTCCTTTCCACGGTGGTAACCTCATTGGAAGTCCTCAGCATGTTGCTGATAGACTCTGCCTTGCTTGGGTTCATTTGCCCGAGTCGGGCGTCCCTGCGTGGCTGTGCTGTACTGGCACGGTGCGCCAGCAGGTTGGGAAGCCTGCAGCAACCATGGGGTTATGTGGGGAAACCCACCACCAGTGGGGAGAAAATATGCCTTTGCTGGAGCCTTGGCATAGGGAGCCCACCTGGAGAGGTGGCATCACCTCCTGCCCGCTCAGCTGGGCATTGGCAGGACGGTGGCATGGCCTCACCGCACTGTCCCTGGAGGATGTGCCTGGCAGGCCACATCTCTGGCCCTTGCTGGCCAGGCTGTGTGTGTGTCCAGAGCTGCTCTTGGGAGGCACCATCAGAGCAGAGTGGCTGCCTGCAAGGAAGAGACGGGTGAAAGCCACTCTGCACCATGATGATTCGCCATCTGCTTCCAGGGCTAACTCCAGATGCTGGATTTAATCTTCCATAGCCTTTTTAATTCATGAGTTGGCTTCTTAACGTCCTTCAGTGCCACCTCGGCAGCAGAGATGAGCAGAGCGGCTGCCACAACTGGCCCTTCGAAGGATGTTCTGGAGCACAGGAGATGAACTATCTCCATGCGAGTTGCCCATCTGGCGACCCCTCATACCTCTGGCTCRTTAACTTGCAAATGCCCAGGGTGAGGCTTAGCATTTACGACACTGCCCAAACCTCCCCCAGGCCTGGGCGTCCTCTCTTGATGTCTGGAGAAAAGGTAGTGGGTGATGGTAACTTCCATGGAGCATCCASGAGTCGATCTTCTGGCTGGACCAGTTTTTGAGAGGATGAATGCGAAGAGCAGAGCTTGGGGCTGTGGGTTGACAGAGGTGATGGCTTGCAAACCACGTAGGTGAAGGACATCCTTGTCTTTGCCTCAGGGTGCCTGTGCCTGGTTATCAGGCACCATGTTCTCCCTGAATRGGTGTCCTGCAGGGATATTCAGCCTTGGGAGATCGCAGCTTGATTTCTCTCCTGGTTCACCTTGTTCCCCCACGTGGCTTTGGCAGAAGCAGCAGCCCAGAGGTGACGGTGCCATGGGTCTCTGCCCTGCCAGCAGTCCCCGTGGCCGGCTCTCGCCTGGCTGAGTCCCCGGCAGCTCAAGACTTGATGGTGCTTCCTTGTGTGGTCRGAGAGGTCCAGTAGCCCTTTGGTCTGGCGCCTGCTGCCTGACTTCTGGTCGATGAGGCTGTGATGAGACATCACCGCCAGCTTTCAGTTGACCTGTGTCACCCAGTGGAGGGAGCAGCAGGTTCGACTGTGCTGTGGAAATCGGGTACCCGGGAGCTGAGTCGGGTGTTGTGGCACTGGGGTTGGAGCTGCTTTGAACCTTGTTCTGGTGCTGCTTGTTCTCCCGAGCCTTTGACCTGGGTTGCAGCTGGACCCTCTGACCTGTGATGGTGCTACAGGGTGGTGGTCTTGTTCTACTGGCTTTTCTCATCCCAGGGTGTGTTTCAGACACCAGGATGCCTCAAGGGTGTCTTGGGACTCCCCATGCATYGCTCCCACCACCCATGGCCCCTCAATCCTGGCCATCCCGAGGTCCTGTCCATGGCTGTTGGCCAAGGTGGTTGAGGAGCATGGGGCCCACCTCTGGCCCCTCTCTGGAGATGCAAGTGGTAGGTACCTCCAGCTGGGAAGGTACCTCCAGCTGCAGCCTCCCTCAACCTACACCCTTCCTGGGATGCCTTGGAGACAGACGGATGGACAGACTCAGCCATGCCATGGGCCCTCCTTAGGTCTGCCCATGGCATGGCTGAGTCTGTCCATCCGTCCGTCTGTCCATCACCAGGGCTTTGCTAGGTAGGTGGGGGCTGTGCTGGGCGGGCAGCCACGTGGCGAGGGGGAGGAAGCGGGGACAAAACCCCGGCGGAGGGGACAATTACCGCCTTTCTCAAGGCTGAAAAGGCTCCAGGGTCCCTTCCGTCCTCGTCCTTCGTCTGCTCTGGGTGGACAAAGCTGCCGCCCCCGGTGCCCACCCAGCGCCCAGGGATTAGAAGAAAGCCGAACTTTTATTTTCTCCCTTTGTCTCCGGAGCCCGGGAACAGCTCGGCTTYGGCTTTGCTGCTTTCTTCTCCCTTTACAGCCGTGTCTGTGCACGGCTGACCGACCGGCAGCTTTTCCGGGAGGGGGTTGATTTATTTAAAATTAAAGGAAAGCAGAAGTTCTTTATTGAAGACGAGACTTTTTGTGTTTGCAGGAGCTGATGGCTTTCCAGCGATGCAGTGAAATAACACAGGGCAGCAGGCTGGAAATCGCATCTTGTCATTTTTTTACGAGAAGCAAAGCTCCTCTCCTGCTCCCCTCTGATGGTAAATGGTGCCCACAATCAGGGAGACTCTTAGTGCATCAGCTGGCGATGGTTTCTCCAGGTGCTGGACCACCAGAGATCCTTTTGCAAACTTTATTTTTTTTGGAGTTGTTWGAACTATTGCAGCATGGTCCCTGAGGTCAGCCAGTGTGCCGGGACGCAGGAAGCCCTGGGGCAGAGCAAAATGGAGATGTGGGGTGGTGCTGGGCTGAGCCCCAGAGGGAAACCCCCGGGAGAGGAGAGCTCCCTTTCTCTTGCCCTGGACCATGGGAAAGTGCTGCTGCCTCATCCCAGCTGAGCATCCTGGGCTGGCGGGGGGCAGGTTTTTGGGGTGACCCATGGAAGTGGGTCTTGGTGGAAGCGGGGAGGGCGAAGTGGGTGACACCTGAGCTGTAGCTCACCCATCACTTGAACTCCTGGGGCACCCAKCTTTCAGACCCTGTGGGCTCAGCCTGTACCTGGCGGGGGGGAGCAAGGGGGGGGCAGGGTCCTGCAAAGGGCTGGGAACCCCCTGGGTGTGGGTTGGGGCCTCCTGACCTTGGTGGTGTCCTCTTGAACCCTGGCATCCCTCCAGGCTGCTAAGCTGCCCGCTGCAAAGACCCAGGCGAGGGAGCCCATCACGTGCCCCTTAATGCCGCGGCCGGGACTAAGCACCTTCTGACAGGGACCCAGATGACGCTGCCCGGTGCCTTCCCCAGGGCATGGGGGCCGGAAAAGGGGCAGAAATGGGACGGGGGGGCCCGCGCAGTCTTTACTCGGGTCAATCATAAAGAAGGGATTAAGATCATTAATTCCTCCCCCCGCTGCAATTAGCAACCCGGCCGGGCAGAGGCTGGCGAGGAGCAGCTGAGATGTCTGCTGCGATGGGTGGTCCCACAGTGTTGGGGTAGGGGGGAACCCCCTTTGTACAAATTAGCCAGGCACCCCACAGCAAGCAGGTCCTGGGGTCCCYGGAGGGGAGACAGCGTGGGGACAGACCCATCCCACCTGGCATGGCAGCGGTGCCCGGCGCCTGCCGCCGCAGAGGAGCGTGGCCCTGGGGGGCTGGGGGGCAGCGCCGGGCAGTTGCAGATGGCGGGAGCTGGCGGAGGCAGAGCGGCAGGCGGGACAATGGCGGGATTGTGTGGTGGTGTTGCTCGTCACAGCTCGGCACGGCTCGGCACAGCTCGGCACGGCTCGGCACAGCTCAGCACGGCTCGGTGCAGCGCCCCGTGCCAGCAGCTGGGCACCGCCTTGCACTGCTGGGGTTGAGAGGGGACACAGTGGTGTGCCCCTTGTCCCCACGGGTGACAGGTGAGCTGCACCGGATGGGCCGGGGTCCGCAGTGCCACCCACCGCAGCAGTGGGTGCTCAGGGGGGCCGTGCTCCAGGCTCGGCAGCCGTCAGCCCCAGTCAGAGGGTTCTGTGACTGGCGGGGGCTCGGAGCTGCTGGCACCCAATGTACGCAGCGGGGTGGGACCGGCAGGCAGCTGCCTGCTAGAGCCAGCTGGAGAAGGCTGGCCGGTACGGCTGGCTGCGGAGGAAGATGTGAACTGATGGAGATGGTGACCACGGTGTTCCTCCAGCCGGTGTCCTCCCCACTTTGGCACCCGGACCCCGCTGTCCTGTGTGGGGGACCCTTCAGTGTGGCGCTGAGCCCCACGCGGGCACGACTCGGGCTCTTTGCCAGAGCGATGCCAGGCGYGCTCCTGGTCGTGGCTGGAGACCCCCGGTTAATGCCGCCGCAGCACTGCGGCTCAGCGGCTACAACGCCACAAGGCGAGCAGGCAGGCTGGTAAATCCCGGGCTGATCCAGCCCGGCACTTGGCTCCCTGCTCGGTGGCTGAGCGCGGCTGCYGCGCCGCGGGGCGGAAGAGGCGCAGGGCCGCAGGAAAGGCAGCCGCGGGCGGGCGCGAGATAACGCCGCCGGGCGGCTTTATCTCACATCCTCCCGTCCAGTGCTTTTCCTGCCGTGCTCCCCGCTCCGGCCCCAGCGGCCGTTGCTTTCGGCGTTAAGGTGTGACCTGTCCTAATGCCTCCAGGGACGGGTCCCCCACCTCCCCGGCAGCCGGGGACAGGTGCCCCAGCTGCACGGCAGCCGCTCACCCGCTCTCCCAGCACCCCGGCACCCATTTAGGGTGCACCCCTAAATGCACCTAGGGTGCATCCCAGCATCACCCTGCCTGGCGTGGAGCGCGATGCTCGGGGAAGGCAGTCAGTCCTGCCGCCGCAGCCCTCCCTCCCCACGTGGCCTGGCGAGCTCTAGGCTGGAACCCGAGCCCTGCATCGATCCACGCTGCATCTTAAATCCCACAGCAGCTGAAGCAAGCGGTTTTTAGCGCGAGGGCGGGGGGGTTTCTCCGCAGGCAAGCCGGCTCTGGCACCGGGGTGAGACGGGCTGTCTTCCTCTGCCAGTACCGTGGTGGTTGGCGCGGGGACCTTGCCCCCGTCAGCATTTTAACGGCGATGCCCGCAGCTCAGCCGCCAAGCTGTGTCCATGGGGAACGGTCCTGGGCTGTAGCGGGGTTGCTGGGCTTGCATYGGGGCTCGGCTGTGACGAAGGGGACACGAAGGGTGACGGATGAGCAGGAGCAGGGTGCAGGGTGTGCAGGGATGCCCCTYGCTCTGCTGCATCACCCCTGGGCAGGAGCAAGGATCTCGGCAGAGCTTTCCGCACGTGGCCACATCCCTGCCGGGACTTGGGAGAGGAGGCTGCCGGGATAGCCTGGATGGAGAGATGGGGTAGGCGAGGGGCCTCCTCCCGGCGCTGCCCTCCCCCAGCTGCTGCCGGGGTGGGGACGTGGGTTCCTGCTCCGCTAAGCCCTGCAGCTTTTCTCCTCTAAAGCCTGATTACTCCGGCCGTGCCTGTGCGTGCGTGCGTGCGTGCGTGCTCAGGAGGGGAGGAGGAGGAATTTCACAACAACAAGTGTTTGCAGCCACACTGGGCCCAGCTGCCCGAGAGCAGCCCCAGGGATGGCGGCATCACCCCTGCTCCGGGGAACGGCGCCGAGGGGGGGCTCTCGCCGTCGCCGCTGAGCCCCTGCCTCCACCGGAGCGGCCRGGTGCCTGCGGTGGGCGTGCGGGCAGGGCACGCCGGGGCATGGCAGGAGGTCAGCACTGGGGCTTGGAGATGGATGTTGTGACTCCCTATGGGGTTTGAAGGTGAATGCTGTGGCTCCTCATGGGGCTTGGAAGCGGATGCTGCAGCTCCCTATGGGGTTTGGAGGTGGACACTATGGCTGCCCATGGGGTTTGGAGGTGGATGCTGCAGCTCCCCATGGGACTTGGAGGTGGACGCTGCAGCTCTTTGTGGGGTTTGGAGGTAGACACTGCAGCTCCCCACGTGGCTTCCTTCTCCTGCCTAGTGCTGGTGTGCAGTGCTGGCCCGGGAACAAGGGTCCAGGAGGAGGAGGAGGAGGGTGAGGGGCGCAGCCTAGTCTGAGCTGGGTGAGCAGCATCATCTGGGGGGGCATGGGAGCCAGGACGCAGCCCTGCAACCTGCTGCCTCCATGGCACCCGGCCGGGGGGACACAGGTGGCCGCAGGGTGGGGACCAGGCACCCCTCGCATGAGCTTCGGCTGCCAGCTCGGGGGCATCCCGTGGGCGCCCGCGGTCCCATCCGGCATGGGGGCCTCACGCCGCTGCAGCGGAGCAGGAGATGAGCCCCGTGACTTCCCTGGGGCTGCAGTCCCTGGGGGAGGAGAGCTGGGCACAGAGAGCCTTTAAGCGTCAGAGTGCTGTTGCTACCAGGCCAGGACTTCCCCTGTGACCCCCCGTGTCTGTCTGGATGGCGACCCTTTTAAAGAGCAGCGGAACGGATCTCCACTGAGGTCCGTTCCCTGGAGTTTCTTTGTTCACGGCGCTGAGACTTTCATGGCAGGGGGAGGAAGAGGCGCTTTGAAAAGCCTGTTGGCTCTTGCCAGCGCTAACTCTCTTTTCTTTTCTACTTCCAGAGCCGCATGTTGTGTACCAGAGCCACAGAATATGTCTTTGCACTGAGATCGGACTGAAGTCCTCTACTGCCGACGCTGGAGGAGACGCCCCGTTGATGAGTGTTCCCATCTGAGCTTTCCCTGGTGGCTGGCGGGCTGGTGCTACCAGAAGGGCTTTGGGGGTCTTTCACTTTGGCGTTGGGGGTGGGTTTTTGGGGTTTTTTTTTGTTTTGTTTTTTTTTTTTTTTTTTTTTTTTTTTTTTTTTTTTTTTTTTTTTTTTTTTTTTTTTTTTTTGTGTTTGGTGGTGGTGGTGTGCTCCGGGCACCATGTCAAATTCGGGCTCCCATCAAGACACTGGGAACAAGCCAGAGACGGAAAAAAACAACCAGGATGACTCTCAACCCCCTGTCAATTCTGAGAGGAGGAACAAAAGTGGAATAATAAGTGAACCTTTGAACAAAAGTCTTAAGAAGTCCCGTCCACTCTCCCACTATTCCACCTTTGGTAGCAGCAGCTCAGTAAGCGAACATTCAGAGAAAGGCAACCCCTTAGCTAATGGCAACGAAGCGACTGTGGATAAAAGTCATTCTACCTCAAAGCACAAAAACATCTCTAGTATGCTGAGCAAATTAGACCGGGTGTCGGAGATCTCCTCAGAAGGACAGACCGCCCTACAACAGTTTGCTCAGTCGACAGAAATGCTCAAAAGAGTGGTACAGGAGCATCTTCCTCTAGCAAGCGACCACGGGACTGGTATCTCTGACATGGAGGCAGTCTCAGCTGCAGAGACAATGAACGGCCCCTCTGATTTTCCTTACCTGGGGGCTTTTCCCATCAACCCAGGCCTTTTCATTATGACCCCTGCCGGCGTGTTTCTGGCAGAGAGCGCGCTCCATATGGCTGGCTTGGCAGAGTATCCCATGCAGAATGAGTTGGCATCTGCCATCAATTCGGGGAAAAAGAAACGGAAAAGATGCGGCATGTGCCCGCCGTGCCGAAGACGGATAAACTGCGAGCAGTGCAGCAGTTGTAGGAATCGCAAAACTGGCCACCAGATTTGCAAATTCCGAAAATGTGAAGAACTCAAAAAGAAGCCTTCTGCAGCACTGGAGGTAACCGGCCCCTCTCAGGCACCCTAACCCCTCCTCGGGCTGCACTCCTGGGTTCGGATCTTGCCCTAGATAATAAAACACCTGGTACTTCTTACTTTTTTATTTTTCCCTTTTCCATTAACAGTTCTCACCGTGAGATGCGTGCTCTGCCCACTGCCCCCAGTCCCCGCCCTCCCTTATGTACTGGGGTTGATTGGCTTGGGGAGGAGGGCTGGGGTCTCTCCCTGGGGTCCCTGGGCACACTGGGTTTCGCTCTCCCCTTTGCAGGCGTGGGCAGCAGCAGGTCTCTGCTTGAGTTTCAATGCCGGCATCCCTTGTCCTGGGTGGGCTGCAGCTCCCGGAGCCAGGGAGCGGCTTCTAACCCGGCGATCGGGTCAGAGGATGGGGAGGTGGGAGGCGGATTTTCAGGGCAGAGCTTGGGGGTAATCGGTGACAGTGAAACCCATGGCCGTGGTGTGACTGGAGCCCAGCCCCTTAGCTCATTCGTCGCTCTGAGCAGGAGCACGACAGTCCCTGGTTTTGGGTGGTAAACAGCTGCAGCGTGAACTGGGCAGCATCTCTGTGCTGTGGCCGTGCCGGGTCTCCCTGGGCCAGCATCCGTCTGGGGTGGTCAGGATGAGTCCATAGACACCAGCTGGATTTCCTGGTGGCGGCTGAKCTGCAGTCCCCGCAGGTGGTGCCCCTGCTTCAGCACCCGACTGAGCCGGGAGCACCCCTGCTCCTGCCACACCTGAGCTGGGGAGGTGCGATATTTGCGTGGGGAGCACAGGAAGAGTCCAGTGACTCGGGTCATTGTGTGGGTCTGAAATTCAGCCGGGGCCATGGGCAACTGCTGGTGGCGTGGCGTGGCGTGGCGTGGCGTGGCGTGGCGCGGCGTGGCGCGGCGTGGCGTGGGTGAGGGCTGGGTGCCAGTGGCGCTGGGATGCAATGCAGGGGTGGTGCATGGGCACGCAGCTCGGGCAGAGCCTGCCTCTTGCTGCACACCCATAGGTGCTCTGGGCCAAGACCTGTCTGCTAGGTCCCTCACATGTTGTGCTTGAGCCGGGTTTGATTTTTCCGGGAGCTGATCCCATCATCAGCTGTGCCGGCATGCTTCTTCCTGCTGGTGAGCGCATCCCCGGAGCTGGCAAAGGCTAAAAAGTCACCCGGATATCAGCTGGATCACGCATCCTGGCATGAGGGCATTGCCCATCCTCTGGTCGTCCCAGAGAGACAGCCCACCGTTTTCTTAGCCACATTCTACGTTTTTCAATTAGCATCAGCTCTGAATGAATAGTGAAGAGGAAAAAAAAAAGCTATTTGGGCGGTGGGGATGAAGAAAGGGGGACTGTGTCTTTCAAAAACCGCTGTATTGCTAAATTATATTCTTGTTCTAATTTGCTGAGTCAGTGATCTGGAAAAAGGGAGAAAGGGAAAAAAAAAAAGTTCATCTCTTCCAAAGAGTCCTAAAGCRGGTCAATAGACTCGGAGCTCGCAGCAGCCGGAGGAGTCGTTCCCTTCTCCCGGCGCTGCACCAGGTCCAAGGATGATAAATAGCTCCCGGAGCCCGTGAAACGGTCACCCCCTTGATTGGTTTCCCCGTCCTGTGACTGGCTGAGAAATTGGAGCCACCGAAATAGGRCTCTTCATGTGATAGAGTTGGGCCCCACCAAAGATGGGTCCCCATCCCTCCTGGGCACAACCATAGGTGTGTCGAGGCTGAAAAGAGATGTGCTGGTGGGGATGGACACCTGGGCAGATGTGGGTCACTCCAGGGCATCACCATCCCCTTTTCAGAGCAGATCCTCCCCTCTCTCAGGATATCCACTTGCGCCATGTGTTGACCTTGGTAGGGTTGAACAAGATTGTGGCCGTATGTGGCTGGGACAGGGAAGCTGGGACTCCGGCTGATGTCCCAAGGTCGTCTGGGTCAATGACTGGGTTGTTAAACCTTGCCCTACGTCAACTAGCCTTGGTAATGCGTTGCGTTGGCCAACCCTAGGGCAACCACCGGCACCTGCCTTGTGGTGGAGACCCATCTGGAGGTGGCAGTGGCCAGGATGCAGAGCTGCTGCCAGCTCAGCAGCTCCATGGACCGCTGGTCCTGGTGGGGTGCCATCACACCGTAGTGGTTGATACTGGGACAAGAGGGACCATTCAGTGGCCCTTTATGTGGGGCTGAAAAATTCACAGGGCTTTGTGAAGCATCCTCCACCTCTGTGGGGAGCTGTGCTATTGCCCGGGAGAAGAGCAGCCAGCAGYGACTAGTCTGCCAGCCTGGTGCATCCAGAGGAGCATCCTCTGAGAGCCCGGACAGGGGCCGCAGCTGTGATTAAACGTTGATCTAAAATCAAGCAGTAAAAAAAAATAGAATTAAACCTTTATGGCGGCATAAAAAAATGGGCTAAATCCCTCTGCCTCCGTTCAGCTTTATCTGCACACCTACAGAGCCCAAATAATGGATCGCCACTGGTGTCCCTGTGCGGTGGTGGCCAGCAGAGGCTCTAAGACCGGTGAGGCAGGTCAGATGATCGGAGCAGGCAGCAGCATGTCCCTGCACTGGCCAGGCTCCTCTGGGCTCTGCCAGCCCCAGCAACCCGGGGTAATGCCGTGGGGGCTGGTGGCCAGCCCGGGACAGGTCACCCTGGGCTTGTCTTCAGAGCTGTAGGTCACACGAAGGCCATGAATAGTCGGGATTTGACTCAACAGAGCTGTCCTCCATCTGGAGAAGCCTTGGTGAAGTGCCTTGGTGCCCCAGCTAGCACTGGTGTGAAGGTCACTGCCACTCTCACGTAAGTCTCACGGGGAGAGACTTTTCACCGAGGCCTGTTGTGACAGGACAAGGGGCAACGGTTTTAAACTGGAAGAGGACAGGGTTAGGTTGGACATAAGGAATAAATGTTTTATGATGAGGGTGGTGAGACACTGAACAGGTCACCCAGAGAAGTTGTGGATGCCCCATCATTGGAAGGGTTCAAGGTCAGGTTAGATGGGGCTTTGAGGAACCTGATCTAGTGAAAGATGTCCCTGTGCACAGCAGGGGGTTGGACTGGATGATCTGTGAAGGTCCCTTCCAATCCAAACTATTCTGTGATTCTATGATTGTGGGGACGAGGGGGGATCTATCCTGGGCATCCACATTAGAACTGGTTGTCCATCTTCCTTTAATAATGAAGGGGCAGAGGTGTTTAAGGTGGCCTGTATCAGACATCTCCTTCCAGACCCACTAGGAGCCCTCTTTCCCCTTGTTCCTCTCTCCTGGGATGATGTATCTGAGCAGGTGGCCCTTGCTGGCGAGTCCGCCACCCTGACCCGCCGGTTCTGCATCCGGCGCCTTGGGCAGGATCCAGCATGGTCGGCATGCTGTGCCACAGCCCCGTGCATCATTGGCCAGAGGCACTTGTGTCTTCCCCAAATGCCTGATTACATATTGCAGAGGCCTTTGGGGAAGTGGTGATGCCTGCAGCTTGTTAACTGTCCCAGTTCAGTTTGCCCTGAGGCCCAGACACGGGCTGGGAGCAGGAGAATGTGCAATCTTGTCAGCAGCCTAACTGGGCACCACCACCTCTTGCCCATTCTCGCCCTTTGCCCCCCTCCCCTTGCCCAAGCCGCAAGTTTGGGTCATGGTGCCTGTGGAAGTGAGCATGTTGGGGTCCTTCCCTCACAGGTCAGGGGAGWTGCTGCCCTGGTTACTCATTGAGGCTTGGTGGGTGTCTTGATCCAAGAGAAGGACCTGATGAGAGCTGGCTGGCTCCTGCATGGGGTTAGGGACCTGAATGTGGCATGGTTTTGACTCTTGGGACAACACATAGGGTGCCTTAGCCCTGCACAAGGGCTCAACGCTGAGAGCTGGTGCTGGGGCTGGCTGTCCTCCCGACCCCCCCGTGGCAGCCCAGCCTGCTGCCCCACACCTGTCACCACCGCCTGTGGCTTGTTTCCCATTGGTGTCCCTTGCTTGTTCGGAGACGCAGGAACCGAAGGGCCCTCTTGGTGATCTTGGCCCTATCTGCTGGCTAGCATGGCTTGGCCTTGCTTGGGGGCTGTTGGCGTTGAGAGATGTGGTCCTTGCATACTCCACCCGTGGTCTCATGAATGTTGCGCAGACTTCCCACCCCATCCAGCTGGGAAACCTCCCAGGTTCTCCTTCCAGGGGACTGCAGAGCTCTTGGGGCCATTGCCCCACACCACCTTTCCTGGAGGTGGCTTCAAAGACGTCTCATCTGTTGTTGGGTGCTTTGTTGCGTGTGGGATTGAGTCTGGTGGGACTCATCCCTCTTCCCCTGCGAGATGCTGAGAGGTCCCTGGTGGTGCCCGGGGCGGCTCTGTTGGGGACAAGGTTGTTCATCATGGCYGTGCGGCAGCAGGGTGATGTCCCCTGTGTCCCAGGCAGCTCCTGAGTCTGGTGGCCCCAAGCCCAGCCAGCTCACTCCCTGCCTCAGTTTCCCCCCAAATGCCCTCCTAAACCCATCTGTTGGCTGGGCTCCTGTCTGCTGGGTGTCCGTCCGTCCGTGGCAGCGGAGGTGGGGGCTGGCAGCGAGGGGGCCGCCATGCCAAGCCATGCCGGCCCACCGCGGCCCGGCCATTGTGCTCGCTATCGGCCGGAGGGGAAGTCGGGGGCCGCGCCATTGTGCCGGCTGCGGCGCGGGGACGTGGGAACAAAGGCCGAGCTGCTGTGCCGGGTGCCCTGCTGGGGAGGGGAGGGCCGGCGGCGGGGGGACCCCCGTCTCCCTCTGGCAAGCATCCTGGCGTTTGCCGGTGGGCTGGAAACTTCGGGGTGCGTGGCCGTGTCCCGGGGATGCCAAGCCTGGGCTGGATCTGTCCCAAGGCCGGTGACCGGGATGCTGGGATGGGGATGGGGGGGGTGGCGTGGGTGCACAGCCCTGGTGCCGCACGGCTGTGCCGGACCCGACCTAATGCCTTGTCCTTTCTTCTTCTGTCCCCCCTCCCTGTCTCTCTTCCTTTCCAGAAGGTGATGCTTCCTACAGGAGCCGCGTTCAGATGGTTCCAGTAGGAACGGGAATCCCAAAGCTCTGTCATCCAAGTGCAATGTCACTGCTTGCTTGTGTTGTCTCAGGCAAGGGATTTTTGGCTGAAATGAATGGATGCACCTGTGTCTCTTTAGAACCAAAAATATTTTCTCGCAAATCTCATTCCTGTTTTTATAATTTTTTTTTTTGCGTTCGTTTTAACATCTTCGAGTCCTAGTCAGACATTTAACTGCTTTTCAAATAAAAATAATTAAAAGAAAAAAACAATGGATCTGTAAAGTACCAAGACTTAATAGACAGAGTATGGACAATCAGTTTCTTTCTGTGTTTTGGTGTTGATGTTGTTTATGTGTGAAAGATGCAGTACTTGTGTAGGGAATGTAAATTTACAGTAACCTTTTAAAATCTAGTTACTAATAAGCACTACTGTAATTTAGCACAGTTGTTTAATTGCACCCTCATTTATACTTTTTATTTGATTCTTTCCCATCATACAATAGAGTGGATAGTTTCTAGAATGCCTCAACTTCATGTTTATAAATGAGAATATGTTTAAAGCGATGTAGTATCCCTTTTCCTAGCCATTCACCTATGTAAGTTTAACCCGCAAGAGGTTTGGTATAAAAGGTGGAAGAAAACAATTGCTACACAACTGGCAGTCTTCGAAAAAGGAAAAAAGAATAAAAAAAAAAAAAGAAAAAAAAAGTCATTGTTAGTTTATTAATATAGAACAAGAAACACTGCGTACAGAAAAGCCTCCTAATTGCAACGGTTTACTCCTAGAAGTAATTTTTGTAAACTTACTGAAGTTAAAATCAAAATAAAAATAATATTACAGGACCTGTGCTGAAGCAGTTATGAAAAGTGATATTTCTCTTCTGTTCAAATCCCCGTCTCTCCAGCTCTCTCTACATCATTAAATTGAAATGCTGTTTGTAATGTTTTAGCGATCCAGGCTGTTTTTGTGAATAAAATGAATGCATGTTTTGTGTCATGATGTACAGCTTTGTTATTTCTCTCCCACCCCTCTTTCCAGCCATCTGGGCCCCCCAGTGCCGATGGCGGCCAGYCCCCCCCTGCCTTCGCCTGCCCGCACACCCCGTCCCACCGCTGCTGCCGGCTGCCAGACCCGGTCCTGCCGGCTGCTGGGGGGACCTCGCCGGTGACAATGCCGGAGCACGGCGGCGGCCAGCCCAGGCGGGACGGTGCGATGAGCCGAGCTGGAGTCGCCCCGGCTGCTAAATCCRCGCGGTTAATCCCGGCAGTGGCTGGGCTAAGCCAGCCCTGGCTCCTCCCGGGGATATTTCCCAGTTTGACCTGCCTGGAGTTTTACCGGGTAGCGCAACGCCAGTTGTTTTGATAAAACAATATCATTAACGTGCCACGGAGAACTGCAGTGAGGCTCGTTTTGTTGGGACAAGTCCAAAATGAGCTCCCAAGGTGAGTAAGCTCAGGAGGCTGAGCACCTGGTGCAGCTGGTGGAGGGTTTTCCAGGCTGGCCTCATGCTGGCACTGGGTCAACGGGAGCTGTCTGGGCTCGGCCGTGGACAAGCCGGCGGGGTCACTGCCGGCGCTTGGGGTGCTGTGCTTGGCATCGTGCCGGGCAGGTGGGCTGCATGCCCCCTTCCAGACCCCRGGAGGGTCTCCTGGCTGTGCAGGCAGGGTCATCCCAGCCTGGGGCAAGAGGCAGATCTGCCCAGACCCGGCAGCGCTGGCTTTGCATTCCTGGAAGGAGGTAGCCAGAGCCTTTGTCCCTGGCTCCAGCCAGCATTTGGGCCCGCATCTGTTGACCAGATGTGCACCCGGAGGAGCGGGGGGGTGACGGCGGTGCGTGGGCTCCATCCCTGCTGGGCAGCGACCTGCCGGGACTGAGCAGAAAGTCTTTGGGGAAAACTTCCCCAAACGCCCTCTCCAGCAGTCTTCCACCCGTCCCCCTGAGCAGCTCCTGGGGGGTTTGGAGCCCCTCCCCGGGCACCCAGGTCACGCCGGCAGCTGAGCCGGTGCCTGCGGAGATGACTGGAGCTCACGGTGATGGCGATGAAGCTGGGCCAGCATGGCGAGGGACAAAGCTCAAGGCCTGCGGGGATAGACGGACCCTGCTTGCACCCCAGGAGCGCTCCGGCGCGTGGCATGCCCCGCTCGTGCACCGACTGGGGTGGCACCGGCAAGGGGCTGCAGGGAGCTGGTTCCCAGTTCATGCTGCTCAGGCAACAGCCGAAATCACTTAGCAGGAATGTGGTGGTGGGGGTGTTATGGGAAAAAGGAGTCTGGCTGTTTTTTTATGACTGTGGCTAACGGTTGGGGCTGTGTGAACGCACAGTCCTGACACCTGGGGGGAGCCAGCCCTTACCCCATGCTGGGAGAGCGTCCTGGGGAGCAGCACGCAGAGGTGTGCTTTCCAGCCCAGGCCCCCTGCAGCAGCTGCGTGTGGGGGGGTGCTGCTTCATCCCACCAGCAGCCAGGGCTGGGGACTGCTGGAGCTGCCCCATAGGGCTCTTTCCCCCAGTCTGGCCATGTCACCCACAACAGGGCTGTGCTTGGTGCTGTGTGGGGGGGCTGCTGTTGGCACCAACTGGTGTGTGGTGAAGTGCCATCGGGGCAGTTGCAGACGTGGCAAACCCCACTATGCCACGCTGCTTCTCTGCTGCCTGCTCCCCCCAGGGACAGCAGTGTCCCCAACCCTGCTTTTCCCCTGGGAAACCACAAGGCACGGGGTATGTKTGCCCCATCACTCCCATGGGCATCACACAGGCACGGCGCGTCGTGGCAGCCCAAATGCTCCAAGGAGCCCRTCGGGGGAGGCGTGTGGCAGCACCCAGCCCCTGTGGGCAGGGGGCATGGAGGAGGACAGTGCAGCCGCTGCGCTGCTGCCTGTACAGGCACGTAGTTCAGAAGCGATGCCCTGCCAGAGCCCCTGCCTTCACTGCCACACCGAGCCCAGCGCTGCCAGTGCCTGCGTGCTCCTCCAGCCAGGGCATCGGCAGGGATGCGGGCACTGGCAGGGACCGTGGGYGTTTGCAGGGACTGTGGGCGTTAGCAGGGGAGGTGGGCACTGGCAGGGGAGTGGTGCTTGCAGGGAGGACGTGGGCATTAGCAGGGGATGAGGAGAGCAGGGGCTTCCTCACGAAGGATGAGGAAAAATGGGTTTGGGAGAAAGGAAGGAGCCAGAGAGAGGGTGGGATTCAAACCCTGCCTGTGAGTGGGATGGGATGGTGGGGTGTAGGGTGGTGGGGAGGTGGGAGATGGGGAGGTGGGAGATAGGGTGCTGGGGCTGTGGAGTGGCCCCTCCACCCCACTTCTAGCTCACCCCCATGCTGGGCTGCATCCAYGCCTCCCAGGTGTGTGTGTAGGTGGACGGCCCTGTGCTCACCAACTAGCCTTGCCTAATGAGCTCCTGCCTAGGCAGGCAGGACCTCAGGCATCCCCTGAGGGTGAAGCCCATCCTCTCCACCACACTCAGCCGCAGTGCCACGGTCAGGCACAGCCCATGTGCCGGGTTGTCCCCCCTGCCTGCCCAGCTGCGGGTGGGTAAGTGGCACCCAGGGCTGCTGTCCCCTGGGCTGGGTGCCAGSGCAGCCACCGGCAACCATGTGGCATGGGGAACATGGGATGATATAACGAGCTCAGCACGACAATGAGGGAGCACCTTGGGTGCTACCACAAGGGCTGTCCTGGGGTCACTCTTAATTAACATCCTCATTAAACAGAGTTAGCAGAAGGGCAACAAAACCTGCCTCTGGCCCTAGGATGTGCTGTCGGAGAGGGCACAGCCGTGTCTGAGTCCCCTTGGTGGCTCCGCATGGGAAGGTGCCAGCAAACGATACCAGGAGAGGACGGACCCCGGTGTGGGGCTGGTGCAGCGGCACAGCAGTGATGCCAACGGTGGTTTGCATGGTGGAGCTGGCCTGGCTTGGAGAGGATGGCACCCGCAGCCCTGAGTCTGGGGTGAGCTGCAGCAGAGCTGGCAGCAGGAGCTGCAGCCTCTGTGCTGGTGCCAGAGACATGTCCCGTCCTGCCACAGGGGCACCCCAGCACCTTGGGGGTGCTGGGCTTGGCTGCAGTGTGTCACCCATCCCACTCCGCAGCGGGACCCACCGCTTCCCCTGCGTTGGGTCGCAGTCCAGTGCGGTGGGCTGGCAGCCGCCTCGTCCCGCCATCCCCCAGGCTGCAATTAGCAGCCTGACCCTGGGCTGACCCACCCCCCCGGCGCGGGGATGGGGCAGGATGCAGGAAGCGCCAAACAAAATGTGCTTCAGCTGAGCCGGATGGCGGGCTCGCTGCGAGTGCCGCCGGCCAGGCGTGACCTCCCGGCCGGCAGCCTGCTCCCGCTGCCGGGGCCGGCCATGCTCCCCGCAGGGGCTCGGAGCTGTGGGGAGGGGGCTGGTGGGACAACRAGGGGTCGGGGTCTTGGCAAAGGGGGCTGCGAGATCCTTAGTGGTGGGACAGGAATGGCCACGAGCATCAGGTCCTGGTTGCTGCTAGGTGACCCAGTGGTTCACCCCAAGGGCAAGGGGTTGGTAGTGGGTTGGGGCGGTGGGATCTGCTCAGGCTTTCTTGGTAGGGATACTGCACAGCCCGGGGGGCTGTGGGGCCAAGGCAGGGTCCAGCCAGCCCCCATGCCAGGCATTAGAGACATCTAGCATCTCCTGCAACATTGGGCCATCTGTGGATGCTCCCCAGCACGTCCTGGTGCTGAGATGACACCAGTTTSGTTGGGGGTTTTGGCAGCCCCACTGCAGCAGGACACAACCAATGCAGGTCTGCTGGTCCCTCATGCAGGTCCCTCACCAGGCATGGGCAGCCGTGGGGGATGCTCACCACCGCAAGGCTGGCTTTGCTCAGGCTGTCTGAACACCTTCAAGGCTCAGCCTGAGGCTGCTGGGCTAGCTCAGTTGGGAGCATTAATCTAAATAAACCTCCCCGACTTCAGCTCCCCGCAGYTGGCCAGGTGGCCTTCCCTGTGTCACACACCTCCTGGGATCTTTCCCGCCCAATTTTCAGCCCTGGCTGAAGTTCTTCCAAATAGTTGCACAGTTTTCAAATTCAGGCTAAGCATCCCTCGTCTCTTTGTAGCTTCTCCACTGGGAAAGAGCACTGCGTTGGCTTCTTTCCCCAGAAACTGCCCATGCCAAGGTGTGGGACAGGGGGGCAGGAGTTCCCACCAGGACTCTGGRATGCTGTGCTCATTGTCCCAGAGCAAGCCTGAAAAGGGCTTTTCTCAGGGAAAAGGAACCATGGGAGATCCTTTATCACCCGAAGGCTTGACATCCACATCACTTCGCCCCTGGGACTTCCAGACTTCCTGACCTACCACCACGCGCTGAGATCTCCCTGTGCCTGGCCTGGGGCAGGAGGATGTTTACCCGGCAGCATCCTTGGAAAGGATCCTTTAGGTGGGAGCTGACACCCATTCCTGCCTCCCGCTAGCCCACCCTGGGATGAGCTGGGTCCCCAGCGAGGCAAAGCTGCTGCTCCAGCTGGCCAAGCGCCCTGGCTGGCCGCCCTGCTGTGRCTCTGCAGGAGGCTGGGGACTTTGCTGCAGCCATCACTAGGTGGTTTCTCAAGCTGGGGCTGTACAGAAACTGCCCGAGGTCCTCCTGCCCTGGGGACCAGTGTGCCACTGGACCTGGCAACCTGCCTGCAGCTCAGTGGTGCTGCCTCCGTGGAGGAAGCTGTCTTGGTCTGGGGTCTCAGCTCCCGTCCCTGCACCCCATAGTGTGAATGACTGCTTGGGGTGTGCTGGTTTTGCTCACATGAAGGAGGACACCTCTTGCATCCCCAGCTCCTTCAGCCCCAGCAGAGTACCCCAACCTCCAGCACCCCACGGCTGAGGGCAACAAGGACTGTCTAGCTTGGTTGAGCAATGGTGTCCCTCTTTTTAATCAGGAACAATGCCTGATTATTCCTGATGAGCTCYGATTCGAGCTGCGCCATGGCTGCGCTGCTCTTGGCTGCAAAGCCCACGCCAAGCCGCGGCGGCTCCCGCTTAATCGGGGACTCGCTGCTGTGCCAAGGCCGGTTTCAGCACTGCGTCAAGATGTTTTAAGGCCAGAGCAGTCAGGATTTGTGAGAAATAGGTCGGCCTGTGACAGCAGAAGGAGGCTACTCAGTGCAAGACGCTGTGTTATTGGGCAGAGGAGGGAGCGGCTGGCGCGGCATTAGCCTTCAGCCTTTGGGTGACGATGGGTGAATGACAGCAGCTGAGCAGCGGCTTAGCAGAGACGACAGGTACCAGTCCAAGCTGGGGGGCTTTGCAGCCTGGAACCTGCCTCCCCCTTGGCCAGACAATGGAGCYGACAGCCCTGGTGAGGCATCGGTCTGGGGTGTTGTGTCTCCCCCCACCAAAATGCTGCAAGTGGACGTAATGCTCATGAAGGTGTCCAGCTGGTACCATGGGTAGCRGGAACACAAGACCAGGCTGCCCTGTCCTTGCTCCCCCGAGCCAGTCCTGCAGCCCCCCTTGTGCCTCTGATCCAGGGCTGGATCCATGGGGCAGGAAGGATGCCCTGCCCTCTCCTGCCTTGCCTTTGAGACACTTGGGTTGGCTTCTTCTGCAGCTGGCCAGGCTGGACACCATGTCCCAAATCTTTGAGACCCTTGGGCTGGTTTCTCCTGCAGCTGGGCTGGCTGGACACTGTGCCCCAAACCTGTCCCACCGCACAGCCCCCTCTCCCTGAGCCCAGAMAAGCCTGGGGCAGGCCCACCGGGGGTGGAGGAGCTGCTGGCCTATGTATTGTGGGCAAACCCATGAGCCAACAAGTGMGTAGAGCAGGTTTTACTAAACCCAGGAAGGGTACAAGAACAGGGCAAGCATGGATGAGACCTCCCAAATTATTAAGTTCCTTTTCCTCGATGTGCCAGCTGGTGCCACCTACTTTCTGGCCTTGCCTGTTCTCCTCCTGGTTGAAGAGGAATGGTGGCCAGGGTGTTTCACAAGGCCACCTTCTGCCATAAGGGTTCTCYGTGGACAAGAACGAGACAGCAGGACAATCTCCCCCTTTCTTACCTGCACATGCCATAACACAGCATCATTTTGCCCTGGCAGACCCCTGGGTCACCCTGGGTTTCTGCATCTCCTCACCTGCCCTTGCCATTAGGGGGACACCTTCTTGTCTTGGGGGACACGGGCGATGCCAGTGCCCGCTTGCCTTCTGGCTGTGCAGGCTTGGACTKCAGCAGTGCAAGTCAGCCAAGCCCATCCCCAGGAGCTGAGGACCGGGGCCTCGATGAGTACATCCCACTTCACCTTTACAGTCATCAATTTCTGCATTTTATCTCACTTGCTGGCCCTGTTCTTTTTAAAGCTCTGTCTGTTGTGGGTAATGATATCTCCAGYAGTGGCATGGCCATGAGCCTCCCCACCTCTGGCAGACTTAGTTTTCTGGCTTTGGGAGTGGACCAGCCAGGAGATCAATGCCTACAAGGCCTCACAGGTCCTGTACCTCTCTCCTGGAGAGCTGGATCGTGCTGGAGCCCGGCAGCGAGCAGAAATGCTCAGCACAGCTCAGCACCTCTCAGCTGTGCCCTGCGACCTTCCGGAAGCTCCCGCTCGTGAGGTGGTGGCATCACCACTGCTGACATCCTTCCACCTTGCCATCATGGACACAGGTCTCCCACTGCCCAGTGACCTGGGCACCACCCCAGTGGGAGATGCTCCCCCAGCAAGGCTCTGCACCCTGCCTGACTGCCTAAGCAAGAGACGTGCTTCTCCCCGCTACAAGGGCAAGGTCAATAAAGCCAGAGTCTTTGCTCCAGGTTTTTCTCGGTGCTTTTAACCTGGAGCAGGTGGGGTGAAACCAGCCTGGAGCAGAGCCCACTTGTGTGCTCCCCACGCCCTGCAGCGAGGCATGGGGTGCAGGTGCTGGGCTTGCACCGAGCCCCAGCTTCTGCCTGCTCTGCCTGGCCTGGAGGGCTCCCACCAGCAGCGCGGTTCGCTGCCTTGCGGTGAGTCCTGACATTTCTCCACCGAGACAGCCGCAGGGGGAGTTATAAATTGGCTTTGCTGCAAGTACGTGCGTGTGTAATGGGGGCTCCCTGCCCCCCCAGCTCCAGTCCATGAAACGCCTGAGCTGACTGGTGCCCCCCGCCACCTCTCCTGGAGCCTGGTTCAGCTGCGGTCCCTTACAGAAGAAGCAGGAGCGTGGCAGGGGGGCTGAGCCACGGGGTAGCTGAGGAGGCAGTGCTGCTCCTGGGGGCTTGAGGGCGACTGAGCTGGGCGAAGAGGCCAGGGCAGGGCAAAACATGAGGGGATGGAAACTGCACAGGGAAAGAAAACACTTGTCCTTTGGGCAGAAGGATGAGAGAAAAGGGCAGGAGAAGAGGCAGGAGATGGGGGTGGGAAAGGGACACAGCGGGGATGGGAGTCCTTGGAAGAAAACACAATCTGTTGGGTGTGAGGCATGGCGGAGGTCTTGGTGCCCCACAYCCTACCCAGTCCCACCATGAGATGGGTCATTAGGGACCCAGGATACCACAATTAAGCCCCAGCCTGCAAGATAGGCAGCAAGACCGATCTGGGCCCTCCAGGGCGAGCAATGGGGTGCCTGCCGAGGGCTGAGGGATGCCGTGGGTGTCTCAGCTGATGGRTGCTGACCTGCTCACACCCTGGGGAGGGTCTGCAACCTGAGTCAGCTCTCCAGCACAGTGCAGAGCTGCCGACTCCGTCCTCCCACCTCCATTTTCTTACGTCTCCAGACAAAGTGACCGTTTATCCGCTTGGATTTCAAGCTGTGTGCACAGCCCCGCGCTCACCCCTTTGGCTGGACACGGGGAGGAAGAGGAATGCAACCAGGCAGGTTTGTGCAAACACAGGCGCTGCGCTGAGTGGTCCCCCTCGGTCTTTAGTCTGGTAAGCAAAATCAGCATCTAATCCAGATCAAACAGGACTTTAGCTCCTGTCAAAGGACTGATCCCCTATTCTGCCCAGGCTGTGGTATTTAAAGGGACATGGCCAGGTTAAGTACAGCTGGAAACAAAGGGTTTGTGAAAATAATCATAATAAAAATAACAACAGCAAAAGCTGGGAAGGATTAGCGGGAAGAGAGACTGTAATGAAATATAACTGCCAAAGAAAACTGTGGTTAATGGAGACATCTCCCTGGAGCATTTGAAACCTCAGGTAGTGGAGGAGGAAAGAGATAAGTGAAACCACTCAGAAACCAGCAGCAAAACAGACCAGGCTGTTCCTGGATCAGGGCACGATCCCTCTCCTCTTCTCTCCTCTCCTCTCCTCTCCTCTCCTCTCCTCTCCTCTCCTCTCCTCTCCTCTCCTCTCCTCCCCCTTTTGCAGACTAGCCCCACGAAGGAGCTGGATGCAATGCATAATTTATTTATTTGATTTCCAGCCTGCGATGGGAGCAGCACCCAGGCTGCTCTGGGTGCCAGGGAGCGGTGCCATGGGCACATCCCCCGGGAGCGCCGGGATGCCTCCACGGGCTGGTACAGCCCTGCCGTGCCGCAGCCCCCAGATAGGATTTAGCCACCCGACTTCTCCTGACCTTAATAACTGGTGCTGACTTAACTGGGAGTCTGGTGGCTAAATCCCGCGTGAGTCTGAAGTGTAGGAGTCAGTGTCACAAGTAATTTATTCCACACATCTCTCAGCCTCCTAAACTTGGGGAAGCCATTTCTTAACACAGATCCCAGTGCTGCCACAGCCCTGGTTGAGCAGATCTACAGCAACCTCCCTTTATACCCAGTTTTCTCCTTTTCCCCCTTTCCCTCACAGCTGCTGGCTTGCCCAGGCTGGAGAACAAAGCCCTGCTCAGTCCCCTCTCYCAGCCCAGGAACAGGCACCATCTAGACCTGGGCAAAGTCTCTGCTGCCCACAGCACTGTGGAGCACCCTTCTAGCTGTGGAAAAGACCCAGGCCAACCACCTCCAAAGAGGGGAAAGATGCCCCAAAAACTGTGACTGGAATAGGTACAGCTCCTACAAGCAACGTCTGGCTCACATGTGGGTGCTGCACATGGATGCTGCATCCCGGGGACCTTGGTCTTGCTCTGTGGATGCCATGGGCCCTATGAGGCTCTTCTGCCTCATCCCAAATCGCTGCTCTGGTGTCTTGAGGTTGGAAGACCAGAGGAAACTCTTCAGCTGGGCTCTGCTGTGCCTGGGCTGGGTAAGTGCAGGGTGGTAAGGCCCATGCAAAGGCAGCCAAGGGTGAGGATGGCAAGGCAGTCCTTCTCCACTGGACGGAGCGTGTGGCAGCCTTGCCTGAGCCTTTCCTGGGGCTTCTGGCCCTTTCAGAGCCAAAGCGCTGCAGGTCGGCAGGGACCCCCTGGACACAGTCCTCTGGGAAGGGGTGTCCAGCCCCGGCACACCCGTGCTGCCCAGCTGGGGCAGCAGCCAGCACCTGGGAGTGCAACCCCCTATCCTCGGAGCCGACGGATTTCTCATGTCCACATCCCTGGCTCTGCTCCCCGTTGTGACGCCTGTGGCTGCTACGCCCTGCACGTCTCATTATGGATACGAGACCAAACCAAACCCAATGGTCTGGACCGCTCCCAGGCGTGACCACGCATGGCCTACTCCCTCTCCTTCGGCATCTGCTCAGACAGATTCTGCCAGCCACCTCTGCTGTGCCACGGGGATGCCGAGGGCCTCAGCCACTGCGGGAACATGGGCGCAGGCAGGTAGGAGAGCTCTGCTTGGAGGGGAGCGGGGTGCAGGCAGCAACTGGCAGGAGCTTGCCAACGGGCTGATGGTGGAGGGCTGGGGCTGGAGGGAGGGATTGTCAGCCGGGGCTGGCCGTCGTCCCTGCTGCCTGCAGYGCAGGACGGACCTTTGTGGCTGGAGAGTTCAAGCTGGGTTACAGCCGCTGCCGCAGTTTGAACATCATATTCGTATTCCAGTCGCATTTTTTTGGCATCATTTCCCTTCTTTGGAGGTGGCAGAGCTCCAGGAGGGCAGGATAAAGAGGGAAAGAGACCTAACTTGCCATCTCTCTGCTCCTCCAGCTGTCTCGGAGGAGTTTGCCAGTTGTCCTGAGTTGTGTCTGAGCTGAGCAGAGCTGAGCTGACACCCAGCACAAGCTGGGCTGTTGCATTTGCTGCCTGGGAGACTTTTTGTTCCTCCCACTAAAGAGGAATCGGGTCACGGCTTGTCCTGCCTCGGCTAGGCAAGTGCTGCTGGCCCAGGCAGGGGTGGACATGCCTTTGCTGCCGAGCATGAGATGGTTGTGAGCCCAGCAGCAGCCGCAGGGAGCTGGAGACCTGCCCTGAGGCTTGCCCTCTGAAGCCCTCCTGAAGGGCAGGCACAGGGCTGGCATGCCGCCCAGCAGAGCCTGCAAGCCCTGCCTGCGCCCGGGCGCTCCCGGGCAGGCACCAGCCCAAGGCACACGGGACAATTTGAGGATATAGCTTAGAAAATGCTGTGGCCGTCTCTCCCACGGCAAACACGGCTGTGTTGGCAGTCTTGAGTTTGTCAGCCTTGTCCTGTTCCTCCTGCAGGGTCCTGCGGATTCATTTAGTCCAAGTGAGCCATTGCTTGCATTCACTGGGTAGCCCCTGCCTCCTTCTCCACCTGCTTGTTGAGCTCCACTGGGAAACGAAATCCTTCTGATGGCAGAAGGTCCTGGAGGAAGCCAGCATCCATGTACAAAGGGCCATCATCACCTCTATTTGCCCCARGGAGGGAGCCAGGAGGGTGTACCAGCACAGCTGTTTCAGTGGCTAGGTGTGAAGCAGATGAGTTAGCACTAGACTTTGAACTGTCCTGCATGTAGAGCTTTTCAAASCTGGCACAGAGAGATTAGGGCAAAAAAGCAAGAAAGAAGACAAAACACAAACATCCCAATTCCATCTTGTAAAGTCCTTGAGCCACGCATCACCTACTTGCTCTGCCTGCTTGCCTTCCCTAGGCATCGGCTGCTGGGCATGGTGATGCTCGGACCTTCGGTAGCCCTGGCACGGCTGGCCCCTCGGCTGCCCTCTGCTCCCTGCAGCCTACTCCACTGGGGGAGCCCCGTTTTCCAGAGGTTGAGCATATTCTGTGGCATTAGCAGTCTGCAAACTAATCTGCAAGCAACCATTTCCAGAGGCTGATAATTCAMCCAAATGTGTGTGCATCTCATCTCCCTGGCCCCATCAGGGCCCAGCACAGCCGTCTCATTTCTGATTTCAGGCTAGGCAGTAGGAAAGCATTGTGGTCCTGCTTGATGGGCAAACTGTATTCTCAGAAATGAGTTTTTGCTTAAATTTTGGAGAGAAAAATGTAGCCAGCCACAAAGCATGGAAAATTTCAAGCAGGCCATTGATGTGTGGCAAAAAGTATACTTGGGCTGTGAGAATAAGTGGTGTTGTATTGTTTCGGCTGTTAAATCAAAAACCCAGGGGAAAGAAATCCTTTGGGTCAACCAAAAATGTTCTAGATATTCTTTCTGAAACAAAAAAGCATTGCTTGGACAGAAGGAGGCACTTGGTTTTATCCACTGCTGATATTAACTACATTTCTAGATGAATTACAAGTGAAAAGGTCCAAAGTTCCTCTAAAMCCACAAAAGTTGAAAAGAAACACTTTGCTTATTCCAAGATAACAGATGCTCCTTGTCCTTTCAAATAGAGCCCAAATTCACAAATAATTATAGTCTCTATGAAACTAGAGATTTCGGTGGATAAACTATTAGTGTAAGCAATTCCAGCCTGGCTGCCTAGTTGGGAAGCTGTGGACAGATCCCTGACAGGATCTGCTCTTCCTACATCATCACCCAGAGGATGCAAAGCACTGAGCAACCTTTATTTCGTGTGCTGCTGCCGCCCTGCTGGGCAATGCTTGGTGGGACAGCTGGAAGTGCAGGCATGGTCCTCTGGCCAGGATGGGGGCTCGACTTGCTTGTGTCAGGTGGTTCTCCCTGCAGGCTTTGCCTGCAGATCCAGTTCTGCAGCTGAGAAGTAGAGGCAAGGTCAGTTACCGACTTGAGGCACTGGCTGTGACTCTGGCTGAGGAGGGCAAGGGMGTAGGACCCTTACTGGGAACGTGTTAGGGTATGCAGTTCATGATACCCCTGCTTGTCCCACCTGGAATGTGCATCTCCACTGTGGCACAGGTCCCAGCAGAGACACCCCATGCCTTTGCACGCCCATTTCTCTGGCTCCCTGCYGAGGCAGCCAGCGAGCAGGCAGGACCCTGAGCAAGTCACCATCTCAGGAGGCCACAAACACTCCACGTCCTTCTGGAGTAGGCTTTTCAGCCTGATTTCTGTGCCCGTTTTGGCAGGGTGTGGTTCTGAGCTCCCTAGAGGCTCTCACCCAGGCAGGATCTGGYCCATCAGGGAGGGCTCCTGCCCTCCTTCTCCCCGTCCTCCTGGCTCAGCTTTGCAGGCTGCAGGACTGCCTCCCCTCCCTGAGGTGGGTTTGGCCAGAGAGACCCATTAGTCCTTTTGGATGGCTCCTCTCACCCTTCCTTAGGCAGGACTAGAGCCCCAGAGCAGCTCGGGGTGTCCTCCGGGCTGGACAGCCTCTTGCCCCATCCCCTGCCTCGGGGAGCTCTTGTAGCCACCCTGCCTTGTGCTCTGCTTCCTCGGCACCGGTTACGCAAGTGGCTTTGGAAGCAAGACAAAATTACAGCGGGAAGAAATCATTGCACGGCTCTGATGGGAAAAGATATTATCCTGTGTTGCTAGCGAGACCGGCCGTCGGCAGGTAGGGCCCGGAGGAGAGCTGCGTTGCAGGATGATCGCTGATAAGATGCCGGGTCCTGCTCCGATGGCCTCGGGAGAGGGAAGCGCTGCGCTGTGAAGCTATGGAAACGGCCAGGCTGGGTGCGGAGCTGTAATTGGGCCACTCGCATCACCGCCGCGCAGGCAGGTATGCCTGGCTCTTTTGTGTGCACGCACGCCGGGAAGAGCGGGGCTGCAGGAATGGCGATGCAAAAGTTGCTCCATTGGAAGCAGTGGCTCTGCCGACAGCTGCCCCCGGCAGTCCCCCCTCCCTGGCCCCCCGCTCTGCCTTTGAGTCACCTCGGCGGCGTGACGGCTGCATCCGCCCCGCGCGAAGGTCACGCTTAAAAGCATTGGACATGGCTGGGCGCGGAGGTGGGAGAGGCGCTGCAGAAGTCGCATCGCGTTTGAAGGAGTTGCGGCCAGGGCAAACCTCCCCAACGTGCCCTTCGAGGAAGGGGGCTCCAGCAGCCTTTCATTATTTGCCAAGAAACGTAAGCCCAGAGGTCCGTGAAATTGTCAGGATGTGTGAAATCAGGCACCGCCGGGCAGCTCTCCCGCACAACCATTTTAAATATTTAACACGTTGATTATACAACATTTGTATTGAAACGCTGGTGTGGGCCCAGACCTGGGGCTTGGGGCAGGGGGATTTGGGATTTGGCTGCCCTTCCCTGGGCTCCTGGCAGCCGCCGCGGTGCCAGTGGGAGGGGGGCGGCGTGGGGGCAGCGGGGAGGCAGTGCGGGAGGCACTCAGGCGGCGAGTCACTCCTGCTCGGGAGCCTCCGAGTGACAAACGCGCTCAGGAGCAGGAATTCATTCCTGTAAATATGTTTGCATTATTTATTTTAAGCATTTTTATAAATCATAATAGGAGAGACATCTGCTGTTAAAACTGCAAACTGCATTCATGCCTAGGGCAAGGCAGGAAGAGGCTTTTCCCCGGGAAAGCTTGGCAAACTTTGGGGACCACCACAGGTTTGGGGGAAGCATGGGGGTAAATGTGCAGGGGCATTTTCCTGGTGTGAATTGAACACCCAGCCTGCCCGCTCCTTCCCGGGGTCTTTATTTAAACACCTACAGTCCTCCCTACTTCCTCCAGCCCTCTCGCTTTTGATACCYCTTTATATGAAGCTTTGTATGAGGATGGCATCTTGCTCTCGCTTTCCTGATGGGCAAAGAAGCTGGGACTAAAACACCCTGTTCCTCTGCTGAGATATGCCAGTGCACATCGCTATCGGTGGGTCTCATTTCCCTTAGGTGCGGCAGAGGGATCTGGAGGGGCTCTGGCACCTCTCTGCGGGCAGGGATCTCAACTGATGGCACAGCACAAAAAAACCCTCTCCCCGAGCCTGGTGGCATTTGCAGGTCCCAYGAGCCAAGAGCTTCTGGAGGTGGTGGTGGCTCGTTCTGGGCGAGGGGAGGAAGCTCCGGGTGACTCTGACTCACCGCTTCGCAAGATTAATTGCCGGGTGTTGGAGGAGGTTTATCACTGCCACCTGCGGCTCGCTGCATCTCACCTCTCGCTGCGGCTGCCGGCTCGCTCTGCCTGCCATCGCGCTGCCCGGGAAGCCGGGACGAGGAAGAGCCTGCCAGCACCCTTCACCACCCAGCGTGCATCGGTGCTGCGACGGACCCGGCGTGTAGCTGTGAGGGGGAGGCGATGGTGAATTATCTCCCCTCTGCACACCCTGGAGGCAGCCCCATCCATCAGCTCAGGCGCCCCGGGGCGCGAGGGGTCCCGGATCTGTTGCTTGGACGGGTTACGTTGTCCTCTGCCTCATTTCCCTGTCCCCTCAAGGCAAGCGTTGTTTGAGTTGGACTCTTGCTGCCACGCTTGGCTCCTTTTTTTGAGGAGCTACCTTGCAGCAAGGCCCACCATGGGAAGCGGGTGGCAAATCCACCCTCCAGGGCTCATCCAGACATTCTCTCCATCCTGACATCCTCAGCCATCCAGTCCCACAGCACTGACAAGCTCAGCAACTGTGATGAACAAAATCTTTTGCATAATCAATAATTAACGTCTGGGGTTTCCAAGCAGCTAATTAATCTCTTGGTGAATCGTGAAAAAAATATTTAGAGTAAATGTAGGTGTTTTCAAGCCAGGTGAGCAGAGGTTCATGCTCAACCCAGGCTCTTCTGTCAACCCGCATCCTTTCTAACCATCCCTGGAGAGCTTCTTGCTCCAAATGATGCTATTCATTGCCAGGGAGTGGACAATATTGATCATAAATATTTGCCTAATGAGATCATATCTGCTTTCCAGCATATGCAGTGAGTGACCTCAAAAGGCCTGGTGTCCTTTGGGTAAGCTTGCAAAGAGCTTAATTGTCTGGCTGAGTCTTGCAGCTCTGGAGGTGAGCTGAACTGGGCTTGTGCAGTGGGGTCAGGTCAACCCCAGCCATGCTGTCCTGGGTCAGAATGGCAATACTGGAGGCAGGGAACAGATCTTCAATGGGACACATCAGAACACCCACTCCTAGTGCTCCCACCCAAAAGCTGGGAAATGCAGCACATAAACCATTCAGGCTCCAGGTTTAGGCAAAGATTTGAGAGTATTTCTCCAGTTCACTGGTTTCAGATTCAGGGAATCTCACAGGCTTCATCCAGTGAAACATCCCATCCCCAGTAAACTCCTACTTGGGAAACCTCCACCAGGCTCACTACAACCTTCAGCAGCAGTTGAGGTGGGGTACACCAGCCCTGGCATAAGACTTTGATCCAATTTTAGGTAACTGGGGGGGTTGCAAAGTCCTTGAAGCACCTGCTTCTCGCTGTGACTTTTGTGGAGCCTATGTGGCTCTCCCCTGTTGTAGACCTGTGAGGTCTGGTAGATAAATCCCATGTCAGCTATGCAGCCATGGCTCCTCGCTGGTGACCAGGGACGGGACTTTGTAGGTCTCCAACAAACATGTATCTCCTCTGCCTCCATGCTGGGTGTTGCTCAAATTCAGGCTTGCTGCAGTCCATTTATGTGCTAGCAGGCTATGAATTTGCTCTCTCCGGCGCTGGCTCCTCAGCTCGTCCCAGAATAGCCAAGTCACTGACTCGTGGCTCATTTTGAATGATTGCCAAGCAGCTGCAGCTGTCCTTGACTTTATCTCTGCTCCAGTGTGGCTTTGCCCAGCTCCACAAGTTCACACTAGGAGACTCCACTCCCCCTTCCCAGAATAGAAGACATCCAGGGCCCAGCGTCAGCAAGTTTAGCAGCTGTGGGAAGTGTTATCCTTTGAGCAATCAGTAATTAGTCTGGTTGAAAGGCCAGAGTCCTTGTGGCTAATGAGTAGCTTGAGTTGAGACCTACGATCTCCTGACCCTCTTTAAGTCTTGCTGGTGACTTCCAAAGACTTCCTGGCTTGCTCTCACCTTTATGCTGGCTAACAAATGGCATTCTGTCATGGAAGTTGGTCCTCTCCAGCAGATCCAAAGCCCATGGTCAGCTCTTGCCCAGTCAGCTCTGGTTATCTCCTGTTCCTCCTCACACTGCCTGTTCTCCACACTGCTCTCAACCACCTGTTTCCATCACACCTTCTACATCCCTGCTCACTTATAGTCTCCTACCTACCTGTCCATAGCTGTCATGTCTAGTACTGCTATCTCTGTGAACCAGGGTTGGCCTTAGTCAATGCCTGTTGATGAGACATCGTAGGGACATTGCTGTAGGCAGAGGAAGTTGATGGTGGTTGAGGTGGTTGATGATGGTGATACACGGATCTGCTTCTGATCGATGTAGCTAACTCCTGGTGTCTCCAACCCCTTGTAATCCTGTCTTCAACCTGGAAAAAAATATAGCTCACCTTCTGAAGAAGCTTAACTATGTGAGGCCTGACTTTTGGGTTTGGCTTATGCTGAGGGACTGTGAAATCAGAGCACGGGACAGATAATTCATCCAGGGGAAAAGGTTGGTTGGGTAGCACTTGTATTTCTGTGCAGTTGCTTAGTGCATTCAGTCACTGGTTCCTGCAGGAGCAGCATGGAAATGAAGGCATGGTGGGATTAAGGGATTTACCTGAGACCTATCAAGCCTCCTTTTCCATTGTTTTACCTACTAAATAACTCTGCTTCCCCAGAGAAAGTTGAGCTTTTACAGAAAGTGGCTTTTTTTCCTTCAGAGGTGTTCCAGGCCAGGAGTATTCATAGCCCTGTGTTATCATGTGTCGGCAGAGGGATGGGAACATCTTGGACTGAGCTAATTCTGTTGATTTATTGTTCCTGATTCTTAGAGCAGTCCAGAGTATGATGGGATGTGATCTGCTCATCTGCCTTCATGTTCAGTGGGACTGGGGTGAAGAGGGTCACAAGAGCTCAGGGCAGCTGAGGAGGACTGTTGCCTCACCTCACCTGGAAAGGATGGTGAGAACAACAGCAGTAGTGGGAGATTTATCCTTGAGAAGGGAAGGACTCAGGGGGACCTAATAGAAGATGGAGCCAGACTCTTCAGAGCGGTGTATGGTGAGAGGAAGAGAGACAGAGGGTATAAGCTGAATTAAGAGAAGTTCAGACTGGTGATAAAGACACACTTTTTTCTCTGTGAAGGCAGTCAAGCATCAGCAGGTTGCCCAGAGAAGCTGTACAGTCTCCATCCTCTGAGGTTTTCAAGCCCCCACTGGACAATGTGATCTTACAGCTGACCTTGCTTTCAGCAGAAGGTTGGACTAGAGACCTCCTGAGGTCCCCTCCAACCTGAAGTATTCTGTGACACTATGATGAGGTCAACACAGACAAGTTCATAGGAAGGGCAACACTCCAGGATTGCTCCACCTCCTCACATGATTAACTCCAACAAGCAACTATTCGAGTTCCTGAAAGCTGGAAGTAGCTGGCTGAGCCATGTCTAAGGCCATGGATCACCACGCACTGGCTTCTTCTGTTTTTGTGCTTTTTGGAGTTGCTTTTTAGTCTAGATCATTTCACCAAGCTGTTCACAGCATGACCGTATGAAGCAGTTGGTGTGATCACAGGCACAGTAAACACACAGCAGCATGAGGAAGAGGTCAGGTAGAGGGTAGACTTGACCAATGGCTGGTGCAGAAGCTGGCGCACCAGGACACTACGACCTGAAGAGCAATGGGTCATAAAATGTTTGTGTGTTGCTTTGGGATTCCTTGCTAGCGCTGGGTCACTGAAGTCTGGTCTAGGGTGGCACGGGTTAACCTAAGTCACAGGGCTTACAGATAAAGCAGTGCCTGGAGAGTAAGTGCTCATAACTCCTCTGGGAAAAAGGAGATTCATAGGGTCTCTTTTACCTTCCCACAAAAGTCTGAGAGTGGTCCTATTCTGAGCTAGGACATTGGATTTGATAGGGCCCATACCCCATCCATGGCATCTCCTGGGCTTGTGTCCCACCCCAGAACCTTCCCAGGTATCAGAGTGAAGCAGAAGGAGACTCACAAGATCTGGCAGCTGACCGGCTGTGCCTGAGCCAAACGGACCCAGTGGGATGCACAGAGATGCAATCATGCCATCCCCTGCTGTGCTGCAGGCCAGTCTGGGGCACTCAGGGCCTCCGGGGGAAGAGAGGGACATTGCAGTGGTTGAGTCAGTGTCTCTGAGCTCAGACTCTCATAAAAAACTTGCAGACCACAGCGGCTGGGAAGGCCGGGGATGTGATGTGCAATACAGCAGTGGTTTCTCCCTCTCTGTTTTCTGYGACCTCTTTGCGAGGTAGCTTTTGGCACTGAGGTTTACATCCTCTCTGGATCTGCCTGCTATGTCAAAATGAAATTGCCTCTACAAAGACTCCCCAACTCCACATGCACTTCACTGCTGAGGAGACAGAGAGGTCTAAAATCCCAGTGTGGTGGTCGTTTGCAGGGCAGATACCTGTCAGCGAGGCAAACCTGACCTTGGGGATGCTCAGGATTCCCCCAGCTCATGCAGCTCCCCCCTTCCAGCTCAGCTCCTCTTCAGGACGTGTGCTGTTTTGGCTGGGGAATGCTAGTTCTTTAACGTAACTCGACGTCCAGAAAAACCTGCAGTCACGCAACTATATATAGCCCAAGAGAGGCCGTGAATATGGTGACGCAGTCTGGAAGTGGTTCCTGGCTGTTCTCCAGCAGCTGGGAGCAAGGCGTGTGGCTTTTGCTTTTTAGGGGCAGTGGTGTGCAGGGGAGGTGGGGGCCGGATGGTCCTCATGTGGCTCCAAGTGCAGGCTGGTGGGGTGAGCCAGCAGATGTGATGCCACTTGTGGTGTTTGGGGCTTGGAAGGGGTTTCAGTGGAATAGTGACCTGGTCCAGGACTTCATTCAGCTGAAGCTTCCTGGTAGATGGGACTTGACCTGATATGGAGACTTGTGACATTTCATACTGTGTGGTTGGGGACCCCCTTTAGCCCCCAAACAGGGGTGAAGGCTCTCAGTGCTGGGACTCCTGGGAGGGTCACAGAAATAGCTCTGATCTCACCCCCTGCTTTCCTCTGGCCTGAGGACCGTAGGGTCTCCTGGGCTGCGAGACCTCATCAGAAGGGATGCACAAGCCATCACCACCAATCATGGCTCCAGCAGGGCCAAATCATCAAGACCGGAGCACAGCAACGAGCCAGCTAGCCCCAGCCCCTGCTGCCCCCCCCATCCTACTCATTGCTCCGAGGGCAGCTAACTAAGTGGTGGAGTCCTTGAGCTGGACACCACGCTTAGTGGGTGTCTCCCTCCTGCACAGGGAGGCAAAGCTGGCTGTGACTGGGTGGTGGGATGGAGTCAGTGGAGACTGACACCTCGCTGGGTGCCATGCTCGTGCTGAAACGCAGGAGTGTTCAGGCCACCTTTGCCTCGCTGCAGAGCTGGCAGCTGCTGAGAGCATCCCAAGGCAGGAGCCATGGCACTGTACGCCCTTCCTCTTATCCCCGCGGCAATAAGAGCTCTTCAAAGAGGAGATGGGGCACAGCGAGGGACATCTCCAATCTGGCCCCCAAACTGGCCCTTGCCACCTCCCTGCTCCGAGGACTAGACCCCACACTGGAGAGGATCTGTGTGCTGGCAACTCTGACATCGCTTTCCTTCCTTGCTCAGCCAGCTGCCGCTGCCACAAGTCCTCCGCTGACCCCAGAGCTGGGGAGCCCCCAGGGCTGGGCATGGCAAGCAGGCGGGACGGGGCAATCTGCCGGCCGGTGAGAGCTGCAGGGCTTCAGCCAGGACAAGCTTTGGCCCTGCTCACGATCCAGAGCCATGCTCGGTGCCTGGCTGTTGAGGGGGAACATCTGGGGCCCTTTCCAGGCCAAAGCATAGGTTGGCTTGACAGGATTTGGCCTGCCAAATATCTGTCTGCTACTTAAAGCCTTTTGGGATGTATCTGGGGGTGTTCATCCCCTGCATCAGCGCAGGTGGCTCACCGTGGTCAGGCCCTCGGTGTGCACCCCAAAGGGGGAAATCTAGTCTTGACCCCTGCTGCAACCCATCAGCACAGAAGGGCTCCTGCAAAGAGCCAGTTCATCACGCCTGCCTGTGCCAAGGGAAAGGCAGGAGATTGTCAGAGCAGCCCCCCACCTCAGGGGTGTGCTGGGAGCTGCAGTCAGCACCCCTCCATGCCTGGACCTGCAGATCTTGTCTGCAACTTGGTTTTCCTGGGACAGATTCCCTTTGCCACGATAACATCTTGATTGTTAACACTGGAACCTACTGATGGGAATCAGAATCAGTTTCCGGTCTGCTCCACTATTGCATGGAATGATTCTTGTACCCAAAGATCCTGAACAAGGCTGGGGAGGGCAGCAGTAAACCTGGCACGCTGTCCTGGGTGGTTCATCTTGTGGACAGCCCTGGTAGGCAAAGAGTGCCCTGGAAAGCAAGGCATGGGACTGGGTTTAGTGCACCTCATAGTGCTTGCCACATCCCGTTCGCTGACTGCAGGAGCAGTCCCAGTCCTCCTTACTGATGTTTGGACATGTATGGTCAACTTTATGCAAAAAAGCATGGGGAAAGTGGGTGACTAGCACCCAGCTAGAGCAACGGGACTACGCACCCCATCCTGCCCTCTGTCCCCACGTGTCCTCCCCTCTCTACTGGAGCACTGGTAACTCAGGCTTACCTCTTCCCTGCCCATGTTGAGATGCAGAGCAGTCTCCTGTACATCAAAATATTAATCTGTAGGTTTTACAGCGCTGAAGGAGCAGAGAGTGCCACAGCGTGAGCACTCGGAAGCAGACGGCGCTGCTGCATGGAAATCTATGCCCAAATGCTCCATATCATATCGTACAGCATATGTCTAGAGACAGGCCAACAAATTTAGACCTGAAAATGTGTATATTGCCAGGCAGGACTTTGAGGCTGGAAGAGCTTCAAAGAAAACAGAACTCGTATGCCTTGACAGCAGCGTGGTGGTACTCTGTGCAATTAAGTTTAGTGGGACAAACCCTACCTTTGTACATTACTTAGTCCTAGCAGTCTCTGAAGGTCAGATCTGGCTCACTAAAGAGCCTGCTTCAGCTGAGAAACTTGCATCACTTAAGTATTTATTCGTTTGGCTCAAAAATAGAGCTTGCTGGGTTTAGCACGATACACAATATTCTCATATAGCTCTTTTTCTCTCTTCCTGCTATCTCTGCAGCTTAGTTTTTTCAGTGCATTGCCTAGAAACTGCCCTGCAAAAGTGGAAAACACTGTCACTGGTAGAGGATCTTACTTTGGTCAATGACACGTGACTGGGAACAGCGTGCAGGACTGGTTGTGGAGACTGGTTCCCCTGGAAAGCCAGCCACTCTGCCTCTCCTGGTCCCCAGCACGGGTTCTCAGGCAGCAATGCCACCATCCTCTGCTTCAACACACCCTTGTCGTCGTGGTGTCAACCACCTCTAGGGCAACCAAACCTGCAGGAGAGCCAGGGCATCTGCAGGCAGGTCCCCAGCAGTGCTGCCCTGCTAGGGCAAGCAGCTTGGGGGTGGTGTTAGGTGGCCTGAGTGGCTTGCACTGGCTGCAGGGTGGCCTCAGAAGTGACCTGAATCGCAGTGTGACCTACCCCGAAGGGTATGTGGCTGTGTGCTGTCCCTCTCAGTAACACAGGTATTGTCAGAGGGCTCCTGCCAGCTCCTGGGCTTGCACCACTAGCAGAGCAATGCCTGGGCATGCCCCAGGTCTGGGGGTCACGTGAATCTGTGGGAAGATTGGTCTTGTCAGCCGATAAGTGGGAGCAGGAAACCTCATCCCAGCTTCCCTCCGCACCTCCCAGCACCTTTGCTCTGCGGGATCTCCTCCCACGTCTTCTGCACACCCTAAGCCCTTCTGGGCAGTATCACCAGCCGCATCCCTGAAGCCCCCTCCCTGCAGCATCATTTCCCCACTCTCCTGGCCCTCACTGCCAGCGCAGTGGTAAGTGTTTGGGTTCTCCCTAGCCCCTGTTTTCTTTCAGAAGCCAGGTGAAACCCAGTAGTTTTTAGGATCTGTGTTGGCAAAGAAGAGTGAGCAGATGGTGCCCTAAAATCCCTGTGCCCCGAAGAGTGGGCTAGTGATCATTTTTGAAGCTCTCGAGATTTTTTTTTTTCCAGATCCTGCTGAGTCTGGCGAGGACTATAATTGCAGCTTGGACTGGCTGGAGAGGGCAATACCCGGATGGGCTCSCTGCCTTTCAGGCTGTAATTGGGACCTGGCGATACAAAGCACAAAGCTCTTTCCTTCCTGTTTGCTGTGCTCCCTCTGTGAAACCTTCCCCTGCCTGTGCTGTGCATGCTGGAAAATATGTAAATACCAGGGCACAGGAGAATTACTCCCTCGTGCCTGCGCCACGTCTGAAATACCCATTAAAAATATACGTTCCAAAAAGAGCACCTCTGCACTGAAGCACAAACTCTCCTGGCAATGGGGGGCTGTTTGAAGGGAGCGGATCAAAGGGTTTCGCCACACATGTCATCAGGAGAAGGGACGATGCGGCCGTCCCAGCTAAATTAGCAACAGGAACGGGGGTTTTGGAGGCTACACAAAATCAATAGGACTATCTGGAAATGCCTGCCACTCACACAGGAGACTGTAATTCAGCAGTGGGCCCTGCAGCGCTGTGCCGTGGCTCGACCGGCCGTGCCAAGCCTGGGGAGAGATGTAGCCTCCGGGGCTGCACTGAGCCAGGGAAGGAGAGGACGGAGCAGGGGGGGAAAGGGGCTGCTGGGGCACAGGCTCATACAGCAATAAGCAGGTCTACTGAGGAGTCTTGAGGACGTTCATCTCCCCCAGCCTGGCTATGTCAGTCCAGCACCAGTGGGATGGGGCTCTGGTGGCATCACGTCCCTGTCCCCCATCCTCGAGGTCCCGTCCCAGCTTGGGATTTGGTGTGACAGGTTGGTGGGGAGAGTGGGGAGCCCAGTGCCACACGCATCCTCCTGGCCCCTTCCCTGCCTCATGGCCTTGGGTGCCTGGGGAGCTAATTACACATGAATTTGCTGCAAAATCTCCCCTTCAGCTTGGCAGGGGACACTAAATTGCCCCAAAGACCTCAAGTGATGTAGGAGCACAACCTGGGTTTTCCGGGAAACCTGACAGGGGGTTCGGAGGGTCTGGGAGATGGGGGCTGGTGATGCCTCCAGTCCTGGTCTCCTCCAGAAACAACCTCAGGGATGCGCCTGGGGCTGGGGGAGCCACTGGGCAGCGGCTTCCCTCTCCAGGCTGGGCACTGGGATCTCTCGCAGCTCCAGCTGGTGAGAAAGGGCAACCCACAGAGACGTTTTCTTCTTCTTCAAAGGAATTCAGTGTTTGGCTGGAGCTTTCAAAGGAGATTTAAAAAGAGAAGATAAAAAAGAAAGTTAAAAGCTGCCCAGTGAGGGGTGGAAATGGGAACGTGGGGAGAGATCAGGGGCAGCGCCGGCAGCAAAGCAATGGCAAGACACCGACCAGCACCGGCAAGCAGTGGGGAGAAGATGAAGAGAGCATTCATCACGCGGCTGTGCAGCCAGGGCATCTATTCCCATCCTCCAGCATCTGTGCCTGTYGTGGCCATCTGCAAGCTGGGTCTCCACATCTCCAGAGCCCTGGAGAGCCCTGACCCAGTGAGAGGAGAGGGGCTGGAGGCCAGCTGCGGTGGGCGACTGTGATGGGAGCCGGGGAGCTGTGCCCGGCAGAGTGGGACCAGCAGCRTGGGAAGAGTGGGATGCAGCGGGGATGCAGAGCGAGACACCGGGAGGGAAAATGTTAATCAACTGCAGTGCCTCCCTGAAAGGAGCCAAATGTAAATGAGATAATTAAGCTATTATTTAAAGCCGGGAGACGGTGGGGACAGGCCTGGGGTGGCCGGACTGCATTTTAATCAGCCGCCTGGCTGGGGCTGGTGAGCCCGAGCTTGCGTCCCTGCCTCTGCATCCCTGCCTCTGCTGCCAGGCTCCCCGGGTACTGCGCAGCCCCTCCGCGAGCCGTGGGACTGCGGCCACGCCGTGCCCCCTCCGTCTAACCGCTGCCATCCTGCTTTGCCAGGTATCTGGCCAGGGTAGGGGGGGAAGGGTCCAGGTGTGGGTGAAYCTACACCTGTGTTACTACCTTTCTGTGGGATTTTGGTTAGGCTCCAGGAGCCTCTCTGGTGCCTCAGTTTACCTGCTCTTGCTATTTCAGATGCTAAAATCTAGTAATGAGAATATGCAGTAGCGGTGAGGATAAATCCACCCAAGGAAAAGTAGAACATAAATGCTCCAGCAATGTTGGCTGGACTGACCTCCAAAGGCAATGACAGGGCTTTGGGAGCCTTTTTTTACCTTCTCGTGTGGAGTTACAAGGTGATGGGAAGAAATCTAAGTAATTGCCCTGTGGCTCAGTTTCCCCACCTCTGGAAGCAGTGTTGAGCTTTGGAGAAGCTCTCAGCACAGCGAGGAACTCCAAGGTCACTTGTGAACTGCGGTGAGCCAGCGAATGTGGCAGGACAGGATTTTCTTCCTGTATTTCTTTGTTTTGGTCAGGAATGGAAAAGAAAACTACGTCCAAAGCCATCTACAACAAGGGGCATGAACTTGTTTCGTTCCCTGTCATTGGGACCATCCTTTCCTGTGGTGGAAGATTCGGTTCCTGGAAGCAGACACCTCTGAATAGCAGGGAGAAAATGAATGGTTGTTCATTGCCTCTTCTCATATACYAGCTGGGATCTAGGTGAAATGAAGTTAGCAGGGCCAGGTTCAAAGGAAACTGGAGGAGATGTTCGTTCTGTGGAGCATCCTTAAGGGGAGCTCCTCGCTGCAGGGGGAGTGGGTGTTCCCACTTTGCATGGGAAGTGTGAGAATTGAAAGACAGAAGGAAAAAGCCCATGGAGAGCTCTTAAGCAGAAAGGCAGCACCTCTCTAGCTCAGAAAACCCCGCTCCATGAATGTCTGGAGATCAGGAGAGCAARGAAGCATTACACACGCCAGCCACGTTTGTAATCTCTTCCCCAGGCACCTGGCATTGGCCCCGRTGGAAACAGGGGACCAGGTTAGAGGAACACCTACTGTGTGCCTATAATACAGCCCTTATCTTTCAAGAGGCTTTCTTACTGTATGGGTAAAGAGTAAATTAAAAGCTTGATCCAGAGTGGCTTTCAAGTGCCTTACTCTTATTTAGGTACCTAATTCCTGCAATTTCCATTCCTTTGCAGAGCTGGGCCCTTAAATGCTGAAGACGCTTCAGAAAATGTTATCCAGAATCCCCTTTTAGCAAAAGATTACCCCAGCGCCCTTCCACCTCCAGTCYACAGACCCCCGAGCATCCAGCCAGTGACAGTGGCTGACCCCTGGCCATGCTCAGACTGGTCCGGCACCGTATCCCTTCCAGGGGGCTGCCAGTGCCCGTGAGGTGGCTGCAGAGGTGGCTGGTTATTTCCAAAGCACACTGCCAGGGAGCACCACACTGACCCACCCAAGCATGAATCCAGCCTCCCTCTGCTTTATTTGCCCRAAGCAGCAGTTTTTTTCATTCTCTCCACCCAATCAGCCAGGCTGCAGCTGCCTCCCCTCTCCCAGGCCTGGGGAGGGACTTCAGGTGCAATCGAGCTATAAATAATCGGCACCAACAACACTGCAGTTGTGCTGCACTTTTATTTGTTCACTCAGTGTGTGCATGGGCACTTTCTGGATTAGGAAATGGGTTTGCATCACTGTCCTCTCCCTTTTCCCCTTCCTCAGCTCGTGGGGTGAGGTGGGTGCCATCATCCATACTAGTGAAGTCCTTTTGGGTATGGTTATGGACTGAATCCAGGGCTCAGATCTCAGTGGCGTGGGGCAAGATCACACAGGTTTAGCTTGGTAGCTATGCTGGAAGTGCTTTATAGCTCGGAAACCATTCAAGGAATGAAGAAAGCAAATCCCATGTGATTTACATAGCTGATCCCATAGCGATGAGGAGGTGATGCTAAGTCTGGAGTCGCACATGGCACAGGGGTTGCAATGCCTCGGTCCAAACTGCCATCAGATGATGTGGAACAGGAGTTAAATAMGGGAATACAGGAGTTAAAACAGGTGGCTCTTGGTGGTTTATTTGCCATAGGAAAAAATTTGCATTTCTTTTTTTTTCTGCCTGGTATTTACAGGCAAGACAAAGTTAGCTAAACAACCTTTCTCTGAGCTCTGAGATTTACCACCGTGTGACTCAGTTTCCCTAACTGTGATCTAGGGATAACAACCTTTTCTTCCCAGACAGAAGTGTTTGTGCACCTCTTCCTTGAGGCAAAGCTCTGTCCAGAGCATCCAGATGGGAAGAAATTCTGCACCTGCGTGTCTTTAATCCCAACTCCAGGACCAAGTGTTTTCCAAACTGCTGGTGAGCATGTTATAGGACCAAACAGTTGCATGTGCTAGAGACAAGAGGAGATGCTGACTGGGCAGCTGCTGTGGAGGGCACAAACACAGCCTGGTGCTTTCATCCCCTGAGGCCAGCAAGGGCCCAAGCAGCGGACCGCAGGGTACAATCCATTTTGTACTGAAGGAGATGCTGCAAGAGCTCAGAGGAAGCCTCACAGTGCCTTGGTCTCTCTGCCCGTGAAGGAGCCATCCAGGATGGGCAACCTTCATTTCTAGAGGTCTACTTGCAGATATCTTGAGGTGACAGAGGTGATTCCTAGCCTTGTTGTGTCTGTATTGAGCAGAGGAAGGAGGTCACCTGCCCTGAAGCTCCACATCATCCTGAAGAGTTTTTTCACACCATCCCYTTTGGGGTGGAAGTGTGGCTGTCAGGTGGCCAGGACTGGAGCAGGGCTGTGGACCACGCTGAGCGGGATCTGGTTACGTTGCAAGGTTAGACCTGTGCCTGGAGGGGGAAAGCTTGGTGCCACAGCTTGCAGCGCTGGCACAGCTTAGCAGGCTTCCAACAATGCTACTGGCACAAGTGGTCCCTGGCCTGCTGATACTGGGTGGTGGGCTGGGGGGCTGGGGGGGCTTTTACAGCCTGCACAGTGATTCTAGGCAAATCCAGCTCATGATCAGATGAAACTAAATAAAAAACGACTCAGTGCCCCRAGCACATGTAAAGTTGTTTTCTCAAGGGTTTGTCCAAACGCTAAAGTTCCCATTCTCCCAGCAGGAAAAGGAGAGAAAAAAATCCAGGCACAAAAGCCTTAGGAGCAGGCGCTGGCTGGTGAGGGTGGGAAGGGGGCCAGGGCTGGGTGCCATGCAGTGGCAGTAATTTTCCACACGCAATGGATTAGGTGAGGCTCTTGGTCAGGAGTGAATTCTGTTTTTTCTTCCCCTTCTTCCCCACCTCCAGAGACCGGTGTTGGATGGAAGCCCGGGAGAGGCAAGATAAAGGTCTTCTCTATCAGACAGCTGTTGAAAGATCTCAAATAAAGAGGCAGGCATCGCTCAGAAACCGTTAGAGGCAGCAAATGTGAAGGGTAAACTGCAGGACAGGTACTGTTTTTCACCTTGAGAGGCCTTTGAAGATACCTCCTCTCCTGGCCAGGCAGCGTGCCTGACCTCCGGCTGCCTGGGGCTCTCCGGGGCTCAGTGAGCTGCTGCCCGGGTAGGATGGGCGAGCTGTGCTTGCCCAAAGCACAGCAGCTGCCTTGCCAGCCAGAGGGGAGAGAGCATCATTTTGCATCCAGAGGGAAGCAGGGATGGGGTAACCYTCCACTTGGGTGGGGTAACCTCAGACCCTCCCTCCATCCCTCCCGTGGTCCCCAGGGCTGGTGGCTGTCCCGGGGACGGGCAGCCAGCTGAGCCGARCTCATTGCCTAGGCACAGTTGCATCCAGCCCTGACCCCATCCTTGCCGTCCCTCACGTCTCAGCCTGGACACGTCCTAGAGCATGCCAGACTGCCCCTCCTGCCATGCAGCAGCCCCCGAAGCCCCGGGAGGACGCGCGTTGGGCACGGGGCACGCACYGTGGGCCTAGCCATCGCGTCGTTGCCATGCTGTGGTGTGTCACAAATGTAATCAGATCTCACGCTCCAGGGAGCAATTCGCTTCCCCATGGGAAAGTGTGAGATGCTTGCGCTGGGCCTCACACGTGGCTCCCCCCCTGTGGCATGGTGCCCAGCGGGACACGGAGGGCAGGCCAGTGGGGCCGGCAGGGATTTCTGGGGCTGCTGGGCAAGCATGCTGTGCTGGGCTCTGCCCCAAGACAGGAGGTGCTGGCTGGGCCACCCCAGTGTGGCCACAGGGAGCTGGCTGCGAGGAGGACTCCTTGTCCCCTCCATCCCATCCATCCAGTCACTGCTCCATCCTCTCCTGTCCGACCCATCCCATCCCATCCCATCCCATCCCCTGTTTTATCCCATCCCATCCTATCCCCTGGTTTATCCTGTCTCGTCCCATCCCACCCCATCCCATCCCCACTGTTTTAACCCTTCCCATGCCATGCCATCTCATGCCATGCCAAGCCATGCCATGTCATGCCATGCCATTCCATCCCATCCCTTCTGTTTTATTCTGTCCCATCCCATCCCACCCCATCCCCTCTGTTTTATCCCACCCCATCCCATTCCACCCCACCACATCCCATCCCCTCTGTTTTACCCTGTCTCATCCCGTCCTGTCCCAGCAGTCCTCTCCCATGCCATCCCATGCCATCTGATTCCATCATCTCTGGCCATCTCATCCCGTTCTGCCTGTCCTGTCCTGTCCAATCCTATCCTCCCCCACCAACAGCTGTGTCACTGTCTGCATCTCCCAGTGACCAATCTTGTGCAAGCCTCTGGTCTCAGCCAGTCCCCCACGGCCACCTGTTTCTCTTCCATCCCAGCSCTGTTCCCGCTGGGTGCACGTCCCACGGTGTCGGCCGTGCCGCAGGCAGGAGGTGGGGCGGTGGAGCAGAGCCAGGACACTCTCCCTCGGCTGTCACAGCACAYCTRCTTTCAGGCCAGGACCAGAGGCTGMCAGAGGACGGGCAGCAATGAGCTCAGGGCAAGCTGCTCCCAGGGCATCCCGCTGGCGTCAATTTCCCCCCAAGACTCTTTTTCTACAGCTCCTGTCCAACACATCTACCTCCTCCCTGGGCAATTTTGCACATACCCAGCACTGAGTCATGGACAAATGTCAAGCAGGGGCTGATTTACTCCAAATTAAGTGGCTAGGGTCTGATTCTGTGGCATGCAGAAAGGACTGGCTAGAGTGGGGTCCTAGCCCTGGGGAAAGCAGGGACCAGGCTTTCACCAGGTGTCAGGGTATGGCTGCCTTTGTGATTTTTGCAGTTACCGAGGGAAATGATATAGACCTGCCCTTGACTCAGCCATTTTATAGCATCTCTTGAGCTCAGTGAAGCTGGCGCTAAACCTCGGTCGCTTTGATCATGACAAATAGGAGCTGGGAAGCCAAATTCAGTGCAAAGTCACCGGCTGCCTGTGAAGCTGCTGCTTTTTCAGGTTTTAGTTGCCTAGCTGGTGCATGGCTGGTGACTGCCACCCGCAGTGCTGGGGCTAGCCAGGGTGGCCGGGATGGTGCTGTCCAAGCTCCTGCTCTGTGAATCCGGAGGAGCCTTGGGAAGCTGGTAGGACTGGTCCTGTCCACATCTGCTCTCACCTCTGCGGGAGGAGCAGGCCTGGGAGGTGCTGGGGGATGGTGTCTTGGGCCTCAGCTGCATTGGTGTCTTTGACTGATGGCAGAGCTTGTGCTTTTGACTCATAGATTGTGTCTTCCTGGGCAGGAAGATACCCTGGGGTGGGCAGCTGGGAGGTCACAGCATTGCCATCMTGTGCTGGGTGGGGGTGAATGCCCAAGTCTCTGTGAGGATACCRGTGGCCCAGATTGCCCAGCTTCTGGCCTCCTCAGTTATCCCTGCTCCTCCAGAAGCTCATCTGGCTTTGTGGCAGGGTGCAAGACAGGGGGCACCGTGTGCRGCTGTGAGTCCCACTGAGGAACAGCCCAGGTATGTGTTTTTTCAACCCCTGGGCTGAGGGAGTGGTCCCGAAGCGCATGGACCTCTCCAGGCACTGGCGTGAGGTCTGTGGGTCTCCTGGAGAGGCAGACAAGCCGGGGTGTCTGACTGGGGGGTGCTCGCAGCGCTGGGCCCATATGCACCCTGTCCCCACTGTGCCGGCACAGCTGCATCCCCAAACAGACACCCTCAGAGGGACAGCAGGTCCCTTGAGTCCCTGCTGGGCTGCGGCGTGGGGCACGCATCCGTCCCCGTGGGCACACGGGAAGGGGGTGTCGCGAGCAGGTGGTGGGATGCAGGAGGGGGAAGGCAGCCATCCGCTCCCTGCTCCCACTGTGCCTCGCTCTACTTGCCGCGGTCCCCAAGCTCCCTTCCCTTCCCCTCTGCTGCCTTTTATGCAGCTCGCCCAAGGCACCAGGGCCTGGGGATCTTTCCAGCCTTCCCCAGCTGGGGTTTGGCAGCTCTAATTTTAGGCGCTTCTCAGTTTTGCTTTCTTGCCGCTCAGTTGAGGAAAAGCGCTTGTGCAGGGAGGCGAGCCTGGCCCTTCCCCACCGCTGCTGGCTTTCTCTTTGTTTGTCTCCCCTGCATGCTCCCACTTGGTGCCTGCTGCACCAAGATGCCGGTGGACATTAATAAGCCCCTTTTTAAAGCTGGTGCTCTTGCAGGTGTGCAGTGTGGGGATGGACGTGGAGCCAGGGCCTGCCCAGACCTTCTGCTGCCCCACAATGATGCCCGCCTGACCATGGCGTGACACCCCACGCCCCCCTGAAAACACTCGGAAGGGCTCAGGTCCAGGCTGAGAGGCTCCAGGCTCGGACGAAAGCCCAGCCAAGGGCATCAGACTGGCCGTGTTTTAACCACAGTGACCCAACCCCTTTCAGGCCGGCTGAGTCTCTGGGAAGAAGCTGGGGAACAGCTTACTGCAGGAAACCCAAAAGCTAAATGTGGATCAAAAAAAGTGATCAGACCAATCCATGCACAGAAAACCCAGCAAGAGCTAAGTCAGCTGTTAGGTCCTCCCTTGCACCCTGTTAGAGCTGCTGCAAGATGTGATCCTGGACCAGGTCAGTCTTGGGGCTGAGCCAGAACAGCTAGTGAGTTTTAATTCAAAAGTCCAAGCTAAGGACAGYCCTGGGTGCGTGACAGGATATTTTGCCCAAAGCCCTTGCTATGCAATTCGGACACAAAAGTGGAGTGTAAGAGCATCSCCCTCCCCACACCCTGAGGGAAAGTATCTTCTGGGGAAGAGAAGGAGAATTTTTTCCCCAAGGAGGAAAATATCAGGTGAGGAGGACAGAGGAGGTGGTGGCAGCTGGGAGAGCGGGCTGTGCTGGTTGGGCTGGATCCTGCCCGCAGGGCACTTCTGCTCGCACGCGAGAGGCACGTTGGGTTTTGTCCGGTATATCCGATGGGCTTTCATCTTCCAGCGGGGAACGGCTGGGGCTGGAGCTGTCTAACTGGATTGCAAGTTGCCTGCTTCTGAAAGGGCTCTGCATCCCATTATCCATAAACCTGTTCATGGCACATGGCTAATTCAGGCAATTTGCGACACTTTTATGCTGTCGATATAATAACCGACCCGTCGGCCTTAGCCAGGCTGGAGCACCGTGTCATGAACAGCAATCTGCAAATCAGGCTCTTAATGCGGGCCCTGCTGTCACTGCAGCTAGGGCTGTGGGACCGGCAGCAGGACCCGTGCCATGTGCCGGTGGAGGGCATGCCAGCACGGGCTCCGGGATGCATGTGTGCCCTCCCTGCCTTTGGAGCCTCTCTGCTGCCTGCAGGGAGGTGGGCTGGCAGGGTCCCCAAGGAAGCGCTGCCCTGCAGGTGATAGGAAGCTTAACCGCTCCCCCCACGCTGGCACCCCTCTTGTCRCAGGTTTGCAGGACCCAAATCCAGCGTTATCAGAGGTCCACAGAGGCAGAGGGGCCCAGCTGGCTCCTCTCACCCCCTCTGCTCCCCATCGCTCACGTGGAGCAGTGGGTGGACGCAGCTCTGGCTCTGCTTTGCTGCCAGATTATTTCTGGGCATCGCCACAGACGGACGCTGCAGGGAGCGCGCAGGCTGCGGAGCAGGGGCATGCTGGGAGCCGTGCTGGGGGGTGCAGCGGGGGACACGGCGCTGCTGGCAGCTGGGGGCCAGGACCCTTCTCACTGTGCCTGCGGTGCCTGTCTGCCTTCCCGGCAGCCTCTCCCCAGCGCYGGCCCCGCTGCTGCCCGGCGGCCGCAGCGTGGGTAGGCTGCCCGCTGACACCACCATCCTCCCCCTCCTCCCCGCCGGCTGTGAGCACGGTGCGTCATCCGACGCTCAGCTAATTCGGGGGCAACTATTTTGCGCCTGCGATGGATCACGCTGCGTGCTGCACCAGGGCCCCCACGCTCCCTGGCCCAGATGCCCCCCTCCCGCCTGGACTGCTTCCCCCTGCCTCCCGTAACCAAGGAGAGAAATTAGCAGCGGGGGGAAAGCGGTGCTTTCTGACGCAGGGCTCCCACCGCTAATCACCCAGCGCCAGGAGCTGCTCCAGGCCCCCTTTGTCTCCGCCGTCACGGCCGCCCTGACCCCGTGCGCGGGGAGGGTCAGGGACCCGGGGCTGATTCGGGTCTGAGCACGGCTGTCACGCTCCCTCTGCAGACACGGTGCAGCTGCCGCTCGCTGGGCACCGTGGGGGGTTGCTTCAGGGTGGCCACGTTCACCCGGGGGTGAAGCTGCTCCTCAGACACCCCCGTGCAGGTGGGCTCCTCGGGGCGATGGCTGCGAAGCACAGCACGGGAATTTGTCCTGGGGGAGGGGGATGAAGGGCTGTGCCTGCTCCAGGGTCTCCTCTCTGGGTCCTGCACAGGGGCTGGGGAGCATCTGCAGAGACGAACCATGCGCCCGGCAGGATGGAGAGGGATCGCTGTGCTCAGCTGAGCTGCATGCATGGGGGGGAGAGGTGGGCGCCCACCAAGCGCTGGCTCCGCGGTGGATCTGTGGGATGCCCAGGACGGGGTCACGTGCCCTTTTGAGAAGATGCCTGTGTGGGAGTTTGCCTCGGGGAGAGCTGTTCAAGCAGAGCTTTTCCTCCTCACAGCCCCCACGCTCTGCGTTCCCGACATGGCTCGCGAGCTGTCGGTGCCGGCAGAGCCATCGCAAGGGCAGCGGCRGCGGGAGCATCCTCCCCAGGTGCCGTGGGTGCAGCCGGACAGCAGCCAGGCTGCGTGTCCCTGGGCTTTGCGTGCAAGGCTGTGCCAAGCAYTGGAGCTCACGCGCACACACACACACGCAGTGCTGCATCTGAATCCCAGCAGGTTGCCTTGAAGATGGGTTGATTTTCATAAACCTTCCCAGACTCAGCCTCAGCGGGATGTGGTGGTGTCCTGCATGGATGGACATGGGAAAGCCAGCTCGCATGGATGGGGGTGCTTTGTAGGGTTATGTATCCCCATCCTCACCTCCAGATGAGGGCAGGATTGCAGGGGAGAGAAGGGGGGGAGATGGCTCGAGACATTCATAGCCCCGGTGGGACCTCAAGAAACATCCCTAAAGCACACAGAGTCCCTGAGGATGCGCGTGGGGGGGATGCACAGCCCCCTGCTCCAACACAACAGGGATGCAGCACGTTCTCCGCTGCGTAAAATGGAGCAGGAAGCGGAGGGAAGAATGGCTTTGAACAGTCAATTTCCATCGCTGAAAGCTGACAAGTTTAAAACAGCTAATGTGCCCCGCAAGATGAGGCCTTCAGAGATTTACAGCTCTCCTCGGCTGACTGCTCCCATACGGTGTACATGTCAGCCAGGGAGCCTTTTAAAGAACCAAGATAAAGCTGCAGTGAGGCCGCATTGCCCACCAAATGGATGGCAGAGAGAGAAGAAAGGAAGGAGAGAGGCTTCTGTGTGTGTTTTTTTCCCATCAGGCAGGTTGCTGAGCTCATGTCCTCTCCTGCAGCCACCACYACAGAGTTACTCCAGGTCAAGGTCAAAGCAGCCCTTGTGGAGCAAAGTTTTCCTAAGCTGCCGCAGAAGGAGGTTTGCAAAATGCTGCAGGAGCCATCAGGTGCCCGCTGGGGTGGGCTGTGGGATGCCCAGGACGGGGTCACGTGCCCTTTTGAGAAGATGCAGGACATGTGGGTGGCACCAGCTGGCAAGGGCAGGACAGCCCCATGGGGTGAAGAAGCCCTGGTGATGGGCAAGAACCAGCCCGAGTCCCCCATTGCAGGCTGGCAGGCTGGCRCTGGAGCAGGTGGGATGGTAGGGAACAGGCTTCTGGGTGGGGTGGAGTGAGAGTGTCAGGTCTCAGCAGGACCCCAGCCRGGGTCAGCATCCCCAGGGGGGCTCACACAAAATTTAGGAGCTGCTGCTAAGYTCCTCAGTGCTGCTGCTTACCTGCTTTCTGTGCCATGTCAAGGCCAGACTGGGGTGTCATGGGTGTTCCCCAGGGCAGCTGGATTCTGGATTTGACCTCTCTGTTCCTCTGAGCCTTCTGCTGCAGCCAGGAGCATCGAGTGCTTGAGCGTGACCAGCACCAAGCTTTGTGGCGTGCATTGGGGCGTCAGCTGGCCGGGACCATGGCCGGGGAACCTTGGGCACATGGGGTGTCATGGGACCTGCCTGCCTGGCCCCAGCATACTTGTGGTGTCTGCAGCGTGGGAGCCGTGTCTGCCATCACCCCCCAGTCCTGCTCTGCCTGGCGGAGACATCGTCAGTGGATGCCAGGAGGCAATTCACCTTCCCCGAGGTCACCAGAAGAAGTGGGCTGAATGCATCATGTCCTCAGAGCACCTCTGCCTCCCCGCCAGAGCCAAGGCATCGGCTGGGATGGAGGTGTTTGCAGAGTATGGCAATGGTCCCTATTTCCAGGGGTACTGGGTGCTGGTCTGGGACACCCACATCTGCTGGACTAACAGTGCTCACATCGGTCCCTCTTCTCTCCCCAGCCCGGCTCAGGCTCTCCTATGTAGAGCARAGCCACAATCACATCAGCAGACTGCTACTGCATCTGAAGAAGATGAAGCTGGCAACAGGCAGGGCCAGGAATCCTTATTCCTAGGCAGGCCACTAAACCCTGACCAAACCATCCAGGAAGACCTTTTGTGCCTCCATGTGTCACTCTGTCAGCGAGGTCAGTCCCACTGAGCTCCACTGCGGCAGCAGCCCAGGGGTGATCTGCCCTGAAGGGTGGGCCAGCTGGCAGGTYTGCCCTTGCATGATGCCCACAAAGAGCTGAGCTCCCTGCAGACACCCTTTGGCTGTGGGTACCCAGGAGAGCTGCTGGGGCTGGAGGTTTGGGKAAGGAGGCCTTCTCAGGGCCCTGAGATAATTTTTCTGTATTCCCAACCCCCCAARTCAGAGCTTGCTTCCTTGCCTCGGTTGGACTGTGGACAAAGGTCCAGTGTGACCTGGCCCTGTGGGTGGCTGGAGAAAGCTCTTCAGGCTGGTTTTGGGCTCAGCGGCAGCGACAGGGGCTGCCAGCCTCGACATTCAGGTGCTGGAGCSGCAGAGCACTCCTGGCTCCCCTGGGGTGGGAGAAGCCAACCAGGCCAGGGGAAGCATCACTCTGCGATGCCCGTCAGCCACCTCGTCCCACCAAGGAGAAACAGGACAGGGTAGAGGAGCCACATGTGGGATGTTTAGCAGTGGTGTGTCTGGAGATGGTTTCCATTGTTTCTGCCTGTCCTGCTGCCCAACCCTGCTACCCCAGAGGCCAGGAGACCCCAACTCCTCCGTCCAGCCCAGGTTGGGAGGGACTTTCCATCCCAGCACCTAACTGGTCCTGTTCCTGACAGTGGGGCTGGGATGTGAGGGTTGGTGGCAGCATCCTGCATCCTTGGTGCCRTGGTGTCACCTGGCCCCAGTGTACCAGGAGCTGGAGAAACAGCACCCCAGCACCAGTRCATGGCACATCTCTGGCTCCCGCAGTTTCTGGTGCAGAGGAGCAGGATGGGGTAACTGAGCAGGAGAGGGCAGAGCCACCGGGTCCCCTCTGCTCCCCTCCGTCACAGCACTGACCATGGTGGCAGGTGCATATGGGCTCTGAACAACACCCAGAGCAGTCGCCAGCCCTGACACTGGGGAGGGGAGCACATCATTGCTGTCCCAAGCCAGCAGTTGGATTGAGCATGTCTCCTCTGAAATCCCTGCCCTCCTGGGAGCAAAGACCCCCTTGGCCGGTCAGTAGAGACCCGCTGTCTGGGTCCTCACTGGTTCCTGCGCTGGGCATTGGCAGCAGACTGTGCAGTGCTGGGGATGGGGCTACCTGCGAYGTGCAGCGCCGTGGACCGCCCTGGCAGAGGGGCTTGGGGCACACATCTCATCCCCTGGCTGGCCCAGGGAGAGGTCAGATGGCCGCCTTCACCCCGMGATTCACATTGGTACCCGTCATTCTCACGAGGTGCCCAGCCACAGACGAGCTTCGGGGGCGGTGGGGGAGAAGCATCCCCTTATCTCTTTTCTCTTTGTGCAAACACACGAGCCCTCTTGGAGCCGCCGTGTGATGCCGCCAGCCGGAAAGCCGCAAAGGCGGGGAGGTTGCCCAGCTTCTGTCTCCTTCCCAGCAGGTGTGGCTGGCCCTGCCAGGCAGATGGCTCAGCGCCTGGCAGAGACGAGCGCCGGCGCCAGGAGCAGCTGGCTCCATCCGTACCCGGGCCAAGAGCAGAGATGCTGAGCGGTGTGGGGAGCTCACGGCAGGCAAACGAGGCAGTGACCTCCCCTGCCAGGCTCAGGCTGTGCTGGGCACCTCTGGGCTCTCGCACGCACGTGGGGTGTGCTGCCAGCTCCTGCCTCTGCCTGTGGGGACCCTGCGGCGGGGCCTCCGGGAGGCTGTTGTCAGGGACCAGAGGTGCCCTGGAGGAGGCAGGCTTCTCTTGGGGACAGCCCCAAAGCCCAGCTCTGATGCAGGAACCTTCAGGGCACATTTGCTCCAGTGAGACCTGGGTGCCAGGCATGCAGAGGGCAGCTGGGGCACAGAGATGAAGAACCACAGGGTGGACCCTGCTCTGAGACATCAGCTCCCATCTCAGATTTGCTCCTTGCTTCCTGGCCTAATGAACTGCTGGATGACCAACAGACCAACTGGAAGCCCTGTTAGAGCCAGGCCAGGCACTTCCTCATTATTTCTAACCAGCGAAGTGGGGCAAACAGCCATTTTTCATCCACTGGCAGTCACTCTCTGCCGTTGTGCAGCTCCTAGCACAGCAGGGCAGGGCTGAACCAACCCTCAAAAATCAGAATGGAGACAAGAAGATGGGGCACGCCACCCCAGGCTGTGGGGAGGGGAGGCTGTTACTCTAATGGGGAAGGGGAACAGCAGATGTTTTTTTTTCCCATGCAAAGCTTCTAGTGTGCAGACCATGATGACAGCAATGGGGGGACTGCAAAAGCTCTTGTACTGTGATGGGCAGCCATGTTCACAAGGGGTAAGCGCAGCAGCCTTACGCCACACAGTGCAGTCTCATTTTCTGTGCAGTTATTAATACATCTAGTTGCCTGGCTCTGAGTGGAGGCAGAGAGCAAACGCAAAGGAACAGCACCAGGACCGACAGCCTAGGAGCTTAGTGCAACCACCTCTTGAGTCTGACATTAAGGGCTAGGAGAAGCTGTTCCTGGGGACCTGGCTTCCCAAGGGGCAGAGGAGAGAAGGAGGGGGTCTGTTCCACAGGAGCAAAATCTCTGGGCAGGCTGCTCTGATGCGCAGGCTCCTCCATCCTCATCTTGCAGCCGGCGCTGGAAGTGGAAGTTTTGAAGTCATGCACAGAGCTGTTTGCTTGGTATTTCCTGCCCCCGAGAACGGGAAGCAGCAGCAAAGTCCAGGAGGGAGCTGCTCTTGGGAGATTTCCAGCCTGACACGTTTTGATCTCTGCCTACAGGAAAGGGGGAAAGATCCGGGCTCTTTCCTTCATCCCCATGCCCAGTGCTGGGAGCTAATGGGCCAGATTCAGGCTGACTCGGGCCTGGGGAGGTGGATTGCACAGAAACGTGGCAGTTTGAATGATTTTCCATTTTACTCTCCCTTGTACCACTCTGACCTGGACCTTGTTTTCTCMGGCTCTAGGACAACCATGGAGATGCTGGCTCAGAAGCTGCAGTATGAGAAACARCTAGTGGTGATGGATGCATGTCCACCCAGGCTGTCCTACTGATGTCCTGMTCTCCAGGTACTGTCCTCTCAGCCCCATTAGCTGCAGGTCCAGYCCTGCCCCCTAACAACCCTACCCTGCCAGGTCTGGATCAGCATCTCATCACTGCCCCCAGAGCTCCCTCCTGCTTTCAAGGTCTGGGTCCGTGTTGGGAACCACCAGCCCTACACACAAGGCTCTTTCAGCCCATCAGGGCTTGGATGCAAAAGCTGTCCTTGTCCCGTGCCCTGGTGCACATCCAGGTCTCCTTGGTGCCACCTGGACCACYGGGGCTCCTGCTGCAGGACTGTGTTACCCTCCCTAGTGCTGATGGTCATGATGGGACAAGGCCAGGGGAAGGACAGKTTGGGCTCATGCCTCGTGCCAGGCAAAGGCTCTGTCAAGGCAGGAGTTACTCCCCATCAGGACTGCCAGCCTCTGTTACTGGCAGACCATGGCAGCCGTCTCCGAGGAATGCGAACAGCACATTATTAACAATCTTTTAAAGAGCTGCCAGTGTGTCCTGGGTCCCTGTTTATTTCTGCATACGGCCTGTCCACCGTTGAATGCAGCATTCATAGGAGATGTCATCTCAGCTTAAGATGGTCTATTACTTACCCCAATCAAACTCCTGCAGTAGGTGATTCCTCTGAGCAAGGACAAAATCCCACGGAAGGAGGGGGGTTATTCTCCTTTTAACTCATCCCTGATTTTGTTTTCCTTCTCCTGAGGGCTACGTTTGTGCAGAGCGGATGTTGGATCAAGGGTGTCCAAGCTGGAACACGGTGGTCTCTGGATCTGCTCCCAGATCGCTACGTGCATGGATGCTGGGGCTGTTTCTGTGGCTATGCCCTGAGCACACCCTGCAATGGAGAAATCTGGGGACACGTTGGCTGGAGGTGACATGGCTGGGAAGCGGGGATATGTCCAGAGAGAGATGCCCAGTCAGGGCTAGGGTGGCAGGCAGAGAGGGGGCAGGTGAAGCTGCCATCCATGGCTTTGTTCCAGGTCCGTCCTGGTGGCTGCAGTCCATTCGCAAGGGCACTCCAGACACTGGCCTGAAGGATGGTGAGCTCACTGTGCAAAAAGCAGTTATTCCATTTTACGGTCACAGAGGCACCAAGTGGGACCCAGACCAAGAGGTCGGGGGCTCCTGGCCTTTTTCACACAGCAATGTCAACACCAGCCATGGGACTAAGCAGCACAGAGCCATCCGCCCTGTTAGACTTGTCAAGAGCAGGTTGCAGGGGCTGCAAATTTGGCCAGAGCTTCCCTAACCGGCTCCTGTGGGAACATGGTCTGTTTTGAAGGTGCTGGAGTCTCCCACCGCAGAGGTGCTCAGGTTCCACTGAGCAGGTAGTGGACCAGACACGACAAGGTTGTCTCTTTGGGGAGACATGAGCCAGCTGTTCTTTGGGGCCATTCGGTTGCCTGGTACTGCGCTGCGTCCGGGCACAGACAACCAGGTAACAGACAGATTGGAGCTGGGATGTTGGGGTAGCCAGCAYCTGGAATACCTCTTTGGAGGATGCCTGCTTGGATTTTCACAGGACACTGGGAGATCCTGAATCCTTCCACTTCTGCTGCTCACCTGGGCTCTCTGCCCATGACCTTTCCTGCTCCCCTGGTATCGCTGCAGCAGCCCATGGCAGAACCGGCTGAGAACAGCAGACAGTCCAGCTTTGGGTCCACCTGGAAAAACATGTCCTAGGTGAAGGAAAGACCAAACCAAAAGCAATAAAGAGTCACTGCTGTCATTGCCGAGACGCCGACTGCACCGCACTGGTGCAGGCAGCATTTGTACGGCGCCCGGCACAACACCCAGGCACAGTGGCAATGGAGACAGCAGCACACAGTAACGCTGATCAAACCATGGGAGGGGGGTTCATGATTGAACCTGCTTTTCTTTGTAAGTGGCAGATCTGGGTCTGGATTCTGGGCACCTGCAAAGGACAGGACCTCGGTCCATGTAAGTGGTGGCAGGCGCCGGGGTCACCCTGGGCGGCGTGCGTGCAGAGGGTTCGCTGCAGGGCACTGCCATCCCCTCCAGGAGTGAGCAGGGGGCCAGGACCCGCTGGGACGAGCAGCCAGAGCCTCTCCGGCCATGCGTGCTTTTCCATAAGCAGTCGCCTGGGCAACTGAGAGCACGGAGCCAGACAAGCCATCAGAATGAGGAGCCATTGTGCTTGTTCAGGGAATGATTCCCAGCCCTTTCCCCTGGTCAGGGGGCTCCGTAGGTCACCCCATTTTGCCAGCCCAGAGATGGGCAGCAAATGGCCCTGGCTGGGGCTCCCTGGCAGGCTGGGATGGGTTCTCTCAAAGCCCTGCTTCCTCCACGGTGGGGGAGGGAGACCGCAAGCCCCCCCCAAGGAAAAGCTGCCAAATGCATATGAATTGAGACTGAAGGGAGTGGCCCAAACCAGCACCAAGCACAGGGATGAGCCCGATTCCCAGACCCTCACRTTTCACCCTATGGAGAGAAAGGGAGAGGTTTCCCTCTGCATTATTACTTGTAGTAAGCCTGCACGTGCGTGTGCATGGCCGGAGCAGCAAAWGCTGAGGGAACGGGCTCCCCATCTAGCTGCATTTCTGCCTCTCCACAGCCAGACCATCTCTGTGTTGCTGTTGTTGCTGCCTGCTTGGCACCTGCTCGCCCTGGACGAGCCTGCTGCTTTGCTAATGAGCTGCAGCGTTTCTCTCAGGGTCCTGCTCACCGTTGGAGTGCAGGGACTCTCCAGGCTCACGTGCTTAGCTCAGCCCCATGGTTTAAATCCCTGCCAAGAGAAATGGAAGAATCTGGTGCAGCCAGGCCTGGAAAAAACAGCAAGGACAGTCTCTGATTAACCCTTCCCTCGCCTGCCCGTGCTGCTCCCCTCTCCTCCCTTCCCACGCGCAGGCAACCAGCAGGCTTCACACCCCTCCTTCCCACACCCCGGTTCATGCGTTTCTCTACCTCTGGGGAAAAAGCAGCTTTTCTCATGAGATTGCCCAGAATACCCAAGGACCGAGTATTCCCACGGCACTTGAATGCGTGCCCCCTTTGATTGCAGGAGGGCAAAGGGCAGAGATCTGGGAAAAGAAAAGAAAATAATTTGAAAAAAAAAAGAGACACAGAGGAGAAAAAAAAGCAATTCAGGCAGGAGCTTCCCTCAACCTCTATAAAATACAGTTCACGTTTCCTGCGAGCCTGGGGCACAGATCACATTCGACGTGAGGTGCTTTACCCAGCCCTGGTGTAAATTCTGGAGCCTTGCATTTGCATGGCGTGATGGGAAAAAGCTTAAGAGGGGCCCGGGGAGCTGCAGAGGAGGCGGCTGTGCTATCTGGCTACCGCAGGGGCTGTCGATGCACAGACATTTCCAAGGCTATTTGTGAAGGTGAAATGGTCTGTAAAGATTCCAGGACACCATGTGGCAGGACGGTTAGCAGGGCTTCTCCTTCGGTGTTTGCACAGAGCTGCCGGGCTGGAGAGAGGCGGTGTGCGCAGAATGCCTCGCGGTGATTAGAGCATCTGCAAATTTCAGCTTAATACGCGGCATAATGAGACACGGAATATTATTAGCCTGCAGCCATCCCCCCGCCCCAGCGGCGATCTCTGCAGCTTGAGCTGGTTTCACCTTCTCAGTGCTGTGCTGCAAGAGCCCCGGTGAGAGATGCTTGCCCCGCTGGCAGGGCAGGCAGCCCGCAGGCAGCTCTGTGGCCACGCAGGACCGAGCTCCCAGAGCAGGCAGAGTGGCTTTGCACTCTGGCTTATATGAAACAAGGTTTTGTTGTCCTACCCTCTGGCTGTGCACACCAGCCCCGTACCCTGCTGGCCTTTCCTGCAGTGCCCCAAGCCACAGCCTTCCCCCCGTCAGCAGCCACGGGGACTGCTCACAGAGAATAACTYCCAACTTCCCATCCCAAAACTGTATCGCCCGTGGCTCACCTCCCCAGGTCATGAGGACAGATTCTGTGTGTGCTGCCCGCCGAGGCAGGAGGTGCTGGGAGAGCTCAGGCTCAGGGAACCGAGACCATGGCTTTGTTTTGCATGGGGTAACACAAGCATGGGGTGGCTCTTTGTGGAGAGGAGTATGTTGGGATGCTGTACCCGCTGGCAGCGTCCAGCCACGTGGGCACAGACCCACGCCAGCTCCGAGCTCCCTTCTCTTGCAGTCTGTGCTCCTCCATGCCACCACCCAGCAGGATCCTGCAGCCTCAGCTCACGCGGGTCCTGCTGCACTGCTTATTGCCTCTCGTTTTTAGACAGACAGGAATGTCCCAAAGTGTTGGCCCCTCTGAGATGGAAAGATCTGCTGGGCGGTGGCAGGAGCCGGTTCTGCCTAGTGCAGTGGGGGCTGGCATAAGAAGGCTAGTGGGGTCCTGTGCTTGGTGCAAGGCTCTGGGRAATCCTTGGTGCAGGTCTGGGTTCAGCCAGGAGCAGCCAAGCAGCTCAGTGACTGCCCAGGGCCTTGGGACATCACTAACCCTGGCCCAGGGTGAAGGTGAGGAGCATGGGGTCGTGGCTCCYGCAGGGCGGCCATGGGAGGTACGCGGGGAGCACCGGGTGGGCAGCCCGTGTKCCTGGGAGTGCGTGCATCTGTTGGCATGTACAAGCACGTGTGTGTTGACATGTATAAAGGTACACTTGGATGTGTGTGCATGTGTGTAAATGTGTGTGCATGTGTGTGTAAGTGTGAGGGACAAAGGGTATGTGYCCATGTGTAAGGTATATGCAGATAGGCAGGCACCTAGGGATGTACACTGTGTGAGGGTGTGCACAGTCTGTGTGCAGGGACAGCTTGTGTATGTATAAGTGCAGATTACAGGCAGGTACCTGAGCATACGCGGGGGGGGTGTGTGTGTGCGTGTGTATGCGTGTGTGCAGCGTCTGTGTGGATGCAAGGTGTGTGCTGCGGCTGTCTTAGCAGATGCAAATAGATGCCTCGGTAGCTGTTTGACCCCTGCTCCACGGACTTGCTGGCACGATGTTTCAAGGGACACGAGCGAGGCATGGCGCGGGTTGGAGGTCCCAGTCCCTGGAGTCGCTGCCTTCTGATGCCAGAGACAGCACAGGTCAGTGCTGGCTCCGCCGGCTGTGGGCTGGTCTCTCGCCCAGGCGCAGGAGGGTGAGTGGCTTCCCCTGCGCAGCCTCTCCTCCATCTTGTGCTGACCCATGCGTTTGCGTGACCTTGTCGCTGCTGCCGAGCGGAACCTTTCCTGGTTTTGCCTGGGGTATTTTTCAGCGAGATCAGCTCCCCTGCCTGGTTCAAAGCTGGCATTTGCTGCCAAAGGTATGACAGTGACATCTGCAGCCAGGGGTACCCCCCCAAGASACGCATGGAGCTGCCTGAAACACTGTCCCTCACACTTGCCATTTACTTGCTGTGGATATATTTTAAAAAAGAAAAAGCAAAGTCCGGAGAAGGTATCACCAAAGCAAAAGCTGTTATGAATGCTGTTAAACTAACATAAACTGCTGCTGCTGTTAATCTGTACCAAGGTCAAATTCACAAATCGGCAGGTTAGTTTCAGTTCCAGCCTGAAATTAGATCATCAATTAGTTAAATCATCACTTTGATACAGAAAGAAAACTGGAGTGGACCCAGTCCTCGTAAATCCTGCAGAAGGGTCTGAGGAGGTGGCTCTGCATTTTACTGGAAAGAATTTGACCGAAGCAATTCAGATTGCATGGAGACAGCTACATGTTTTAAGAGTGAAAACAACTTATCACCCACTGCCCAAGCCATAACCTCCAAGCTGATTTGGACGCTGCCATCTCAGATGTGTTCCCCTGTCCCCAGCAGATGTTACAGCTCAGTGTTAACCTCTGCTTCAATAAGCTGAGGTTTGAGGCTTCCCATATACCAGAATTGAGTGATGACTATTTCAAGTTTCTCAGGACTTTGAAACCCAAAACCCACTTTAATTTTATGAGTAATTTTATGGGACAATCTTTAGGGCTGTGAAAGCTGGAAACTTTTCCTTCAGGTGCCTTGACCTTATGGCCGCTCATCTATCCATGCAGGAGCCCCACTACACTTTCATCTGATCACCCTCGGATTCAGAGCTATAAAAAGGATGGGATGTCTCCCAGCTAATAAAAATAGGAAAAAAGGGAGAAGCAAACTAAAGATAAAGGTGTTGCAAGTTCTGCCCTCCCRCAGCCTTTGGAACCTCACGGAGTAGGGGCTGGCATCTGAATCAGCAACCAGATGGTGAAGTCCTTCAGGCTTGGCGTGCCCGCCACTGGCCTCGGAGAGCCCACCTGGTTGCTTCGACGTGGGATGGGACGCAAAGCTTGCAGGATGGGTGGTGCAGGGCTCCTGGGTCAAAGGGGCAGCGTGGTAGGGTCTTGATCACCATGAGCTATGTGTGGGCTAAAGGTAGACCTGGCTCCTGGCATACGCAGCTCCTGAGCTCCCAAGCTTCAGCTCTGCTGCTGTTCCCGGGGCTCCCTCCCATGYGGTTAAGTGTGTGTGCACACGTGCATGGGTGAGTGCTTCTCCGTGTGCCTATGTGGAGAGGATGCTGAATTAGGAGAAAAAGCAGATACGCTGCAAATGGAAATAGGGCAGATCTTGCATACAGCCACAAGGGAGGATTAATCTGTTCTCCATCTTACTAGATCCAGTGTCCACACACTGAAGTCACTAAATTGAGTGCCAGGAGCAGGGGATGCAGGGCAGCATTACAGGCTGGGGACCTGTCCCCCTCTGGCAGGCATCAGGACCTGGTACAGGCACCTCTTGGGGCTTACTTGCTCCCAGATGATAAGATCCAGAGTCATTTCACCAGCTCCAGCACCTACAATCAAGCATACCCCTATCTCTCAGCCTTGCATCCCTCAGTATGTCTCAGTTTCTGCTCATCCTTTTCAGTCGACTCTGGCATTACATCTGCTGACAACTAACATCTACTGACAACTTTTCCTCCACCTGCTCAAGAAGGAACCTAAAAATGCAAACACTTCCTTCCCCCAAAACCTTCTCTCCATGGAGGGGCCCAGTAACGTCTCTGACAACAAACAGCAACGTGTCATTTGTTTTTATTACTCTAGGAGGGCAAGCTGCTGTGCGTGACCAAGGAAACCGAGAGCTGGCTGCCCTTGTGAACTTGCCGAGTGCCTGATGGAGAACGGGAGGAGAAGAGAGCTGGGGGAGTAGGAAAAACATTACTTCTCTCCTGCTTATTGGCTGAGGCTAGATTGATTGACTGTACTTGCAATAGCATAGCATGCATCAAGGTAGGCACAAAATTGTGGTTAGCACTAGAAAACCACTGGCCGTGTGGAGGAACTTAATGTGAGAAAAGATATATGGGGTAGACACAGATTTTGCATTGAGCTGGGGAGCGGCATGGCTCCTTGGGGTAGGGAGGGCAGCAGAGATGAGTCCAACACAGAACACAGAGGCGTGTGATGGCACTGGCTGGTCACTTGATAGAGCAGGGCTGGACTCTTCCTGTCTACCTTTTGATGTCTCCAGTGCTTATAGCCTCTACTAGAGAGACATAGATACTTTTAGGCTGTAATTCTCCTCCTCAGATCAGCCACGAGGTGTGCCCAGAGGTTTACTTTGCAGGTGGTGGCTTCCCCGCGTGCCAGTTGAAGCCCTGCCCAGCAGATGAGATGCTCCCGGGTGCTGTCCTTCTGGCAAAGGGCAGGCTTAAGAGAGGACTTGAAGAACAAGGGAGTGGCTGGTGGGGCGCGTTAGGGGCGATGAAAAAATGGGGAAATGAGAAAACACCACGGTACTGGCTTGAAGCCTAAGCAAGTGGCTGGGGGTGGCCGTCATCATACGGTGCCATGCACACACCAGCTGGAGGGATGGCAGAGGAAGAATCAAGGTAAAGGCTTGTGAAGAGAAGAGCAGTTGGAGGTGTTTTATCAGCACAGGGCTTTTTGGTGACATAAAGTCAGTTTGATACGAACAGTTCAGTTTTGCATGATGGTAATCGCTGCAGTACTGTTTCCCATTGCAACAGATACTCAGACCAGAATCACTTCCATAAAGGACATGGAAATGATTGTTTGGACAATTTTTGGTTGAGATAGCCTCAAAACTCTGCCTTGTAATTCACCTAATTTTCATGCTCTCAGCCTTCAGTTTCCCAAAACAGAGAGGAAAAAAATTCAGTTTTGGGGAAAACTTTGATAAACCAGCATTTCCTTGCTGCCGACCTCCACCGTTTGGATTTCGCCAGGTTGAGACTGAGTCCACAGCAAGGCAGTGGCAGAGGAAGAGGCTGAGATGTTAAGGAGGCCAAGGGCATCTGGGTGGTCGGAGGCTGGTCTGGGAGCTCCCTGCCGGGACAAGGGGTGGTGTGAGCAGGGCCAGGGACCCGCGCAGAACAGCCGGTCCCTTCGCCAGCCTGCACATTGCTGGCCCTGCAGCTTCCTCTGGCAACGCCTTACGCAGGCTATTTTTATGCTGTGTGAAAAAGCGTGTCTTTCTGCAAGCGGAGGAAAGGCGGCGTGGAGAGGGAAAGTGAATTAGTGAAGGTCACAGGCATAATGTCGCTCTGCGCGCTGCTGGGGCAGAGCGTGAAGAGCTAAAGGGGATGGCATGGGGGTCTTGGCGGCAGGCTCATCTGGGGTGGAAAATGGTCGTGGAGCAGCTCCGTGCTCCACCTCTGCCTTCCTGGGGAACATCCAGCTGCCGTGGCCCTGCCAGCACGGGGGAGCGAGCTGGCAGCGCGCACCTACTTCTGCACTGCTCACTCGCTGCTGCCGCTGACTGTTTATAGAGCATCAGCCGCTATACGGACTGTAACTGGGTTTTTACACACAGCATAAAAAGTAATGATCACTCTCTCCCGCTAAATCACACGCAGTCAAATCGTAATATGGAGTCGCTCCTGTCTGCAGCGGCAAAATATTCATACCTGGGAGAGCCCGAATAGCTCCTGAAGGCGAGAAACATCCTTTTTTCCCCCAATGAAATCAGTGAGGGGAGCAATGCCCAGCACCATGTCCCCAGGATCCAGCCGAAAACCGCAGTCATTTCTGCGGCATCCCTTTCCCCACACTTTCCCTTCTTCCTTTAAAGCAATGGCTTTCCTGAGAACAACAGGGAAAGATGAAAGCAGAAGACGCCCTGCCTGCTCATCACTGCTTGCAAATGGGAATTTGGAATCTGGACCACGCTTGGGCTTTCCTCACTTGGGTGAGCTGAGTGAAAAGTGAAAAGGCTGGGGTGCTCCTCCCTTTCCTGCGGAGCCAGGGATGCGAGCCTGGGCAAGGGGAAGAGCATCCCGGTGTCGCGCTGCAAGCGGCTGCGTCCCGCAGCGCGTCGCCGGCAGGGTACCACGGGGAGCCTGCGTGCTCTCGGCAGCCTCCTGCTTCTGGGGGATGCTGGAGGCAGAGTTCCCATCACTTTCCCATCTCGGAGCAGATTTACGAGCCTCCCAAAAGCTCTCCCGCAGCCCTCCAGGAAGGCTGGGGCTGGGGGCTGGCGGGGGGGCTATTTGTGGGGAATTGTGAATCTACTTTCTTACACGGCTGCGTACCACTGTGCAACGGTAATCCCCTGAGCAGGGTGAAACGGAGGCCTAGCTACCATGACCTCCTCTGTAGGTTTCCATGGATACCATGTACTATAAATAAAAAAAGGAATTTCAAACCAGTTTTCAATCCTGCTTAGTGGGAATAGGAAACCTCTTTTGAATTTAGTTTCCTATCTCACCTTACAGGGGTTATTTTGCAGCCTGTTTGAAACAAATAATTACCCCTTCAGCCAGGAAATTACCACCAATCATACCTATTTACTTCCAAACACTCGCCTAATTAGCACATTGGGGAGAGCTGCCTATTTGCACGCTGGAGATGGGAGGCTTAGCGTCTTTATTTTGGTGGTGCTGGGAGAAAGGACGTGGGGCCAAGGGTCAGTGAGGGGCGTCAGAGCCCTCCGAAAAAAAATAATAAAGAGAGAAGGAGAGCTGTAAAACTCGAAACACGGAGATGCCGTGTGAATTAGCGTGCGAGAAGCCCCGGCAAAAAAGGGAATATTACATCTGCATCCTTTTGCAATGAATCAGAGTCATGCTGCAGATTTTGTCTGGCATACTGGGTCTCTGGAGGATAGAAAATAATTTGGTCGCAGCAGTGGGAGGTGTGTGTGCGTGGAGAAGGGAGTTGCTTTCCAACAGCCTGCTGTGGTGAGAACATGCCTGACACTTCATTCCTTTCCAGTTAATGCAGCGAGGCCGGGAGGAAACTTAACCCTCTAATTGCTAAAGTGTACCGGGGACTTGGGAAAGTCCTTGGAAATCAAACCGGGCTCCCGGGCTGGTCTTGTCTCGCCCCGGCACCGCTGGCAGACAGCTGAGGGGATTTGCCCAAATGGCTGGAGGTGGGGGCAGGGGAAATGCTAATTTGAAACAGGCGCTGGCAAGCAGGACAGGAGGACAGAGAGGTTGTGTTTTTCAGACCTCTGGGCTGGCAATGGGCCTGCAAAGTCCAGTCCGTCACAATGCTGGGTCTGAGCCAGCTGGACACGTGGTGGCTTGCGGAGGGGTCTCACGGTCTGGCGTTCCCAAACGGCTCTGCAGCCCAAGCTCGGCGCTGTYGGTCCACACTCCTGGATCACCGTCACTGAAAATCCCAAGTGCTTTCCATCACTACACCGGTGCTATGTCCCCCCACCTCCTCGAATAGCTTCTGCTGCCATGGCCACACAGCACAGCCCCCGTGGCGTGGTCCTCGCAGGGGTGGCCCGCACCTTCTGCCGGACAAAGGAGGGTAGGAAAAGGATGTGTGAGCACAGGATGGACATGCAAATGGGGGGCCACAGCCCCCCCCATCCCTCTACGGCTGCCTGGTGGTCTGCTTACAAGGGGAAGGGCTTGTTTCCCGCTGCCGTCCTTTGATGGTCTTTGGGAGGCTTCTCCCAGCACGCACAGCTCCGTGTGTGAACCATCTATCAGGTGTGCACCGTCTCTTCGCCTTGCTCACCCTGCTAAAGGTCTTCCAGACAGTGCAGGATCAGGACTGGCAAGCGTCAGCTCTCCACAGCCGGGGAGGAGGAGGAAGAGGAGGAGGAGGAGGCAGCTCCGTCGGTAACAGGGATGCACAAAGCACCCGGGGCTCAGCCAGAGCCTTGTGTGCAATACGGGTAAGCTCTGCTCAAAGCTAGTCCATAATGTTTAATAGCACAGGATGACCACGGGCATCTGACTCAGAGCCTGTTCACTGCTGCCCTCCTAAAGCTCCTTATTAGCATTTCCAGGACATTGATGTTGTGCTGGGATATACGGGAAGGCACTCATGAGTTACAGAGCAGCAATATATCAACGTTAGAGAAGGGCCCATTTAAGCTTAATATCAGAGGCTGGGTTTTTCTGGAGTCAGGTGTCTCGTTCCCATTGAAATTCAACAGGAGTTGGAGTCTGCTCCCAGGGCTTCTTTGAAAGTCCCAGACTTAATTAGTATTTATCTTAATTAGGGGGACGTTACCTGCTCTGGGAACCTCACGCTATCTGCTGTATTCATCCCCACAGCACCCTGGGAAAGGGCTCCCAGCCCTTTTTGCAGTGGGGGACCGAGGCACACAGTGGCTCATGCTGCAAGYCTGCAGCTCAGCAGGGAGCAGAAAACATCCTTCCGGGGGCTGAAAGGGCCACGGCATTGCCCCCCTCCCTGGGTCGTGTACCTCCCTGGGAGGCCAGGGTAGACAATGCAGGAGACCGTGGGGACGTCGCTTGACCGGGTGCGGCAGGATGATGCTGAGCCCCCCCTCRCCGCCTTCCTGGGCCCGTGGGCGTTTTAGGGGGGACCAGGGCGGACACAGAGGCGGCTCAGCCCCGGCTGCGCTCCAGAGCACTGCTGCTCGTTCACCATCTTCAGGCCAGGCCACAAATCGCAGCGTGGAGGATGGGAGGGTGAGGAAAAAGGAGAAAATTAGCGCTCTTTTTTTTTTTAAAAACAAAGTTACCAGCTTGGGAAGAGCTTAAAAACCCAATCTGGTCCAATCCATAAACAGCCAAAAAGGACAAACCACGGGGCTCTCTCGGTGAGGAGGATCTCACCCACACCCTCCTGCAGAGGTGGGGAGAGGCAGACGAGTCCRAACAGCTCCTCGGTCCTCTCCACATGGGCTCCCCAAGGGCAGATAAACYGAAACCTGAGACCCCATTTCGTGCCAGGAGGGATGGGGTTCCCCACTGTGGCACCCCCGTCCTTGCCCCCMGTGTGGCGTGAAGGGACGGGGTTAGCCACAGGTTCCCAGCCAGGCTGGCAGCTTGCAGGGAAGGGGTTTGTAACAAGAACAAGTAAGCTGTCCCCAGGCAGAGCGATCAAAACGTTGTGACCTCCCCCGCGGTGCTCCCGTGGGTGGGATGCGAGGCCTCGGGGGCTGGCGGTGGCAGGGCGGTGTGTACCTCAGGGGACGGTGCAGGGGATGCTGGGGGATGCGGATGCAGCACGACTCAGGGAGGAGGGCAGGGGCTGCTGACATGAGGAAGTCTCCTTCCCCCTCCTCCCACAGGGAAACCTGCCTCCAGGGAGAGCTGCGAGTCCAGGCAGGCAGTGCTGACAGATATCGCCAGAGGGTCAGCCTTGCCTGTGGGGCTTTGGGCCAAGGGTTTTGCGGGGGACACGGTGAAAGGCAGCAGGTGCTGGAACATGCTCAAGGCTGGCCCTCGAAGCACGCTGGGGACAGCACAGGCAGTGCTGGTGCTGGTGTCCGGACAGAGGTGGGAGGAGAGGGACTGAGGGTGGTCTGGGAAGGGCAGGGGTGGGATGAGCCATCTGCAAACATCCCCCACCAGTGGGATGAGGAGCGGGGAGCCGGTCTGCTGGGAGTGGAGACCGCAGGATGCTGGGGGTTGTCTGCTACCAGGTCATGGGAACCAGCCAGGTGGGTCAGCCACAGATGACCTTAGGGAGATTTTCAGGGGACTCTATCCATGGGGCAGGGAGATGTCTATGAGCTGGACCTGACTGCTGTGATACTGACCACCTCAAGGAGCCCTGCCAGCGCTGGCAGGGGGCTCGCTGCCTCCCCGTCCTGCTGGGCAGTGAGACCCTGCCCCAGGGTCACAAGAGCCAGCTGTTGCCCATGAGCAATGGCCAGGGTTGGGTTCAATGGGTACGGGCAATGGCTGGCCCAGGAGATCCTGAGTGAAATCCTCAACACCATGCTGACAGCTCACTGGGACACYGCCTGGGAGCAGGCTGAGAGCCTTCATCACTCAGCAGGAGCCCGGGSAGGRGACGGGAGGGGAGGGGGCACCTCTTGCCAGACCAGACCTGGGACCAGGTCTTTGTCCATCTCTCCTCCATCAACTGCGCTTCCTAAAGGAGAGCAGGGGTGGTTTTCAGATTTGGTTGTGGACTGTAGGCCCAGAGCTTGAGAAAAGGGTGAGATGGAAAGTGGTTTTGAAGGGAATATATGTGGCTTCATAAGGAAGAGAAAGGAGGAATTAGTCACCAGGGGTGAATAGTCCCAAAATGCAGAATGTTGCAGAAATTGGTTCATGAAGATGTTGAATGCTCTTACCTCCCCTCTCCCCTCTGATTGTTCACTAGCGCTGGGAAAAGAATAGCAGAAGTTTTGTAAGAAAAGGGATACTCCCAAAAACCAAGGGTTAGTGTTGAATGGCCTGATGAAAATTCCTGGAAATGTTAACATAGCAGAGCTGCAATTATGAGCTGTATCCTCCCAAATAGCATCGAAAGCTGTGAGAAAAGCATTCCTTCCAGGTCCTGGTGACACAGGAATAAAACAGGTGGCACTGAATTCAGTGCTACCRTTAAATAAAATTTTTATTCAACCAAGAAAAATCTGGTAGCTGGAAAGATGGACGACTCCATCATTTCATTCTGCTTCATGCAAAGCTACCATTACCTTGCTAGATACTTTATGGAAGGCTTGCTGGTCTCAGCCTGTAGGCTTCGAGATTGTAGACAATGTGCTAATATAAAGTTGCTTGAGCTTATGGAAGATTTTGAAGGCCTGGTTTCCATGTGTTGAGACTGGCACCATATCAGAGGAACAGCTGAGTATATGGAGCAGGGAAGCTACATGTAAGTTATCCAGTGAGGAGAGAATCTGCCTGGGACTGCAGTCCTGGGCATTGTAATGTGGAGGGGAGGCAGCGATCCGGGCTGGTCCTTCTCCACCGCGCAGGCAGGCTGGTGTCTTGCTTCACAAGCACAATGCACGAGATTATTGTGTTTTATTGGCCTGGGCTGCTTTGCCTGGTTTACTTGCAGGCTTTGGCACATTCTTTGCTATGGACCAGGCAGGCAATGGAGAGCTGGGGCTGTGTGGAGGCCAGGGTGGGATGGAGGAATGTGGGGCTTCCCTTCCCTGTAGGACAGCATGTCGGCTGCTATCGCAAGCGTTGGGCCTCAGAAGCACTTCTGGGACCACAGGGTGAGGACAGGATATTTAGAAAATCTAATTTTAGCTTGGCAAGGCACTCCGCTCTGAAGGAGGTCAGCTCTTCTCTAGGGCAACTGGGAGGGAGAAGCTGCTTCAGCTGCTCTGAAGTGCTGCCCAGCACTGCCCTGCTTGGAGGGAAGGAGACGAACCCGATGCTGTTCAGCCATCACCTGGGAACCCCTCGGGGACAGTGCTAAAGGAAAGGCCATTACCTCACTGATTTCCAAGCTGCTCTGACAAAGATCCCAGAGGCAGCAGAGATACCCAGGTCCGCAGCGAGGTCCTGCCCCACCACCAGAGATTTCATTCACTGGGAYAGAGCAGAGATAATTGTCTTCCAGCTACCTGACTGCACTGCTTCTTGCCAATGGCGTATTGCAGTGGAGAACCACTGCCTGCCCTGCTGCAGGAGGCACTAAAGTAGAAACAGCCAAGGCAGAGCCCAAAATAGCTGGATGGAGCTTGGTGTGGTGTCTGGAAGAGTCGGAGCARTCCAGCCTCACCTCACCTGTGATCCTGGCTCACCAGGACAGGCAAGGGGCTTGCCATCTCTGGAGACATGTATGAAGTACTGGCAGCTGGAGGGTGCCTGGGAAGGGAGCAGTGAATTGGCAGGCAGGTGGAAAAGCTTGTATGACAACCAGCACTGAAGTCTTGCAAACACCACAAGCCCCAGCTGAACTGGTTTTCCTAGGAAGTGCCATACTGCAGTGCGGCATCCTGGCACCATAACCAGCACGACGCTGCTGCTGGGGACAAGCTGGTGCCTTTGTCTTTCCTGGTTSAGTGAACAAGCTGAAGGCTTTAGGTACACCCACCAGCATCCTTCCTTCTGGAGCAGGTCACTCCTGGTCACAAAGTCAGGCTGCTCCTTCCCAAGAGTAGTTTGTGGAATAAATTCTTAAATCGTCCTAATGTAATTGGGCTAAATGATCTGCCACACTAATCYTAGCTCTTTGGAGAGGCTCTTGGGGTGGGTCTTTTGCTGTCCTTCGTAAGGGGCCACCAGGATGTGTGAGTGGAGGKGAGAAATGGGATTCCCTGGGAATAATCTTCCTACATGAAACTTGGAGGCATCTGGGGAAAGACTTATGTGCACCAAGATGATGCACATGAGAGAGCATGGAGAGCAGTCTGAAGCAGACCACGTCCTATTAATTTGCTAAAAACCTGTGAGGGTCAGGCTCGGTGGGGTGGTCAGGCTGAGCGAGGCGAGAGGTGCTGTGGACCTTGCATAGACAGCCGAGCTCAGCTCCGTACCGAGGCAGCTCAGGGCCCGTGTTGCAAATGAGATGATGCCATACAAAATAGGCAAACCTGTGTAATTTGGTGGGGAATAAGCAGGACAGTGAGGAATTAGAGATGGGCATTGTGAGATGTGAGCACAAGCAGATAGTGGTGCATGTGAAAAGGGAGGCAGAGCCATCCTGAGCCTCTGTCAAGCCACTCTGTATGCTGAGGGCTTCTGAATTGGCTGTAACCTCTCAGGGGTTGGGTTATTTTGTGACAACTGAATGAGGACCTCTGCTCAAGAGCCCCGCAGTGACCAAAAAGGTGATTAAAAATGAGAGGCTTCATGGAGGAGACTGTAGAGAAGGATGTAGGAAGTTTCACAAAGGCGTTAGACAGGTGGGTGGTGTCACGATGACCTTGCATTGAGCTCTGCGGGCAGGTCTGCGCATCCCACCTCGCAAAGGACAGTCACAGGCAAGGATCTGGACGAGGGCTGGGAAAACAGCTGCAAGACTGGCAGGTCCTGGGGCTTTTATATGCATAAGCTTGGGCCYGTTTGGCTTGCAAAGCTCTGGGACTCCTAACTCCTGCTGATTGCTTCTGGGTGACTGGAGCCAAAGGCTTGCTCCAGTGTTTGGTGAAGTCAGCTGGACTTTTTCTGTTTGAATCCTCTGACCYGCAGTGACATGGGCTGGCTAAAACCTGACAAGGGATGCTCTGAAGTAGAAAACTCCTGTCTAGATCAGACCAGGAAGGTGTTTCAAGCTCCATGCTGTGGGTCAGAATTGTGCTGACTGTATTTCCTCAAGGCACTTGTTAACAAGTCACTGCTAAACAGCAGTAATCCTCCTGCTGCAAACCTGAGTCTGAGGGTGGTTTGCTACAACAGGATAAGGTCCCTAGCTAGAGTGTGTTTGGAGCCTACGCAATGGCCCACTTAAATAMACGTGAGACTTGAGGGGTCTTGGCAAAGGAGCAACCTAAATCGAATTAGGAAGACAAGGGGATGTTCCCATGGGCCACCACCACGGAGTGAGCCCACAGGRCTTGAAACAATAAGGTTTCTTTTGCCACAGAACAGTAGAAATAGGTAATCCAGATTAGTTGCTGAGTGCCTCCAGGAGGTAAGATTAGTAAAAGGAAGAGTCTGCAATACTCAGCTGGCAGTATCTCACCGTACAGCCATAGTACAGCCATAACAGTGCCTTTGCAAGCTCCTGTCCGATCTTAGAAGGTAAACYGTGGGAATGATTATGAGAAATTCTCTAAAGGCCACAGAAACAATACTTATGTATATAGGAGATGTATATGAGTCTACTGCATCACCTTGCCTCTTGCTYCAAAAGTCATGGTCAAAGTAGTGAGCGTACTGATTTTGTTAGTGTTTTGGCATAAACCATTTGCTGGGTCAGTTGATGTTTTAATTCACACAGACAACATGAAAAATAATATTGTATTTCATATGTCAGGATTGTTTTCCCTTTAGAGAACTGGTCAGAAAAGGAAATTTCTGTTTCAAGAAGTTTAACTTCCCAGTTACCATCTGGGTCCTACATCCATCAGAAATTTTGATGAACTTTCAGAGAGAAAGCATCAKCTCTCCCCTGCCCTTCATGGGAGTAGATCGGTTCTGCACAAGAACGGTGGTCAGCAGCTCAGGGTACCTGTTTTGACTCTGTTCTTGGTTTGGCATGCTATTTAACCATACCTTGTTCCTCGTCCCTCCCTGGGCTTCTTCCCCATCTGCTCATCTGGCAAGCTCAACGAGGCTGGGTGATGCTAGACCAACAGAATATGAATCTGTACAGCACTTAGCCCCTCATCTCAGGGTGAACATAGCATCCTAATGCAGATAACAAACCTCCCTGACAGCAGGAGCAGAAGAGCTGCRTTATTTTCTCAGAAAACGTAAAGCTGTGGGACATTGATCTGCTTGTACTGAGATCTTTGTTGCTTTTGAAGCAGTTCTACTGGAGACAACGTTTGTGCCTCCAGGGCTTCCAAAACCTAAAGRAGGCAGCAAAAAATCAGTGGTGGTTTGGTGAAGGAGGTTTCCTAGCTGTCTTTCACAGGGTCAGGTGGCTCTTGGCTGTTTGAGGTGCAACATAGCCTGGTGAGGTGTGTGGACTTTGCCTCCATGGAAGGTGGTGCTGCCACCCCTGTGAGAAACACCATCTGCAGTACGAGGCTGGGCTGGAAGTAACAGAGGACCCAAGGTGTGAGGGTCAGTTTCCCCCTCCAGGAAGAAGATGAAGATGAGAGTCTGACTCTCAATTCCTTTAGGCTGAATAATCAAAAGGAGGGGGTGTCCCTGTAGGTCAGCAGTGTTTCGATAGGAGCTGTGTATGCATTGGGGAAACCCCTCTCCTGGGCACAGAGCAAATGGGGGAACCTCAAAATCAGGTGTCTTTTTTTGAAGATGCAGATGTTTGTGCCACACATCTACCCAGTGCTGCATAGAGATCACATCTCTGTCCTAATGTCCCTCCCTATTGGCGTCAAGTGGTCAGGGCTTGCAAAGCACTAGACTAGCCCTGCCCTGAGGGATGAGCTGCTGCATGATCCTCTCTGATATGTGCCTGTCCCTTCCCTCCAGGCACAGCAGAGCGGTGAAGCCCCCAGAGGCTGATGGAGAACCAGAACCTGGTTGAGTCCGTGCAAATCTGCTCTGTGTCCTTCCCAGCTGGTGTGGTTTGGGTTGGGGAGCTAACCCCACCGGCCATCTCTGCCTGGGAGAGAGGGAGTTTGTTTCTGCTTTAGCTCATTGCAATATCTCCTGCTGGCAGACTTTCCAATTAGGGAGCCAAGTGGGAGTCAGGAGAGACCCCAGGGTGGATTTCACACTCGCTCTTTATTTATATGTAAACCTGGATGCAGGGCTGAGCTGCTGAGCGAGTGAGAGAAGTAGTACCAAGGGAGRGGGAGGCCAGTCCAGAGAACAGAGGTCTTTGCAGCTCTCATTTGAAGTGTGTGGGGGGGACGGGGCTGAGAGAGAGGGAAAGTCTGGCTTGTCTCTCCCACCTGCTTCAGCTGCTGGGAGGATGCCTAGCTCATGTGCTCTTCCCAGTCCCTGCTTTTGCTTCCCAGAATGGCACCTGAGCATCTCTGAAYGCTGGGGATGGCGAGTTCTCTCCTGGTCACGGAGATGAGCATCCCCGTGTGCCCCAGTGTCCACCTGGACCACACACAGTGTGGAGGAGCATGGCCTGGCTCAGGTGGGTTACARGGTCTGGCCCCACACTCTCCCACTCCTGCCCTTGGCTGGCATCCGGGTTCCTGCTGGTGCTCCAGAGCTGAGCGCCAAGTCTCTCTGCTGTATCCCATCATCGATGGTGCTTCTGGCCCTATGGAGGGGTCAGCTGGAGGAAGCCCAGCAAGGGAAATGTGGGCAGAGGAAGATGTCACAGCTGGAGGGTACACGGACCACAGCCATGCGACAGGGAGCAGCGGATGTCCCAGGCAGGGCTGTGACACCTTCCCTCCTGGCCTTCCTCCATCCTCTGCTCTCTTCCGTTTCCATTGGGTGGGACCTTTTCAAACTGCCAAAAACAACTGGCCTTCCTCTCTTTTTAAAAAAATATTTAATAAAGGCAAACAGATGTAAAGTTAAAATCTGGAGGGAGCAATTCTTCCATGGACAAAAAGGAGCAAAGCGTTTCCCCCAGTGGTCAGCCAGCATGTGAGCATACGCTGCTCGGGGGAGTGAGTCCCCCAGCAAAGGCAGCTTCGCTTTGAGCAGTTCTGGTCACCAGGGCCTGTTTGCCAGGATAGCACAAGGGCTGTTTTCCAGGTGCTTTTGCCTTGCTTTATGGCGTGATTATGGCTGCACAAACAGTTCCACTGGCTCAGCTGCTCCCCTGCCTCCCTCCCCTCCTTCCCTTTGTTTGTGAAATGCGACTTCTCTCCAGCTAGCTTTTTGCAGGCATCTGAGCCAGATGACAACCCCAGGTGATGCTCACAGCCGCCATTCAAATCGCAGCATCGGTGGGTCGGTCGCTGTAATGACAAGACAGTTTTTGGTCAGCTGGTTGGGTGAGCTTAGCAAAGCACCTCTCGGATGGGAACGAGGAGGTGTACGCTCAGTCCCTGGTTTTCAACCACTTGTTTTGTGACGAGGGAGTGCTTGATACCTGGCCATGCTGTGCCTCATTAGAATAGGGGTGACAGGATTTCTTAGCTTAGCAGGTGTGCTGGAAAGACAAATTCAGCAATATTTGGAGGGTATTGCAAGACCACAGCTTTAATCAGGAGACTCTGCAGGCCACAGCATTTCTCACTCATAYGACTGAACTGCAGCTACCCCTCATGAACAGTTAGAGCAGGATGAGACACATGAGGGGTAGCTGAGAGATCCAGAAAAAGTTGAGCAGCACAGGGAATGTGAACAGGGATTGCTCATTCTCACTCCCGGCTGAGAAGCAGGGGCATGAAGCAAAGTCAGTAAGTCGAAGCAGATGGAAGGAACCAAATTTTGAAGCAACATGTGGTGCTGTGGAACTCCTTGAGAAAGGGCATCACAGCATTAACATTGACGCAAGATCATGGAAGAGAAACCCACCGAAAAGTGTGCACTCTGCAGGTGACATCTGGCTCAGGAAGACCAGCTAGAGGCAGGGCAAGTGCTGCGGGAAGTACTATGCATTTATCTTCTTCTTATATCCTTCCCTAGGTATCAGCTGCTGTTGGAGACAGGACCTAGGCAAGATGGGCCTTTGGGCTGGCAGTACCGCCATTCTCATGCAAGGCAAATTTCAGGCCCTGAGGTGCAACACAGCAYAGGAAGAAGCAGAATCCCATGTGTCACCGTCAACCTGGGTCCCATAGGGTGACACCCGCTCCAGGAAGGACTGTTAGTGTTCACTGCATGGGCGGGTCTGGAAGCTGCAGGGTGCTCGTTCTGCTCTCACCCAGGTCTCTGCCTTCATTTCATGGTGTTGCAGGTCAACAGGTCAAGGGAGGCCCAGGAACAAGCTACTCACATGGGTCCCTGCCATGTTCAGGTGAGTGGGACAGCTTTGGGGGTGGACAACACCTCAGTGGGATGTTACCTGGAGTTGTAGGATGAGATAAATAAAGCTCCACGGTCAGTATAGGATGCACGTACATTTGGGTGCAGACCTGTCCCTTAAATCCCTGTATGTACCTAAAATGGCTTCAAAGGAGTGAGCATCTGCGAGCCCCCTTGCTGAGTCTCTGAGCCAAATAAATACCCCAGGAAGGCAGCAGGCATCCAGCAACCAAGCTGAGTCAGAGAGCACCTTTGAAGCCAAAATCCCAGGACCTGAACGGAGATGTTCCCATCTCCTGCAGCCTGAAGTGGCCCCCAGCTGAGCCACTCTGTCTTCTCCTGAGCACCAGGACAGCCAGCAGGCAGCCCCTTCAGCACATGGCCGCTGTATTATTTAAGGAYCCCGACGCAATTAGCAAGGCACTGGAGAGCAGCCAGCACAGACTGCAGGTGTTAGTGCCTCTCCAGGGCACGGACACTGGAGCAGCTGGGCTCCACCTTCCTGGCTTGCAACTCTCAAGGGCAGTCCCCAAAATAGGCTGCTGCAATCACCTTGGCCAGAGACCCTGCTGACACAAATCACCCTGGCAGAATGGCAGGAGGAAGAAAACATTGTGATTTGCACGGAGATGAGCGCAGAGACGACAGAAGGGTGATGATCAAGAAAACTTGCCRCTCTGCAAACCCAATCCATCTGAAGGGGGTAGACCTGGACCAGCAGGATTACAAGTGCATCCCAGATGCACTCATCCAGCTTCTAACCCCACCCGTTTGCCTTCTTCCTTTGTTGTAAGACCAACCGTTTCACCACCACTCCTGGCCTTAATGAATCCTGTTTTGCTGCCCTGTCTCATCACCAACCAAACCTGTTTTGCCATATAGCCCCTGGCAGAAGTACCTAACTGCCAGCAGGTGCTGAATGTTGCTTTACCACTGTAATTAGCAGGTGAGGCTCCTCTCCTCGTCTCTCTGATCTCTGTTTTCATTGCTCTCTGCTGCTCACGGGAAATCTGATAGGCAGTATCTAGGGTCTCATGTCAGCAGCAGTCATTGCTAGGCTGAGCACCTTAGCAACAGGGCAACGATGGGATGGGAATACTGTAGGCAGAGGTGTATGAGATACCTCTGGGTGGGCACCTCACTGAAAGGGCACCTCAGTTMTAGCTGCTGCAGGAGTTTCTAAGAGCCTTAAGGACTTTGTGGAAGAAAGGGAAGAGTGTTCAGGTTGCCCTTGCGGGACTCAGTGGCTCTATCTGTGATAGGCATTTCCCAAGGACCAGACTAGTGAGGCTGGCTCAGGTGAATCTGCCTCCTCCACAGCCACTAAAACTGTCCCACAAGACTCTGCATCAGTGTTTTTCTGCAGCAGGCACAGCGTGACTCATCTTTGAGAGGCATCCTCCAAAATGTCACTGTGAACAAACCTGCTTGGTTTATGTCACTACCTGCCGGGGACTCAGCAGAGGGAGGAGGAAGACAGGCTGCGGGGCACTCTTCCAGGCTAGCTCTCTTCCCCACTGCTTTCCTGGGGTGTCCCTAATTGCGTTCACAAAGCTGGTTGCCTTCCCTTTCTGCATGCCCTTTTGCTTCCCTATGCATGCCCAAAGCCTTTCCTGTGTGTTGAGGGGGTATTCTTTAGCTCTGACCAAAAATCACTTGAACTTACCATGCCTGGGAGTCTGGTGGGGATGGAGGACAACTTTCTTGGTGCTTCAAGTGGGGGATTTTGAAGCTGAGGACCTTCACCCATACACCAAGGCAGGAGATAAGATATAACATTGAAAAATGCTTTGTGCTCACAAAGGCTCAAACTTGTCACAGGATGTGGGCAGGTCCCCATAGGTACACTTTGGGTCTAGGACTTAGTGCTCTTTAGCACCCCAGAAGCATCAAGATCTCTGTCAGAGTGAGGTACTCGGAAAGTGGGCAGCCAGCTGAGGCTGCCCRACTTGAATGCTGAGAAAGGCAGGCAATATTGAAGCACCCTCTTGAGCTGAGCAGACCGTGTCCACATGCAGACAGTTTGGCTCAGGTGATTGAGGACCTGTCTCCAGGCTGGCCTTCAGACAAGGAGTGAAGGGTGGCAGCCCCAGGCACCAGGGAGCGATCTCTTCTCATCTTCCTTCAGAGACATCCCCACCAGGACACCCTTTCTTAGGTCCATCAGCATGTCTCTGGTGCCCACTGCTACTCAGTAAATGCCTTCAAAACTCAGGATGCATCCATGCGGGGAAAGGCTTTGGATTTTGTCCCAAAATAGGTCAGAGAAGGTCTTTTCACAGCTAGAGTCTGCGGTAAATGCAATGAATGTTCAGTTCCTATCTGAATACCACACAAGCCAGGAGAGAGGCAATCCCCCAACCCCTCTCAGGACCAAGAACATATCTCCAGGATATCTGGCTGCCTAGAGCCATGCATTTGGAAGAGACGTGCCATACACACTGTGCTTCCAAATGATGACAAGTCTAAGCGGTCACTGGACGGAACAGCTTGGGGCTGGAGTCAGTAGCAATGACACAAGAGAGTGCCTCGTTCCATCTCTGAGAAAAGGGAAGGAGAGACAAGCTGGGTCCAGATGAGGACAGGGAGGATGCTACAGGAGCACTGGGCATGAATCCCCAAGCAGGAGTAGCTGGACACCCAGGCGGCTCAGGAGCACCCTGTAGGAACCAACGGCCCCGTCCAGCGGTCCACACCCTGGCATGCAATGTTGGCTACTGGGTGGACAGAGCCATTTTGTGGTGAGAGCCCTGCCTTCCTCAGCCTCCACTTAAGATGTCACTTCTAATCCCAAGCCAGACCCATCACCACAAAGAAGTTGTCCCCCCAGCCCAGCTCACCCACATGGGGATGGCCGTGCACACACGTGTGACACAGGAGGAGCCCATGGGAAGGCTGGCCAGTGCACGGTGGTCTGGGGAGCAGGCAGGGCATGGTTTGAGAGTTGGGTGAACCAGCCAATCTGCTCCAAACTCTTCCCAATAGCAAAGACCTGAGCTGTGCTTAGAGCCCAGGCTGGAAGCAGGTCAGCTCTGCCTAAGCCATCACACAGGTTTGCAGGGCAGGTCCCAGGCTGGGCTGGAGAGCCGTGAGCAGAGCGGCAGGCATGGGCTGGGTGTTTGGCACATGGTGGCAAAAGCATGTTCCTGCGTGGCTGTGCTTTGCCATGTCTCAGTGCAGCCTCTGCTTTCACCCACCGGGCACTTCCAGGGAGCAAAGTCCCTCAGATCCCCAGCCTAAGGGATGCTGAACAAGACCAGGGAGGCAGTCCCTACACACCTGGGTCTTCACAGCGACCCAGAAATGGTGTCTTGCGTGCGATGATCGCCCACAAGCACTCAGCCCTCCTCTGCTGAGATTTGCCGGATGGGTGACGGGGACCAGGAGCAGGAATTTGCTGGGTGTGAGGAAGTGACTTGAGCTGTGGCACAAAAACTCTCTGGGTGGGTGTCATGAGCACACACTGGGGAGTATCCCGTGGGCCTGAGCTCAGAGCTACATATGCTACTCCTCTGCCAGCACCAAACATGGCACCTGGCATCTGCTCATCGCAGACCCCATTGGTACATAGAGGCAGTAGGTGGAAAGTCCAAGCCCACAGCACAGCCCATAAAGGTCATGTTTTATTCTGGCTGATCTCCTTTGCTTGCCTCATCTCCTGGAGGAAAATGAAGTGATAAACAGCCAGCAGCACAGTTTTGTTAAAAACAAATCAGGGCAAACAAACGGGATAATTCTCTCTCCGGCTGGTGCGGGGAATTCTGCTGAGCCGAGAGCAATGCTCTGGGGACAGCTGTCACTCCAAGCCTCCAGGTCCTGCATGGCCAGCAGACAGTGGCCAGCTTATCGCTGGGACAGGATGGCTGGGGTCAGTGTCTTGCTTCCTGGCTGACATCCTGGGGAACCCAAACATTTTTTTCTCCTCGTGCAGGATTCATTGTCTGCCGGCCGTTTTCCAGCCTACGTTTCCAGCCTTCCACCTACGTTTTCCAGCCTCCCAGTGAGTGGTCCCCGCTCCCAGGCTCTGCTGAGCCTCATTACAGTCTGGGCCCACTGCGAGCGGCTCTCCCCAGATGAAAAAAGCTCAGGGACACAAAGAGGGAATCGGGACAACCACCTTGTCTGTCCGAGCCCTTGCACAGAGCAGAGCAGGCAGGGAAGCAGAGGAGGGAAGCCTGGCTGAAGCAGGGATGACCGCAGCATATCTGGGCCTTGGAGAAAAGGAAAGCAGGACAGGGAGAGGATACAGAGGGGTCCTGGGAGATGAGGACATGCAGAGTGATCACATGCACAAGACAGCGTGCAGAGGAGAGGAAAGGACCGTGCTGGTGATAGAGGGGCCTGGAAGCCAGTTGTTCTTACTGTTTTAATTCTTACCTTCCTCCCCCAAGTGCCAGGATCTCCAAGTCTTTTACAGGGCATAACGATCCCAGAACCTGGCAAACTGAGGCACTGAGAAGTTAAGCGAGGCCACCAGAGAAGATGAGAAGGGATTGTGTTTCTCTTTTTTTCCCCTGAAACAAAGCAGAGCTGTCAGTTGACACTTCCCGCGCTGCCCCAGCTCCGGAGGGTTGCTGGGGCCGCTTCCAGCAGACAAGAGACGTCACGGAAGAGACAAGAGACGTGGGGCGAGGCGTGGGATTCCTGCAGCGTGGGGTCCCGTGCAAAGCAGTGCCTGGAGTCGGTGTCCTCCCACTGGAGCACGGAAGGGCTGTTTGGCTGCCTGCTGCCTCCAGCAAGCACGGGGCTGGGAAGCTGTGAGTCCTGGCAGCCTGGAGGCATCCTGGGAACCTGGGTTTTGAAGCTGTCTGCTAGGCAAAGGGTTAGGAAATCGGGCAGGATGCCACCAAAAGTCTGCCTGGCTTTTGGCAAAAGTCTGCCCGAATGATACAGCTCTATGAAACATTTCAGCTTTGACAAATGTGTGGTTTTTGGTTTTTTTTTTTAATGAAAAAAACAACTTGGTTGCATTGAAAACTTGCCCGACTGGTCTGAGGATGGTTCAGCCAGCCCGTAGGAGAGCTGGGGCAGCAGGCCCATCTCCTTGTACACAGGCTGCCTATTGTTCTCYGCCCGGAGCAGGAGGATGGCTTGCATTAAACCAGAGGACTGGACGGGACTGCCTGGGTCACGGAGGCTGGATCCCCACCCGCATGGGCAGACTCCTACTCTGTGTCTGCTTCGGATGGGTCTGGGCAGCATCTATACCTCAGGCATGCAGGGTGGCTTCCCAAGCCCTAGAATAGGCTGAGACAGGCAGGAAAAGGCTAAAATCCACCCGCGTGACCCAGCCCAGCCATCGGCTGGCACTGCAGCACCGGCAGGATTTTGCTGTCCCACACCCGTCCTTTCCACCTTCCTCTCTCCTGCTCAGCACTGGGGACTGGCCCTGCRGTCCGACACCAAGGGACGCTTGAACCCTGTTTGCTGGAGACTGCATATGGTTTTTAACGGCTCTAGGCACYAAACCAAGTGTGGCAGGCAAGGGGTGAGGGGAGCTGGCAAGCTGGCAACGTCTCGGTACAAATCCCATCGCTGAGTACCATACCCAGCCTCACAGTCGCCACTGCTGTCCCCTTGGCTGCACTAGGCTCCTCCAGCCCCTCTGCTGTCCTCTGCTGCTTCTCATCTGCTTGTTATTCATGGCAGGGGGCAAGAAGCTCCCCCCACTACCCCCCCCATTCAATGTGTGGACGATCACCATAGCCCCAGAAGGTTGAATTTAATGCTAGGGGGATTTGCAAGTCAAGAATTCCTGTGCCCACACAATGTGCAGCTGGGCTTTGAAAAGGCATCAGGATTAAAATGCAACCGCAAACTTGACAAACCGGCACAACGGCCGGCAGACAATGGGCTGCGGCTCCCTGTTATCATTCGCGGCGTGTGAAGGACCAGCGGCCGGCTTGGCGGGTTACAAGTCATGCGCTAGAGATGCTGCTGGCCTGGACACCAGCGGGGAGGGCTCCTTTGTGTTGCTCTCGCAGTGGGGAGCAACTCGAAAGCCAGCCCAAATGGAGAGACGTCTCCACTCGCAGCTGGGGGCAAGGAGGGTGGGATGGCAGGGACCCGCTGCCACCGTGGGCAGGCTCTGACCTCCTTCCTGGTCGGGATTTGTCTGCACTGGGGGTCTCCAGATTCACCCATCTTTGCTGGATGAAAGTTAAGGAGCTTTTCTTTGATTCTGTCCTAAAACTGTAGCTTGGTTTATGCAYGAGTAGTAAAGCGAGGGGCACATGGAGGCTGGGGGGATTCTTCGTGAACAGGGATGCCAGGACGGGGCAGAGGGTTCCAGATGATGACGGATTAGATACAGGTCAACCGTGTAATAGTAAGGGACAATGCCACCTGGGGCTGCAATAATTAACACTCTGGAGATAAAGCCAGAAAAACAACCGGCTGGATGTCCCCGTGGGCAGGAGCTAGACACCTTCCCCAGGCCCCCTGAGCCAACTGAGCCTGCTGATCCCGGGGCACGCTGCTTGGGGCCTACTCTGCCATGGCCCCGGGGGGATGCAGGGCAAGGGAAGGTCTGGCAAAAAAMCCCTTTGGGTCTGGCCAGAGCGGTGGGAAGGAAGGAGCCACTGAAGAGGCTATGTGACAAGCATCTGGTCCTTGTGTAACTGTAATGGCTGGGATCAATTATTTTCATGAGCCAATGGACAAAGGTCAGGGAGGAATGTGACTCAGTCGGTGTAATGTTAGCCAGGTCTCCGTACTGGGTACAGCCGAGCATGCTCGCCAGCGCAACCAGGCAAGCCGCGGCGTTCCTGTTCAGAGGCAGCCACCGTCCAAACCTCCCTATGCGCAGGGCATGGGACTGAGTCTTCACGTGTCTAGCACTCTGGTGTAAAATTGGATCAGGTGATCGGCCCCTTCCCAGCTGCCTTCCCAGATATGAGGACCAGTGAGCAACCTCCATCCGGGGAGATGGGACTATGCAAGCAGCTGCATCGACCTCCCGACACCTTTCCCAGCAGCACGGAGAAGAGCTGTCCACACGGTGAGGCAGGCCTGGAGGGACCAAAAAAGCCCTGCCCGCGTGTGCTCTGGAAGCCAGAGCRGTCCTCAGTACCAAACAGCACCATGCCATTATTGTTAGACTGTGCAGGAGGGTTTGGTTTTTTTTTTTCTTTACACAAAAAAGCTTGTTCCTTCACTCAAAAAGGGGCCTTTCAAAAATGATGCAAAACTGACAGTGTTGGAACTTCACAGAGTTTGTTAGGAAGCAATAAGCTGCAAAAATGTTATTGAATGAAGGATTGATATTTTTTCTGTACTGAACAGGAGTTTTGTAGCCATTTTGATGCTAGTTTAGATAGATGTGCTGAAGAGAAGAATACATCTCATTTTTGAGGTAATACAGCTACTTCAGAGAGACTCAGGGAGAGTGAGGGTTTTACCTGACTTTGCCCAAGTCTTACACAATGCCAGAACATGAGGTTTAGCAAACTGGCCTTGACCTGACAGAGAAATCAGAGCTGTGGTGCGAGATCTGTCTTAGCGTAGCTCTTTTTGTGTCATGCAGACTGATCTTTCTAACTGCCAGCCCTTGAAAAAAACAGGAAAAAAAGCTCACAAGCAAATTCTTCTACTCCCTGGGCCAGCACCAGCAGCTTTTCTCAGGTGGTGACTCTGTGCCCAGGTCTGACTGCAATTAGAAAAATGACATTAATGACCAAACACCCTCGCTGCCTGCAATGGTGCYCTGCAAAGGGTTTCTTGCTGAGCTCGCAATCTCGTCTCTGTCCTGTGGAGGGATGGGCCATGGGTACTGGCGTCCACTGTTGATGGCTGCAGCAGAGCCAGGGTCAGTCCAGCATTATGGGCAGAGGCTGCCCTGGGCTGCCAGAGGCTGCTGAAGGTAGAGSGACAGTAGCTCATGGGGCTGAAAGACAACTTGAGGAAGTGATGCTGGGATGCTGGGGAGCCGGCAGGGCACGGTGCACGGTTGGACCTGGCTGGAGAGTCCCCCCAGCCCACAGTAGGCTGGGCACCCACCCAGGCTCTCTCTGCGGCTGCATTTTTAAATGAAAACAACAGAGCAGCAAGAACTAAAACTAAAAATGTCCCCTGGCCCTTATAATCGTAGGCAGCATCCAGTCCCCTAGTAACCAGGTCCTGACGGGCCGCTTCTCTGCCAAAGCTGGTGCATCTGCTCCATCCCCCCGCCTGGCATGGCCAAAGTGGCACCCATGGCCCTTCCCGAGGGACAGATGCCACAGGGCCACCTTCCTCCTGCCTGGCCCCAGCGTGCCTATGCACTGCACGGCTGCCAGCTCACCTTCCCTCACTGCACCGAGGTGCTCTGGGGTGGGAGGTGTACCCTGTGGGGAATTTGGGTGGGCGCCCCGTGGTACCCACCCCAGAGCAGGAGCCATTCTCCTGGCCTGCTTGGCCCGCCGGGGAAGGTYGGCTCCTGCGCCGGTGGGGAGGGGGTCAGCCTATATTAAGCCGAGCCCGCTGGGGAAGACGTGTTTGGGATACCTGCAGCACTCGGCGGGCAGATGCGCAGTAGGAGCTATATTTGGAAGGTGCCATTTGGTTTCCTCTCCGGACGCTGCAGCAAGCTGTCCGCAGTGCCGGCCGAGCGGCCGCGACGCTGAGCTTGCAGCTCCCCAGCCCAGGCACACAAGCATCCCCCCCTCCCCGGCCCCACACCACCCTCTGCTCCTTTTTTTTCCCCCTCCCTGCTTTTCTTTCCTGTGGGCTGTGAAAAGGTGCAGTCTGCCTGTGACCGTTTCTCCTCCCTCCCTTCCCCCTTCCTGCTGGTCAAAACCGCCATCCTRGAACAGCCTGGCGGATTAGTGAAGGGATACCTTTGAAACCGATGCCAGGAAAGCTCCGTGGATCAGTTAGCAGGAGAGTATAAAAAGCCATGCCTGTCTCCCCCCACACTCCCCCCATCTCTCTTCCTCCATGTCACCGGCCCTGGCTGCCGGCTCGCCCCTGGCTGGGGGCCTGCGATCCCAAACGTGCTCTCCAGGCTGGCTTGCCTCATTAATTAAAGAAGACAGATTTTTAGCTTCTCTTTCCCTCCCTCCCTCTCTCTCTCCCTTTTTTTTTCCTTGGGCTCCTGCTGGGGAAAGTGGAGCCAGTCTTGTGGGGGCAGGGGGAGGACGAGGAAGGACGCCAGGGATTACAGGCGGCTGATGCGCTCCGCTCCCAGCCCCAAGCCTGCACAGCGCTGACCCTGCTCCTTGCAGGCAACCTCCCAGGGATGCGGGAAGAGCGGACTCAGTTCCCCGCGCCCACAGTCCTGGGACTGACAGCAGCATTCGCAGCCCTTCCAGGCACATTCCCTCACCGCTGACCGGCAGGAGCATCCTGCCTGCCAGCAGCACCTCCCYGCCGACTCCTGCCCCGCTGGTGCTGCTGGATCGGGGCAGAGAGCCTGTCCCCTTCCCTGGCAAGGAGGGGACCATGGATGCAGCTGTGCGTAGTGCTGGGCACATGGCGCAGAATGCATGGTACAACAACGCATGGAGCAGTGTCTGTGGTGCAGTGTTCACGGCACAGCCATGCACGACCCAGGGTGCGTGGCCCAGTGTGCGTGGTGCAGTCTGCATGACACAGCCATGCGTGGTGCAGCGTGCATGCTACAGCCATGCTAGTGCGGTCTGTGTGATGTGGTGTGCACGGTACAGCTGTGCGTGGTGCAACATGCATGCTACAGCCACGCTAGTGCCGTCTGCGTGGTGCGGTGTGCGCGGTCCAGCCGTGCATGGTGCAGTCTGCGTGACACAGCCATGCGTGGCGCAGCTATGCGTGGTGCAGTGTGCGTGGTGCATTGTGCGTGGTACGTCCATGCATTGTGCAGTCTCCATAGTGCAGTGTGTGTGCTACAGCTGTGTGTGGTGCAGTGCATGTATGTGGTACAGCCATGTGTGGTACAGCCATGTGTGGTACAGCCATGTGTGGTTCAGCCGTGCGTGGTGCAGTGCGTGCTCCTGCTCTGGGGATGGCTCACGCCAGCAGAGCACTGTTACAATTCACTCCACCTGAGTTTGTGTTGGGGTAGCACAGCTCTGAGCCCGTCTCCAGCACAGGCTCAACCCTCTACGTGAGCACAGGTTGAGGCAGCCACCCTGGCACAGGAGCCTGAGTGAGGACAGGAGGGCAAAGTGGGGACAACAGCAGCTCCAGAAGGGACCGGAGGGTTGTGATGTGCTGGGAGCTGGCCCCTGATTCTCCCTGGCTGTGTCTGATCCTCCCTGAAGAGAAGGCCTGGCTTGTTCTTCTGGCTGAGTCATCCCCAGGTCTATCAGCCTGGCTGCAAAATTAAATTCAAAGCTCGTCTTTTTAACACGAAGATCACTTACATCCAGCTGCACGAGCTGCGGCCCCTTTAGGATTTAATAATAAAATGAATGCCCATGACCTGACTGTTTGCTCACGCCTGGATCTTCCTTGATGGATGAACAGAAATTGCTCTCTGGCTCGGGTCATCCGCAGTAAAAATCGCCAGTCGATTGCCRGGCCCTCCCTCGGCTCCTCCGCGTTCAGGGCTCGCTGGCTTCGTTTGGGACCTGGCTTGAAACGGATAATCAATAATAATCAGGCTCGACGCTGTGACGGCACCTTTGATCCGAGGATCTCAGAGCACTTTGCAGCGGATAATGAACGGAGCCCCTCTGTGAGGCAGGCAGGAGTGTCTGCATTTTATGGGGGGGAGCGGAGCCCAAGGACGGGCTGACCCCGCTGCTCGCCGGATCTGTCCTGCTTGGCATCCCGCATGTGGGTGACTCAACCGCTTTAGTGTGACCCTGGAGAATTGCATGAAGAGGGGATGGTGCCAAACGTCTGTGGGGCTCATTCCCCAGTAGCTTGTGGGTCTGGTTCCTTCCCAAGACAGCCTAGGCTGCCCTGTTGACAAAGCTATTTTGGGAAAAGTAGTGCAGGTTTGGCGCTCAGCACAGCAAGGAACAGAGCTGGGATACAGTGCATTCCGCCAGGGACAAGCGGTCTCRGGGCTCCTCCTGCCCCACTGTGGCTCGGGTCTGGCTCCCTGCGATGGACTGCAGCACCTCTGTGGCAGCATACAGGGTCCAGAGCTGGGGCTGAGGATGGGGAGTATTGCTCTCAGGGGTTTTCAAGCTAGCACCATTCCCAGGCCTGAGGCAGGAGGCTGGCAGCAGGCAGCAAAGCTGCTGGGTCCCATCTCCAGCCACCCCGGAGAGCGCAGTTGCAGCCTGGGTTCGGTTTGCTTTCAGGAGCGACTTGCACTGCCTGAGCCGCAGCGATGCCAGCCCCACTGTTACATGCCCGTCCCCCCGGTCCCACAGCCAAGGTCTCTGCAGGCCCCGCATTTCCCCCAGGATGGCAGCCGGGGGGCTGGCGGTGAGGACCACCCGCGTGGCCAGGTGTGCAGGGATGATGGTGTGGACCTCGGCCSTCCTGCCCGAGGGAGGGCTGCGTACCCCACGGCTGGGCAGTGGGGGACAGGGGACCCTGCTCCGGGGATGCCACCCCCATGTCCCCAGCCYGCATCCCTCAGCCAGGGTGGCATCCTGCTGTTGGAAGGGCTGCATCGCCCACYGCCGAGTGGGCAGTGCGGGGAGAGAAGGCACACGACTCTGGGGATGCTACCCCTGTGTCCCCAGGCTGCACCCCTTGGCCAAGATTGCATCCTGCCCTTAGAAAAACTGTGTCCCCCCGTGGCCAGCCAGTGGAGGACGGGGGGGGGGGCAGCTTTGGGGATGCCACCCCAGTGTCCCCAGCCTGCACCCCACCAGGACAGGCTGCTCTGCTGGTGTCGCAGCGCCACCCCTTGCCTCCCGGGGAAAGTGCCCGTTGGCTTCGGCTGTGCTCTCCAGCAATTAAGGGACTAATATATTAATTGTTTCTAATCTGCGCATCTCCAAGGTCACCTGTAAGACTGGGCAAGGGAAGCAAACGGTCCCTCCAGAAGGTCCCTGTCACCCGCCCCAGGGGAGGAGGCTGCAGCCCAGGGATTGCCCTATGGACCCCGAGCCCCCCAGCCCCCAAACCCTCTCCGGGAGCGTGGCCGTGGGGAGCCGCCTCCTGCAGGGAACCACGGAGGCGGGGATGCATCGCACGGGGCGATGGGAGCATGGTGCTGCCTTCGAGCGGGAAACACCCTTTGCTGGCGATGAACAGAAAATGAGAGTAACCAGCCTGCCTGTCCAGCCAGCCCGTGCCTTCCCGCAGCCTGCCTGCAGCCTGCCGCCCTGCCTTTGTCTCTCGCGCTCAGCCGCGCTTCCAGTCTTCAAAGTGTTAAAACTTTTCAGTGTGTGCTGCAGATCCCTTGCCTGCAGCCTCCTGCCCTGAGTCAAATTAATCATGTACTGGGAAACACAGCAGGCATGTACTAGCCCTGGGCATGGTGTATCACGTACTTTCTGGAATCTGTCACATGGGGAGCTTTCTGTTTTAGGCTCAATTGATCCTTTCTCGGTTTGATACTGTGTTTAATTGTGAGATGGGGCTGTGTGTTTTTGCTTCAGCCGAACTTAAAGGGCCGCTCTTCCCAGCCTTGTTTTCAGATGTCCGCAAGAACAGACCGCCGCTGTCTCCTCACCCAAACAAAAAGCCTTTCTCTCCCCACACACAATATCCCCTCTGTATTGTCCACAACAAAGAGCAGGGCTAAATTAATTTTAGGTCCAGCTCTTTTAATGTAGGACTGGGGAGGGGAGGTGCTTTTATTGCTGCAGCTGACGGTTCAAACAAGATAGGCGAGAGGTGGCCTGGGCCACCAGGCGCTCCCTGGGCGGTAGGGTTGGGAGGGGGCATGCGCCTGGCCCCCAGGACCCCCCTTGAGCCCCCTCAGCTGCAGTGCACGGTGCGAGGTGAGGTGAGCTGGAGCAGAGCCCAACCCTGCTCCTCGCTGCAGCATTGCCCCAGGTGGATCTGAGCCTGCCCAAGCTTTCTGTCCACACCAGGAGGAGGGCTTTCCACCTGCCCTCCCCCAGAATGAGTGGTCCAAGGAGGCTGGGTGGGACAGAAAGTGCCTGCACCCCAAAAGTGACATTCCCCGGGCGCTGGCATATCCCTCTGGATGGCCAGATAGCCATAGCAGGGTGATTTTTCATTCTGTCTCCACACAAAAGATTTCAGGAGCCAAGCAATGAGCAGAGCATCCCTTCAAAACTGGGTAAAAAGGGAAAATAAACATTTTTTCTATGTGCTTTTCCTCCTGAAAAAGGCTTATCTGGAGCAGTCAGAGCAGGCCACTGTGTGCAGCAGCATGAAACGGAGCCTGTGGGGCCTGGGAGAAGGTCTCTGCAGGGTCTCCTCACTGCCCCAGTGGGCACAGTCCTCTTGCGTGACGTGCCACCCGTGTGCACTGGTGGTTTGCATGGCTTGCCTGGTGCTGCGTGGGGACGTGGCGGGAGGAGGGAAGGGGCCACACAGCCACCAGCTCCTGGTAGCATCTCCAGGATGTGGGATGTGCAGAAAGAGGGGAAGAAGCCCTGGGAAATAGTTGAAACTGAGGCAAGGAGAGCAGAGGAGAGCAGGGTTTGGGGAAGGGAGATGTCTGGTCCAGGAGGTGGGAAGGAAAAGGGATGCTGAGGGGAGCAGAGGAGGGGGACAAGAGACCCCGGTCAGGAGAGTCAGGCATCGGGAAAGGGTATGGCAGCACAGGGATGTTGGGAGGAGAGACGTCAGAGAGGAGGGAAGCGGGTTGGTGCGAGCTTGTGTGGTTTTCTACAAATTTAGGCAGAGATGTAGAATTGAAAGGGGAGGGAGAGGTGTTACGTACAGCTCAGCTCTGATTCCTCCTTGTCTGCATCTTCTTTCCCTTCCCAAGTGAGTGGACAGGGCAGGTCCCACTGCCCTGGGTGTGGGAAGGGTCCTGGCCAGCACCCCGTGGCGAGACAGAGGCTGGGTGTCAGCTCTCTCCCCTGCAGCCCCCAGTTTCTCGGTAGATGGGTAGGAACTTGCTCCTGGTTTATAAATATTCAGCGCTAGCAAAACCCATTAATGTTGCATTAGGGCTGTGAATCGGAAAGCCCCAAAGCCAGGCACCTCGGTGCTGCAGCTGCAGCGCAATCCGGGTCCCACCATACATGCGCAGCTGCCTATCCCACTCCAGCGGGGACTCCTCCTCCTGCCAGGACACCACATGGCTGCAGCAATGTGCTGTTGAAGAGCATTGCTTCAACCGCTTCGCTCCAGCACCCCTGGCCCCAGGTAGCACTGACTGGCAAAACCAAAAGAAAAGGAGGGCATGGCATCTAACTCTCAGTCCCAATATTTCCCACTCCCATGAAATGCAATGGTTGTAGGCTGAGGCCTGGGATGTGTTTTTGAGTGGGATATGCCCGGAGCCAGGCACGACCCCCTGGGGCAGAACGTCTCTGAATTTGGCCAAATTTTTGGGAGAACAGCGGGAAGCCCCTTGGCTGCAGAGTCAAGCTGACTCGGTCTCATGGGCTGCTCCCTCCATCCGGCGGTGTGCACTGAATTGCACCTCCAGGAATAGGCAGCGATGCGCGTATTAAAACAGAAGCTGGAGAAAGGAGTTACATCTGTGCAAAGCAGCGATCCAAGTGTTACTATCGGGACCAAATTTTCTCACTTCCAGGAGAGCAGCTCTGAATGTGACAGTCTGCAGACTTGGGCATCGGTTTCAGCCAGCTTCCTCATCTCACCGTATTTTGCAGATCCACCTAGCAGCCGTGTCCCTTCCACTCCAGCAGCATGTCATTGAGCTTGAGGTGACAAAAGAAGCAGGAGCTGGGTGGGAAAGGGGGCACACAGAGGGAAGAGAGGAGGCAATGCTTTGGGGAGCCAGTGGAGAGCAGGCAAGGTGGAGAGAGGGGCTGATGAGGCTGGGAGGTGGTCAGGGAATCACTTGTGGGCACTGAAATGGAGGGCATGATGGACCACTGGAGGTTCCACTCTTGGGAATGAAAGGCCCCTATTATGCCCCTACTGTGTCCCCTACAATGCCTAAACAGATGTCCTCCTCGATAGCTTGTGCCACTGCTGGTGTGTGCAGGGTTGGCTTCCGAAACCTCTGGGATGAACTGAAGGGGGTGGCCAGGTCTGAGAGCTGACGGCTTCTGCCGGGGCTGCTCTGGAGGCAGCTCGGTGAGCACAGATGAGCCAGCTGCTAAAGTCACTACTGGATCCTGGCCTGTGTGGCAAAACCCTCCTCCCTTTCTTCTTGCTGCTGCTGTGCCTCTTGCCCTACAAACTGTCCCTGTTCCTCCCTCCAGAGTTGCCGGAGAGTCAGAGGGGAGCACACCCCTGCCTGGCATGCAGAGAGCCTGAGGTCAGGATACATATGCAAAGGATGTCAAAGTCTGGAAGAGAGGAGGGGAGGGCCGAGTCCCTCTGGGCTGGAACAAGGTTCAGTGGCTCTTAAGGATGCCTGCAGCCTCCCTTCTCAGAGGGCTGGGCAGTGCATGGGGCCGTCTTTGAGCTCCTAGAGGAGAAAAGTACTGAGACAAGAAACTGCTAAAGTTAATTTCTGTAGCTCACCTGAAATAGTAAAAAAAATGGATGAGAAAAGGGGAGGTGTATTTCATCAGAGATAAGAAATCCGTTTTACATCAACTGTTAGAGACAATGAAAAGAAGTTGCCAGTCCTGCCTAGTTTAGATAGCGGATCATGACGAGATAGGGAAAGGTCATTTAGAAAGGCAGCAAAGAATAGAGGCTTTGCCTGTTGAAGAATAAATGCTAGGAGGAGTATGTTTCCCCAGATTTAGGGACAGGGAAAAACTGAGGATCCTGGGAACGGAGCATCTGTGGCTAGGCAGCGGAACCACTGGCTTTTGGTGCTGTACAGCGTTACGTAGCCAAACAACTAACTTTAAGTGGATGTAACTGAACTGCCAATCTTTAGGAAAAACTTTGACAACAGAAAAATAGCAAGAAGCTTTCAAGAAAAATGAAAGTCCGAAGCTCTCGTTACCCCAGGTGAGCTGGGGTGGTATGTTGCAGTAAGTCACACTGGAATCCGGCTTGGTGACTGCTGCCCTGGTCAGAAAAAAAAGGGTTTAAAGTATCCCAAGGTCCATCCCCGCTGTCTGTGAAAAATCATGTCTTGTATCTGGAAATAATGAGGTACATGACTGACGTGTTCTGCTACATGGTGGGCTTGGGTGCCACTGGTGCCAAATTCAACACAGCTTTGTCCAAAGTGTGCCTCACCTTCTTCCTGTAACTTCTGGTCAAAATCGGGGATGGAGAGATGTGCATCAGCACAGCAAGTGTCAGAGGCATTTCCGTGAGCTGAGAACCTGGAGTTAAGTCTGATCTACCTGGTTCTGCAGCGTCTCCCAGAGATGATCCTGTAGAGGTTTTCTAGAGCTGCCCTTTTCTGGGGTGAGCCTTTTCTGGAGCAGAGAGGCTGTGAGCACCCCACCTGCCAGCCCTCTCCTCTCCGATTATCTCTCTGTGCAGATGTCTCCTTGGGTTTGGGTGTTGCTTCCTGGAGGCCTGTGCTTCTCCATCTTCATTTGGTGTCTGCTGGGCAGAAACAGGGATCCCAGCTGCAGAAGAAAAACCTTTGGGAAGGAAAGCCCTTGCCTGTGACACTGAAGAGATTCAACACCCCACAGACGTCTGCTGGGGTTTCCTTTGCTGGGTAGGCCTAGAGAGGTTATTAATGGTGAGTAATATCGGTGACTGCATTATCTCCTCCTACAAAGCCTTTGCTGACATTAACAGGCCTTTTGATGCCACAGCAGTCTTGTGAGGATCTGGAACAGTGTTGAGCATCTTTCAGTTGTGACCTTCACCAACAGAAGAACACGATCAGTTGGTGACTGGGCCAGCCTGAGACCTGTCACTGTCAGGGATGGTCTCTGCTTTCACATCTTTTTAAATGGGCATTTTATTTATCAGAAAATGGCTTTTCGATGAAAGGGAGGGGTGGAGGGGAGAGGGGAATCACTTTTGAGAAGTGATTCCATAAAGCAAAAAACCCCATGAAAATGTTTGGGGTTTTCAAAAAACCAAACCCTTCTCCACCCCCAAGTTCAACAGGTAACAAACATGCCAAGCCTTTTGAGAGTCTTCCACCGGAAAAGTTTCTCACCATCTTTTCACAGCCTCCTGTTGCCATGAAGTGCTGCCATGCAAGAACCCATGACGTAACAGCTCCTCACTCAGCAGCATTGCTGTCCTGGTCCGTTAGCACAGAGGAGCCCACAGAACAGCACATGTGCCACTGGTCATGTGGCAAGTCCTTCACTGTGGGACCCAGCAGCAGCTGTTACCAAATCTGGGTTTGGAGGCTCCTGCCTGATCTGTGCAGCAGGCAGCATCCAGGAATTTGGGGTCTGCATTTGTGGGCGGGCAGGATCTTCTCAGGGATAGATAGATGTCCTGCCTCCTCCTATACATGCCTGTGCATGTCAGCCTGGAGCTGCTCTTGCAGCTGACATGGAGTGGAGACTTGAGCCTCTGTTACAATCCCCACTGTTGAGCATTAATGAAGGAGACAAGTTCTCCCATTTTTCTTATTTCTTGAGGATGCCAGAGGCAGCCCAGGACCCGGGTAGAAGATGGCATCTTCTGCTTCTGCACTGAGAGAGGTTCAGCAAGACAGCCTGGGAAAAGGCATGGGCAGAGTAACATGTGGGCTCACCAGGGTCAGGCAGAGCAAGGCGGGATGCTGCTGGGCTCTCGGACATGAGGCCAAGGTTGCAGGGTTGGGATGAGGCCCCTGCTCAGGAGGTCCCTGCATGCTGTACAGTTCAAGACAGGATTGGTCAGGTTGCATTCAAGACAATCGTTCACCTTTTTAGCAGTAAGTATCCATGCATGAGGGACTGGGTCTTTGGAGAAGTTAGTTTAACCTGTGGAAATAGCGCATGTTTGATCTGGACTTACGGAGGCTGTATCTGTGAGGATATTGTGAGCTGCCTCCCGTTGCATGCAACCAACCTGCACTAAGTGAACCCAACTCTACCACACGCATCCCCCAAACAAAGCTGTCCCCTCATTTTTCATGGGCAGCACAAAGATGTATCCCCAGCACCCCAGAGCCTTTCTGAGACCTTTTCTGTGGCTGTCTTATGTCCCCTTACAGCTGGGAGAATCAGTGGGGCAAAGAAGCAACGATGGGCATGGGAATGGACGTTACTGCTAGTCCTGCCCTGCAGACCTTCAAGCCTGAGCAGATAGATCAGCTGGTGTGGGAAGAAGCTGGGCTGGAAGGCAGGATCGGGGCCGGCAGAGCTCAGAAAGCAGAAGGGCTGTGAGATAGACACCCTGCAGGGTAGGTAGAGGGTGATCCTGGGGGTCACTTGGCCTTGAGTATATGTGCAGTAGAGTGTGAGAAGCAGGGAAGTTGGAAGCCAGCCCTGCCACTTTGCCAGTTGCCTTGCAAAATCAAGGGGGCTGCAGCCAGTCCATGGGGAAGTGGAGACTGACTGGGCATAGCAGGCAGAGACCTGGCTGCTGGGAACGTGTTCCTGGGGAGGAGGATGCCTCTGGTTCTCTGTTGTGATGCTTCAACCTGAGGGAAAAGCAAAAAGCCCACCCTGGCTGTAATAAGTCTATAAACTAATTAACTATGGGGAAGTGAGAGATATGCTGTGCAGAGGACAGGCGGCTCTTTTACTGCATGTTGAGGCATAGACAGACAAATGGGCACCTTTGTGATGGGAATGCTGGGCAGCTTCTTGGAGGCTACAGAAGGCTTTGAAATACTGATTATTACTGAGTATTAATTATATTATTAATTTGTCCCTGAACTGTAAGAGATTTAAGAAAAGGAGGTGTAGACTTCACTTGAAGGACCAGGAGGAGAGAGGCCAGGGGAAGATGGCATTGGTGATGCAGCTTTTTCTGGGCCTGCAACCCATATACAGAAGAGGACGGAGCAGGCTGGTGGCTGGCAGCGCTGACCTTTAGCATGAGGACAGTGACTGCAAAGGGGCAGAGGAGAAAAGCACTGGTGCAGGAGACTCGTGTGCTGACTGCAGAGCTGCTGGCACCAGGAACATGCTGCCTGGGGCGAGGGAGACCTGACTGCTGGCTGGGATTGACCAGGTGCCCCATGGCATGATGTCCATCTGAGCAGCAAGCAGGGTGCCAGGAAGAGCAGATCCCAACCAAACACTGCCTCTACATCCCTCTGCTGAGACCTGCCCTGGCAAATGACTGAAACACTCATTTTGGTTATTTCTTTCAGTGCAGCCCTGGGCAATCAGCTTAGCCCTGAAACCCATCACCAAACTGCTCCGTCCTTGATCTCTTGTGTAGGGTTTGGGATGGATGCTAAGGGACCTTCACACAATGTTCCCATCCCGGGACACAGGCTCTGCATGGGGGACAAGATGCAGGCAGCAGCGCAACCCAAGGGAAAGGAGGTTTCCAGAGGCTGAAGGAAACCAGCCCCAAGCCCCAAGAAAACCCCTTGTACTTCAGGGCATAAGCTGATCATCTGCGGGGGCTGGGAAGGAATTTGTCACCATCTGCCTCTTGTCTCTCTGCTGTGGGGAGTAATAAGCAAGTGGGGAGGGGAGGATTCAGCAGTGTTATTAGTTGGAGAATGGCATTATTCCCCCTGTCTGCACTGTATAAATGAGTGTGTATTTTTCATAATGGGGGAATACATGCAGAGAGAGAGAAAAAATGTTTTAAAAAAGAAAGAAGGAAAGGGGGGAGGGGGGAAATGAATCGATATAACAGAAGCATTAGGGCACTCAGGGGAGTGTTTTACTGGGGCCATTAATATACTTCTCAGGTGGTAAAAGCCACTTAGCCTTTAAAAATGATAATGAAATGTTAACTACCCAAAGCATTATTGCTGAGTCACGGAGAGCCAGGCAGCCCTTCAGCTCCCATCTGATCGAGGGGTGCTGGCGGGGCTATCGCCAGCCCCAGCCAGTGCGTGGAGTGATGATCCGGCACATCTCGCCTCCTGCACGTGGGAACTGAACACCTGGCAGCCCCTGCCATGCTGTGGTGGCTGCTCCGGCACGGGCACCCCCTGCCAGCCATGTTCCGCCGCTCCAGCCGCTCACCGTCTGCCACAGCACCTGCCCGGCGCTGGATATCCCATCTGGCCCCAGGTGCTCCCAGTGGGAGAAGCCCCCTATTGCACATGTGGAGGAGGCCCATTCCCCATGCTGTGGCTCCTTTCCTGCCGCTGTGCAGGGACTCAGCTCTTGGGAGGGCAGAGAGGGCGTGGGGCCAGACAGGATCGGACCCATGACCAAGCAAATGCTGCAGCCACATTGCTTCCAAGCCTCGGGGAGCAGGAGGGGACTAGGAGGGCGACCACTGTTCCCAGAGGTCCACTTGCAAGGATATTTTGCAGTGGAAAGCTGCAGGCAGAATGGCCTTCCTGGCTGCAGAGGATCCCATGGTGAGGGATGCTCAGCTCTGCTGTGGAGACCAGGGAGGACCCTGACTGTTCAGCCTCTGAGCCAAGACAGGGATGTGATGCACAAGGGAGTAAGATCCCCTCTTGGCTCCCAGGAGATGGCACAAAGCAATGGTGGAGGCCTCATGCATTTCTAGTCTACATTTCACAAATCGTTGGTGATTGCAGGTACCTGGCTCGTAGCACCCTAAAACACTTGACCAGCATGCGGTGCTGGACACCCCGTGTTGATGAACGTGCTGAGCTTTGGAGGCACTGGGACCTCCAAATTACTGACCAGCTCTGAAAACCATGGGGGTCAAATTCTGGCTGTGTTCTTGTCAACAGGGGCTTTTTCACCCTGCAAGGGAGCAGGGATTCTCATTTCTCATCTTTTATGTATCTCTGACTCTTATTTGATTCTGAAGGGCCCAAACAGCCCCCTGCAGTGTCACATGAGGAAATTCAACAGGCCTGCATGGTCCAGTGAGCTGAAGTGTGAGATGAAGGTCTTCTCCTAGGACGATTCAGTGCCCAAGCAGAAAATTAATTTCCTTCCATCCATCTGTATATGACCCAAACCCTTCCCTAGTCAGGGAGATTATGAAGTTTTTTCACGAATGTGGATTGAAAGTCAGAGGTAGCTGTGAAGGATGCTGGAGGAGGACTGAGAATCTGGAGAGGCAGGGAGCAGCTTGGCTCCTAGAGGCACACCACCACTCTCATCCTCAGCACATCTTTCAGGCAGTACTGAGAGACCCATTTCTGGAGAATTTTTTCACTTGAGTGAGTTTTCACCTCTGTTAGTGAGGGGTCTGACAACACCTGAAGCAGCCAAATGTGTTTCTTTACCTCCAAGCCCTATGCAGAAGTCACTGCATGTGCAGCGGTGTGCTGCATTTGGGAACGCTGGCTGTGGTACAGTTCCTGATAACTGCAGTGTATAGGGCAGAGTTAAGGATATTGTAAGAGTATGTCTGGGACTCTTGCATGCCACCAAGCAGGTTGTGAGTGTCCCCAACCGTTTCTGAAGGCCACCCTGGCTGGTATGAGGCTGCATTGCCCTGATAGCTTGTGGGGAAGCATCCCATTCTCCAGCATCTGCCTGGGAATGAAGCCCTGAGGTTAATCTGCCTGGAGCAAGCCTGGCTGTGGGGTGCACATTGTGCCAGCCCTCTCAGAGCCCAGGGAAAGGCAGTGCAGCCCTAGCTGAAGATGCATGCCCAGCTCTGCAGCTGGGACAGGGCAGTGGAGGAACAGGAACACTTCCCATCTCCCTTCTCCTTTCCCTGCTTCACCTCCATGCTTCGTCCTCTTCCCCGGAGAGATTAGCAGGAGGCAGCTCTGATCTCTGCTGGACCTGGAGGACCAAACTGGCAAAGCCTAGGTACGCACGATGGAGGCAGGACCATCCCTATCGAGCCTGCAGCCGCTGCCCGGCATGCAGGAGGCAGATGTGCAATCCTGCGCTCCTGCCCTGGAGCTGGGGGCTGTGCCCCTACCCCTGAACCAGAGAGGACTGGGTTTCCCTCGTGCTCTGCGTAGGCGATGCTGCGGAGTCTGCAGGTACAGCAGAGAGGGCATGGGAAGGGCATCTCCTTCCAGCGTGGCACTCTTGAAATTAAAGGACGCAGAGGGCTTTTGCATCTGCTGAGAGAAGCGGTTCTCAAACTGCGGGTCATGACATGCCTGAAATTGTCTGGGGAACTGCTAAATGGGTCATACCACTCCATAGACTTCAGCGGTACATGGCCATGGGGCCCGGATGGACCAGACCTCCTCCCTCCCGACAGCTCGACGAGCAGCCACTCGCCCAACTGGCACCAGCAGCCCCACTATTAAGAATAACGCAGCCGCCTTGCACTGAAGCACTTTATCCCCAGCACCCGCTGTGAACAAAATTGCCTAGGATCAGGTGGTGCTAGCCAATTTTTCTCGCAGCAGGGGCCGCAGGTAAAGCACCTCAGTGGAGAGGAGCTGCGCTGCTCTGAACTTTTCTGTTGCCCGCCTGAACTCAGGAAAGAGGAGAAGGGATATTGTGTGCACTCAAGCAGAAGCGGAGAAGATGCCAAGAGAGGAGAGAAGCAGATGGAAAGACAGAGAAAGCTCAAGATGAGGAGAGAGCAGGAAGGAAGGAGCAGAGGAAGGATAAAGCAAGAGGGAGGTGAGAAAAGAGCTGGAGCTGGGATGCCACAAAGCAGTGGCCAAGGCAGCAAGAGAGCTGCATCTTCTCTTTCTTGTCCTACAAACCAGACACAGACGTGGCAGCAGCTAATCTTCCTGGCTCGTGAACAAAAGGATTCTTTTCATGCCAGTAATCCAAGAGCTGCCATGCCACGGCTCTCCCAGCTCATCTGCTGTGAATGCACTTATGTGGCGTCCAACTGAACGGGTTAGCAAAATAAAGACAGATGGCAATGGATTAGCTCTAACATTTCTTCTGTATCACAATGCAATCACTGCAGTGTTCTCCACTGCCTCCTTTCGGGACAGTTTGCTTGCACTGCAGCTGTGCAGCCGCCCCAGTTACGCACCAGTGGCCCAGCTCCAGAGCCACAACTTAGCACCACGCAAGTAGGAAAGATTCACGGTGGATTTTTTGTTTGTTTCTTGGAAAACACATATTAGGGAGAGGCTGTGATCACAGTGAAGGGTGAGCACACAGCCACCTCCCTGCTGAAATTGGACTTCTTTGTTATACAACACCGTTTGTCACACACCTTTAGCGTTGGTGGATTCAGGGCAGACTCTAAGGCTGAAGTAGGTACATTGCTGAGCAGTGTTTTTTACATCTAGACCTATCATCTCCAAGAATGGGGCAAGAATGGGGCTATGTCATGCAGCCTATTAAATATTAAGGCAGATATATCAAGAAGCAAAGATGGGAGGTTGATGCCACCTCTTCACAAGTCAACAAGAAGAGTAGCCTCTTCTTCATGATCAAATAAACTTTGCCCAAGTCAAGCCAGCTGCAGATGGAGAGCTTACAGTCAACCCAGTGCCAGCTGACGCAACATGAACATGCATTTCTGCTGGACAGAAAGTGTGCTGGTGACAGACTGGGTTTTGTTTTAATTGGGACATTTTCCTGTTGTTTCCCAGCCAGAAATTGTGTGGAAATTCTAGCATCAAGTCCCATAAAGAGCTGATTGGGCTACCTACTTTGTTAGTAAATATCCTTTCCAATTGCACAACTTGCTTGTGCTGAACTGTCTCCTTCTGCAAGGTAAATTTCAACCTGACATCCAGGTGGAGTCCCATCTAATCTCAACTCTATTAGGTGGTCAGCTCTGGTGCTAATGGTAACTTCAAGGATATTCAGGTTCCTCAGGGTGGCAATGTTTCTGTCCTGCTGAAGCAGTCTCCTGATCTCATTCAGGCAGTTAATGGGACATCTTCACTTCTGACCCTGTTATTTCGGAAAACATCGCTTCTGACTCCTCATCCAAGATCACCACACGACGAAGCAAGAAGATGCATTTCCTCATGAAACTGGGTACCTCTTAGAAGACCTGCCAGGTACAATTCAACCAAATTTTCTCTCACTGATCATGTTTAGTAAACCTAGAGCTGATATAAAAAAATGACCAGGAAACTTCAGACTCTTGCTCCCTGAAAAACATCAAGACTTAGTCAATGTTTTTAACAAGAGGATACCTTGCCTTTGCATTGACTTTGCAATTGACCAGTTTATTTATAACCTGTAAGGAAGATAAGGTTCCAAGCAACCTGATTTAGCCTTTAAAGTAGCCCCGCTTTGAGCAGGAGGATGGAGCAGATGACTGCCCAAGGTCCCTTTCGACTCAGTGTCTGTAAGTTGAAGATCCCACTGGGACGCTCTAACCTTGCAGCTGAGTCCAACAGCTCTTGGAGCTGTACCTGCCTGATGTATGTTCTGAGTGTCCAGTCTTGTCTGCAAGTGTCATTTAACCAAGCTATGTTCCTCTGCCTCGCCAGTGATATCTTTAGGGATGTCTCTTGCTAGTTTTTGTGGATATTTGATCAGAGTGTAATCCTGATAATCCTCCTTGTGCCTAAAAATGTCAGATTTGTTCCGATGCAGGAAGCCCAGTCTGCCTTTCAAACAGGCATTTACACCAGTGTCTGTCCGGGCACTGCAAAACCTTTCACTGCTGAGATTGATGCATTCAGCCACGTGATCAGAGCTGTATCCTTGCAACACTAGGTGCCCCAAAATGAACTCAGACTATGTGCATTGAAATCCTGTAAGCTTGCACAATAACAGCAGAATTTTAAGATCAGCCTTAAGAAACTTATGGTTGTCAAATATACCCTTCAACAATGGCGCTATCATCTGTAAGACACATGTTTTCTAGCCTAGGTATTCATGAATCAGAATAAACTTTTATATCCACCTTCTATGTAGTCTTTGAATCAGTCCCAAATTTGGGCGGTTCTTCCTTTTTCTCTGGATTCACCTTAGCTGTAATGCACCAACATAACTTTTAGAAAACAAACCTGATGCATTATTCTGTAATAGTGAATACCTTGGCCCTGAATTGATCAGAATAGCATAAGAGTTGTTGGACCAGATGAAGTAGCTTGGACCAGATGACCTTCAGAGGTCTCTTCCAACCTCAACCAGTCTTTGATTCTGTGATTGTGTGACTGCATCCTGAACAGTGGGGATTTTCAGAAAGGGAAAGGAGACCAACATATTTGTACTCATCAGCTGTAAGCAGGATGACTGGCTTTCTGTCTTGGACACGTCAAAGATGATATGTGACTTACTAAGATGAGGCAATGTTAGATATCACAGGACTAAGGTTTGATCTTATGCATGTATTTGGAAAATACATGCAAAAAGAGTCAATGCATGGCTGAATGTACAGTAAGGTCCTGAGCCACCAGGAGCTCCCAGAGGCTAATATGAACAGTTGAGTTGAGCCAAAAGTGATCAGCAAAGTGTGACATCAATCCATGGCATTAGGTCATAGCAGCTGGGTTGGATTAGAGCCTCAAAAAATAAAAGCCTAATTTTGATCTTGAATTTCAAGTCAGCTCTTCAATGTTCAATCAGAAGAACTGACTGTGATGGTGAGTAAATCCTGGATTAGGCTAGATTTGTGGCAAACTATGAATTTGCCATGCAAAGCAGCCTTGGAAAAATGACAGAGCTGCAAACTTTCACCAGCTCAAGTGGATGTCCACTTGCTTGAATAATCTAATAATCACGAGCACCAAACAGTTCCTTTTATGCCAGTTACAGTTTTCACCTGTGGTTCCATACCATTCTGCAAAAGCTTTCTCTGGATATTGTGACTGAAGATTAAGTTTGGTTATCAGTGGGAAACAAAATTCAGATCAAACTTGAATTGGACTCAGAATCCTGGGACTTCAGTTAACAACATCTAAGACCATTTTAGATTTTCAACGTATTAACCCAGTAACTTCCAAGCTAGACCAGCAGACGACCATCTCTTTTCTGTTCCTTTCATGGCTGCTGACTGGGAGTGTTATGTCCGTGTGAAGTAGACTGACTTGCACTTTCTTTCTTCCCTAGGAGCAACTGGTGCACATGGGTATTTCCTGGTTAGACTGTGCTGGATTCAGAGTCACACTGCAGGAAGGTGATCCATCCAGGAGCTGTACAGCTGACAGGCTTGGGGACCTAGATGAGGATATTTGCTTGCCCAAACTAAGAAGAAATCTTCATCTACTCTACCCAGAAAAAATTACCCTCGGTAACTGGCAATTTCCCTATGAAGGGGAAAAAAGTGGTGCAAAACTGTTCTCATGCCCCATCCCATGTGGTCACAAGGACTTAAGGGTGTCCACAGTAGGTCAACAAAGTCACCCTGAGCCTGTGTCCTGTCTTTTAAAGGGGTCAAAAACAAATGTCTAGGGAGGAATATAAGACCAGGACACATATAGTCATACCTCCTTGAGTATTGCCCCAACCCCATAATATTTATGTCCTGGGGACATTCTGGAGGCAGTTTCTCTATATTTAGTCCCCCTCAATGAGTTTCTCTGCCAGGAACTTGTCCAGTCTTCCTTTGAGGAGCATGCATAGAGATGTCTGTTCCGCAGTGTCAGAGTTGCTCTTTCCCTCATCTCTTGCCCATACCTCTGAGTGGCAAGGGAATGAGGTGCCTGGGACTACTGCTCCAAGGAGCATGTCTGCCACCCATGACACCACACTGCTGCCCATAGGAAAGGCACAAGTGAAAAGCAAGCCATGAGATCATGGCTGGTATGAGGTGGATGGGAGCCACTTTGGGAAAGGCAGGTGACCCCTGAAATGAGCTCTGACAAAATCCTGATGCCCTCTGAACTCAGGTGTGTCCCTCTAAGATGGGAGGAAAGTGAGGCTGGTAGGAGCTGTGGCCCTTGAGGGACTTGTACATTCCTGACAGACTGAGATGTTCTGCAGGAACGTCTGCTTGAAGGGGGGCTGTCTGCAGCCCTCCTCCACCTCTGCCCACCGGGAATGGCACAGGGAGAGCAGAGGCAAAGGTGTAGTCCAAGCAGAGCTGGCAGTGCCCATGCTGGCTAGGAGCTCCACCACAGCACCAGTGACCAGTCCATTTTGCAAAGCAAGGACAGTGCAGGTTAAGATGTTTACACACTGGACATCTTACTGATACTGATATTTTTTCCTCAAGCAGCCAGAAATCAGAATTAGACATCCTACAGACCAACCCAGAAGAGAACAAACACTTCCATCACCAGGACAGCATTTGGGAGGCTTGCCCTGAGCAGGGCCAGAACACACACTGGAGACGCTGGGGAAGTGAAACATTGAACAACCTTCCACAGACTGAACCTCTTGAACGCTGAACAAGGCATGTTTCCCCTCACAAAATGGAAGACTTGCTCCTGTTGGCATCCAGAGGTCTGCCAAAGCCAGGCTGAGAGGACAGCCTGAATTTTGACACTTTTTGTCTTCAGGGCGCTTGAGTTTTTTGCAATCTCTTCTGCATGTTTTCTTCTTCTTGTGCAAGGTAGAATTGGACAGGCAGCCAAACAGCAGGCACCAAATGCATGCTGAKGACAGCCTGCCAGTGCGCTCTGGGCTCCTTCAGGATGCTAACAATAGACAAACAATTATCACCCCTCCCATGTGTAGAAAGGGTCTTGCCAGGGGTGATTGCAATCATAGCCTCCAGCACAGCTTTCCGTGAGAACTGCACACGGCTGTTAGGGATGCAGTCTCACTACATGGGAACCAGCAACTGGTCCTTTTGCAACCTGACCGGATCAGAGGGTATTTTCAGCTGCTGTGACGCACCTCTCCCCAAAATTATGCCCTCCTTACTTTGCTGCACTTCTGCCCCTATCGCCAAGGGCTCCTGAGGATCCAAGGCAGCAAAGCCTGGCACTGTGGACAGCTGTGTCCTCTGTGGAAACAGCATGCCAGTTTGCTGCTGGCTTGGCCCCATTCTGCAGAGACACTGCAGTTCCCTTTCCATGCATCCTGAAACAAAAGGCAGTTGCTGCAGCTGCTGATGCTGCAGACGGTGATTCAGCCCCAGCGCTGCCGAGGCCTCCCTGAAGACCAACACCTGGTCCCTGCAAGCGAAAGCTGGGGCCTCCAGCACACAGCTCTGCTCCCTGCAATGGCCCCAGTCTTTTGGTTTGTAAACAGCTTGGGAGGAGGTGGAGAAAGGGGAAGAAAGGAGGCATCTAAGACAGACAGAAATCTGGAAAGGTTCAGCCACAACAAAAACATGAAGCTCGGCCAGAACAGGATCATCTTCGTCATAAACCTCCTAAGCCAGTTCTGCAATTTGCATCTGGATGCGTTTCATTCCCTATCAATGTTCATTAGCAGCTGCCCAGCACTAAGCTGCCTGCTTGGGAATAATTAGGCCCTTTCTCTGAAGGTCATGACAGTGCTAACATCATAACTTCCCTTTCTTTGAACATACAGACAGTTGGATGCTGCGAGCATCAACTAAAGTGCTCCTGCGAGACGTACTGGGAACACACAGGCAGTGGGGCAGCACGGGTAACCAGTTTGGTGCTGCTATGAATTATTTTTACAGCAAATATCAAAGTTGCATGACAACTTTGCTGCTTAAGTTGGAGACAGCAAAGGGCTGGAAAAAGGGAGGGAAGACAATATGGAATAAACCTGAGAGACAATGTTATATGTGAGCTTTTACTCCTATTGACTGCCCAGGGCTCTTAATTCATTCACAGACAGAGCAGTGGCTCCAGGACAGTGTTTTAGGTGGGTGGGTCACCATAACTCTGCCCAGCCCTGAAGCCTATGGGCTTGAGCACTGAAAAGTAATTTTCAGTGACTCGTGCGTCACTGTTAGCCAGCCAAGGAAGCCCCGGGGGCTGCATCAGCTTTGAAGAGACTCTTCAGAGTACAGGCTGTGCAGCTGGGGCCATGGGAGCTGCTGGTTCATGGCAGAGTGGCCTCCTGTTGGGTTTTGTGGCCAGGCTGGGGAGCTAGCGGTTCAGCCTCCCATGGGACAGGAACGGTCCACTTCCAGCTGTGGATCAACCACTTTCTAACTGTGGGCACATAACTCCAGTGTTGCAGGCGCTCCCAGAACTTGTCTGAGAGCTGCCTGGTGGGCTGTGGTCAGCCAAGGCAAGGCTAGGGAAACTGGGAAGGCTTGTGTCAGTTCCTTTGATGCACAAATGACTTGGCCTTTGCTGTCACACTGCGCAGCTTGGGACGACTTTCATCACACGTGCTTGTGGAGGCTTTGGTCCCAGGAATAGTCGACAACAGACACCTCTGTAGGACACGAACCTAGCCACATCTGCTAGATGGCTCTAGCTGTCCTCGAGAAGCACTGTGCTGCAATGTCTCCTTGCTGACTTCTGGCCATTGGTCTTTGCTCCTCAACCCTGTCTGCTGTGGTTATTGCCTGTCTCCCAGAGGGCATCAGATGTGGAGCGCAGGCTGAGAGTTTCTGGCTGACATGGGGCAGGGCTGTAGCAATGTGATTTTGGCCAGATGCCTACCATCAGTGTACCCTGCTTTGTTCTCCATGAATTTCAAGCAAATTATCTTCAGGACCTGCTAAAAGGTGCATCAGTCTTCCTACAGAGGCAGGCTGGAGCATGGCTGAGGTCTCAGAGGGAGGGTGGAGCTGTCCCCTAGGAGAAGAGTTGTGTTGCATCAGCAAAGGGCAGCTTATCATCAAGCTAAAAAATGTATGGTCTCTGAGGTGCCCACCAAAGCCTTTGATATCATTGAGAACTAAGCAGTGTAAAAAGGAGGATGACAAACCTGCCCCAAGGTTTGCATATCGTCTTTGCTGCTATTCTGAGCTGTAGTTGAATGCACTTGGTGAGAACTCATCAGGGGTTCCCCAAAACTGACAGTCTCTGCTGTTACTGCGGTAAACAGTATTGTTTTAAAATAACCTCAGTCATCACAGGTTGCACTGATCCTAGGGTGGCTGCTTCCATTGGCAGTCCTGGCACAACCTTTTAAAAGGCATCACTTTTGTCCATGCAGCTAAAAGCCAGCACAGTGCCTGATCAACATACCGTTCTCACACCGCATTGGTAGGAACCTTGTGAAGATGCTACTCAGTTGCAATGGCTGACTGTAGATTTTCAAGGAGAGCAAAAAAACCTGTTACCTTTGTTACAATAGTGTCTAGGCATGTCTCCATATTGGGTAGCTCACAGTTCAAACAGACATAGGAGAGGGGGAAATGGCCACGAACTGCTCTAAAGCAGCAGACCCCAGTCAAGTCCCAATTTGACCTGGCTTTCCAAGGTACAAGAACCCTCCCTGCCCCCACCTCGTGCAGCACACCACAGACGTTCAGCATTTCTGCAAGGCAGCATCCAGCCTCTTGGACTCTCTTGTCTTATTCTGCAAACCATCCCATCTCACGCCAGCAGAGCTCACAAATGGAGTGAAGCAGAGGCTCTTGTCACAGCCAGTGTGCCTGAGAGCATGGGACAGACATTGCTGGGGTCTGCCCTTCAGGTCAGGATGCTGTTTCCATGGCCAAGCCCAGCTCTATTTCCTCAAGAAGAATTCCCAGCATAGACAAAGGCCAGAATATGGCCTTTGTGTAAATATAATACAGTAAGACTTTGTTACACTGGAGTACCTTGCTTTTTAAATATGTAAATAAAGGAATAAAGTAACCTGGAGCCATTTCAAACTCCCAGGCAGACAGATAGCTGTTTTGCTCTATTGAATCCATGCATATTTAGAGAGTTCCTTATTAAATAGACAAGAGTCACTCTCTCTGTTAAAAACTTGCATGAAGGTGGAGCATGTTTTTGGTATCTTTTCAGAAGGCTGCATGCTCTGTTGAGACAGGGACCGGCTGTATTTTGTGTTTTATGCAGCACCTAGGAAGGCTGGAGTATAAAATCCAACAGCTGCACTCCCTGGTGTACAATGCCAGTGCATGCACAGCATCGTATATCAGTGCAGCTGTGGGTCACTGTGGAATGACTTGATGATAAGAGACTTGCATAGGAAATGAGAGAAAATAATCAGGCATTGAGTGCCGGCTGCTCCTTTCAGCCCTGCTTTGACCACTGCTCAATGTCAGAAGTTGAAGTATTGATAGCTGCTTGGGAGCTCTGATCCACCACCAGCTCTCTAGTGTTGTCCAGACACCCTGGACTGGTTTCCTGCTTGCTTTATTTAGGGTGGTGTGATGGGTACCAAGACTAACTGGACACCGATGATCCAACACGATACTTTAGGCCAGGCAGCCTCGGTCCAACTGCAGCTCACTTTTCTGTGCATTGAGCCAGGTCCTCATTTATTGCATCTTGCATTCTCCTATGGACTATCATCATCTGTAATGTGTTTATCAAGCACTTTTGAATTGATCAATGACTTTATCCATGTCCTCATAGGCTAGAGCTAACCTGCTCCTTACTCCACAGCCCTCCAGCGTCTCTCAAGCTTTTCCTTCTTTCAGTTACACAGCTCAAGTATTCAGGTTCACAGCTCCAGGTATGCTGTGTGCTGCATGGAGCAGTTTGGATGAGTTGGACTATTGGCTAAGTAGTAATTTCCATAGCTGGTGAGGGGAGTTTGATGCTCCACTCCTGCTTATATACCCCACAGGCAGCTGGGGTAGCTTCAGCTCCAGGGAACCCACAATATTTGCTTATAAATGCACCCCTGTGTGCATACGGCAAAGGGTGACTGAACCAGAACATCCACCATCTCATAACCAGGTTTGAGCTCCTAAGTCATGCTGGCAGCTCAGAAATCTTTGTGATAAAGGATCATTGACGAAGACCATTAATAATCTGTGTATTTTCACTTGTTGCTGGCTGGCCCTGTCTGTAGTTGTAGGGAAGTTCTGAGGGTGCTGTGCTGGCAGAAATTTTCATCAATCCATGAATAGCTTTTAAAGAGAAGTTATTTCATGTGTCTTCCCACATGAGGACCAATGGAATACTACAGAGCAGTCCTTCTCGATCCTCTCAAATCCATATAGAATAGAATCATAGAATCATAGAATCATTAAGGTTGGAAAAGACCTCTAAGATCATCAAGTCCAACCATCAACCCAACACCACCATGCCCACTAAACCATGTCCCAAAGTGCCACATCTACACGGTTTTTGAATGCCTCCAGTGATGGTGACTCAACCACTTCCCTGGGAAGCCTGTTCCAATGCTTGACTACCCTTTCGGTGAAGAAATTTTTCCTAATATCCAATCTAAACCTCCCCTGGTGCAACTTGAGGCCATTTCCTCTCGTCCTATCGCTTGTTACTTGGGAGAAGAGACCAGCACCCGCCTCTCTACAGCCTCCTTTCAGGTAGTTGTAGAGCGATAAGGTCTCCCCTCAGCCTCCTCTTCTCCAGGCTAAACAACCCCAGCTCCCTCAGCCGCTCCTCATAAGACCTGTTCTCCAGACCCTTCACCAGCCTCGTCGCCCTTCTCTGGACACGCTCCAGCACCTCAATGTCCTTCTTGTAGTGAGGGGCCCAAAACTGAACACAGCATTCGAGGTGCGGCCTCACCAGTGCCGAGTACAGGGGCACGATCACSTCCCTRCTCCTGCTGGCCACACTATTCCTGAYACAGGCCAGGATGCCGTTGGCCTTCTTGGCCACCTGGGCACACTGCYGGCTCATGTTCAGCCGGCYGTCGACCAGCACCCCCAGGTCCTTTTCCGCCGGGCAGCTTTCCAGCCACTCTTCCCCAAGCCTGTAGCGTTGCGTGGGGTTGTTGTGACCCAAGTGCAGGACCTGGCACTTGGCCTTGTTGGACCTCATGCAATTGGCCGTGGCCCATCGATCCAGCCTGTCCAGATCCCCCTGCAGAGCCTTCCTACCCTCAGGCAGATCGACACTCCCGCCCAGCTTGGTGTCGTCTGCATTTATTTCTAAAGTCTACAGCACCCGGTGTTCCCAAGAGGTCTCCCATCCAAGTACTAACCGGGCCCGACCCTGCTTTGCTTCCAAGATCAGACGAGATCGGGTGTTCTCAGGGTGGTATGGCAGTAGGCAATATTGCAAAGTCATACAACTCATCTTTCTTGTTCCCTAGTCTCTACCCAGCTGCTCTCAGTGTCTCAATTTCTTTCTCTCTCAGGTCATTCCTTTGCTTGAAAACACACTGAAGCAACCAATTTCTTACTACATATTTAAACAGCACTTGGCATGACCAATTCATGGTAGCACTGATTTAGAAAGAATTTTTTTTCTAATTCGTTGAAGGATGAAGGCAGTGCCCACCAAACTGATTGCAGGTCTTTGATTTTCATGGACATAGGATCAGTGTTTTAATAGATGTTCAACGCACCATGGTACAGCTGTCCTTGCAACAGGATTGGTGAACTGAACTCTCCTCTGTGCCTCTGAATGGTCCCCCCTCAGTTTCTGTACTATTAAGGCAGAAACTGAATATTTCATCATTATCTGAAGATAGTTTAGTCCTCTTCATAATTTGCCAGAGTGGATTAGTTTCTTTTATATTAAATTGGAGGCTTTCTCTATAGCATCCTAAAAAGAGCTCATTTCATTAGCATGCTGTTGATTTATTATTTATAATGACTGTTTACAAAACAGCCTGCGAAGACGACGTGGCCCCGGTCAGGTGATTGCATATTTCTACAGGCAGCTCCAGCCCTCCTGAGCAACCTGCGTGCCTGGGCTCAGCAAAAAATTAGCTGCTGATTAGGAGTGATTTGCAAGGAGAGTTTAAACAAACCAATCCATCTCTAGTTTGAGGAATGCTGTTGAGCTGATGTAGATCATGAGGGGACTGATCTTAGCTGGAGAGTTTTGTAATGTTTTCTGTGGGGTGTCCACACTTGCTCCTTTCTCAGGATGACACTGACAGGGCAAGAATTGGTGTAATTCTGTATTGCCCCTTCCTGATCTCTTCTTCTGAGCACCAACCAGTCAGTCTATTGGTCTTCTCAGTGGTGCCAGAAGTCGTGTGTCACCAACTCCTGACCCTATCCAGGGTCCTGTGTCTTTTTAGCATTCTTCAGCCTAAACTGGAGGCATCGAGTCCTTTGGGCGTGAAAGGAGCCTTGAGCAGCACTGCCCCTTCACTCCACTCCCGTGTTGGAGGAGTCTCTGCTAGGCCTACTTTTTCAACAATTTGAGTGTGCTGAGCCTGATTAGCAAAAGATTGATGTGTGCTGGACTTGATTCTCACAGTCTGGGGGGATGCTTTACTGTCCACAGCAGCAGAAGTGGTGAGGTGAGTGCTACGCAGTGTTGAGCATCCTTCCCTTAAACACCAGTCACAGAACCACCAGTTACAGCAGTGGTTACTGAGCCTGCAGGTATTGGAGAAATGGCTGAGAAACATTGACTGGTGCTGAGGCCAGCAACAGGAGGAGATTGATTGCTCTGCTGCTGGAGTGGGGCTGTCAGAGCTCTGCTGCAGTGCCGCAGGCTGCGTGCTCCAGGCAGTGCTGCCAACATTAGATGTTTGGCTGATGTTGTAGGTGCTTTTGTCTAAAGGAATCAGGCTGGGTTGTGCACATRAGCTTTTTTAGGAGCAGCTTTCTGCTCTCTTTGTTCTGCACCTCTGGTAACTTCTGTTTCAAAGAGCCATTCAAAAAATTGCACCCAGATAGCTTCCCTTGGCTTTCAGGAGGGAAACACCCTTCCCAACCCTGTACACGAAGCCAGAAACCTGACAGAGAGAAGCCAGAGATCTCTCCTGGGCCTGGACTTCCGATGCCCATCATGGAGGCAGAAGGTCCTAGCCCATCCAGGAGGACTGTACAATCTCTACAGGGCTCAGAAAGCCACATCAACTGCCATGTGGAAGTAAAGCAATAAGATGTGGCTGCTGCTAAATCATGAATCTGCCAAGCGGGAGTGAGAAAACGTCTCCTAATAAGGATTTTTTTCTTAGAGAACATAATTTTCCAATCAGGCAATGAAGAATTACCAAAGCAGTTGCAACAATACTGCTTTAGCACAGCATAGCACAGTATTGCACAGTATCTCCATCATTGCCCCCCCGAGGTGCTAAGGGAAGTCTTCAGACGACATGACACCCTGCAGCTTTTCAGCCTCTTTTCAGGAGTGTTGGAGTGTCTACACAGTAGTGTGCAGTTGGTAGCAGAGAAGGATTCATGCTCCTTCATATGCCTTCTGGTGTGGGCAGAGTGAGCACTTATTTTTTGGCGGGGACCATGTAGACACACCCTTCATGGACTCACAAAATCCTTTGAGGGCTTTGGCCCAGATGGCATGTGGTACCCCACATAGCTGCAGCTCAACCAGGCTCTGCTGGTTGGCACTGAATGCAACACCAAGCTTTAAACAGTTCCCTTTGGTTCTCTCTCACCCTTGCATGTTTGCTGCTCTAACCAGCTGGGCCACATCTAAGCAGCAGCACAAGATCCAAGAGCTCTGCCTGGCTGTGCTGCAAATTTGCAGGATCAGTGAACATGCTAGCCCCGCCACCAATACCTCTTTGTCCAGGGCACTGCTGGTGCAACTTGTCAGCTGTCTCCATGCAGCTGTGTCCTCTGGAGCTTTCAGTGAAGGTGATTCGATCTCATTTAATCAAACTGGCTGTTGAAATCCCAGGTGGTTCCTGAAAAAGCAGCAAAAATACAGTCCTTTTTCTCGAGATGTGCTGTCTGAATTCAGCTTAGTGGATGGTTCTGGTCTGCTCCATCTTGGACCTCAAGTCCTTGTCTCTGTGTTGGGCTAGAAGTCAACCTTTGCTGCCTTCAAACACACCTCCAGAACTGGTTGAAATTCCAGGAACAGCACATCCCTGCTTTGCTCTCTTCTCAAATGAAGGTCTTAGCATGTTCAGTGGCGTGTAAATGAGACATAAACCACTTGGATGGGAACTCAAGGGCAGCACTCCCTGCACAGGTACCTATGGCTCTGGGAGCTTGAGAGAGAACAGGGATTCAGGGCTTTGTGTGTCAGATAGATTCACATTCCCAAGCCAATGACCCCTCCTACACTGAGAGGCTTCATTTGATTTTCACATGCCCCTGGGGAAGACACGGGGTTCCCCCATTCCTGCCTTTCAGATGTGCTAGGTCACACTTGGGTCAGTTCTCCCAGCAGCGACAGCACCATCACTATAATGCTGCTATCTCGCTGTGACATGGCATGTGGGACACCACCTGCTATGGTAGTGCTGGCAGTTCCCGTGGTGGGAAGGACTCATGTCTGCATAAGGATGGAAAGAGGCACTAGCAGCTGAGGATGCACAGTCCAGCAGTTTTGCCTCCTCTTTTTGAGTCACGAATTGTTTGCAAGCAGATCCATGCCTCTTTGCACTGATCTTTTCAAAGTTTGTCCTCCATCCTTCCATCCATCCCCTTGTATTTTCTCATGCGCTGAGTCTCCTGTTTGCTGGCTCATGTGTGTGGTAGGGTAAAGGCAGCACCACCACTTAAATCCCCTATATCTGCATCTAAGTAAATTCTCACGAGGTCACATCTGCTGTGTCTTGGCCCTGCTGTACCATTCACAGGAGCCCAGGAGATCTGCACCTAAGCATCAGCCTTGTCATTTCTGAGTTAACTACAGCATCAATGCATGGGTGAGCCAGGCAGCCTGGTTCTTCCTGAAGATGTTATCTCTTTCAAGAGTTGGTACATTTTTATAGTAGGGAAATCCCAAATTGCACAAACACCCAAAGTGCTCTTTTTTTTGTTGTTGTTTTTGTTGCTGTTGTTTTTCCAAACCTGGATGAGTGGTCCGTTAGAATGGCAGGAAATGACCATGCTGCATGGTAATAACTGGATTAAGAGATTCAGYAACAAATTCTCACCTATGCTGTTTATAATGCTAATTAACTATTTAATCCATCTGCATCTCCAGCTTCACTTCTCTATTGCCCTTGCCTCACCCTCCTCTGACATGTTCCCCCACCTCCTCCAGTGCCTTGCTGCTCAGCATGTGCCTCCTAGCTAGATACCTCCCATGTCCTCCTCCTGGGGATGTGATTTTGCCCACATACCACTGGTGGTTCTGCTCAGTTACTCCATGATAACTCTGAAGTGAGAACTGTGTGCTATGTGGTGCCTAACCAATGAGGCCTACAATTGCTTGGTCTCTAGGAACCGCTGTAATGACCACAGTGGCGGGGATGATTAATCAGGAAATGGTAAAGAAAATGCTTATAATGAAACATCAGAATTTCTGACATTACTGGGGGGTACAAACTCACAAACAAGGTCATGGAAAAGAAATCCATTGAGGATGACTAAATACAAAGACTTTACTTCTGGGTTGGGAAGTCTCTAAACCACAAAGTATTGCAAACTGGAAGAATATCATGGGGAAGTGTTTGTCCATGATCATCCTGTCCTATATATTGGTCAGTGCTGGAGACAGGCTACTGAGCCTAGGTGGACCTTTGTGCCGCTTGGTGCCAGTAGTCCTGTGTCACGCCATTGTCATGATCTGATTTGCAGAACTTTGATGATGTAGACAGAGAGCAAGGGGCCCTGCTCACATACTGTGAGATGAGGAGTGAAGCACTGTCCTTGGTGTGCATGCCACCCCTCCTCTCTGCTTGCACTGGCCATGCCCTGTGGGAGCTACACCTGCGCCCTTGAGCAGATGGCAAAAACATCTCCAAACCTGGACTCTCCCTTTCTTCTTGACCACAGTGCAAAGGCAGGGCCCAGCCCAGGATTGAAACTCCTCTGTCTTCAGAGGAGAGTCTTTTCCAGTATTTAAAACTCCTCTGCCAGCTTGGTGTGGGACCAAGCAGGGCATCTTGAATGCCAGACTCAACCTGCAAACATAAAGTGAAGTGAGGTTGGCCAAGGAAGTCATAGGGGTGCAGGAGGTCCTGCTCTCYGCACAGATGGAGCAGATTTCACATCCTTTTCCCATGGGAATTTCATCACCTACGTTCTCAGCAATGAAGGCTGTTCCTTGTGAGGTATTTTTTGGTCTCCTTTGTTCTTGGGACTAGAACCCACAAAGATGATACGAGTGTGAACGTACGTTTGTTGAAAAAAACCCAAATACATCCCTGAGCCCCAAAGACTGTTTTCAAACCGTGTCTTATAAAGGGGCATCTGAGACAAAGGGCTGAAGGTAGTTAATACAGCATATACCAGCCACTGGCTGATAGGAATAAGAAGCATTGCTGATAAGCTCATTTGATAAAGCTGTTGCTGGGCACTGCAGATGCAGGTTAAGTCCAGCATTTAATACCTATCTCAGTCCCATAGGCAGCATTCTCAGGCAGTGCTGGCAGGAGTTATTGTAACCCTGTCTACCTCTTGTACAGCTTTCAGTGAGTCCTGACTAGTCCTCAGAGTGTGGTCTTATGTGCCACAGCTGTCATTGACCTGACCATACATGACTAGTTGATATCTAAGTAAATTGCACACGCTAATACAAGTCGGTACCAAGACTTCACAGGCAGCGTAGACCCTTCTTGTAGCTCCATGGATTTTTGGTATCCTGTGTTGTTGAAGCAATGATTAAATCTCCCGCAATCGGTCCAGCTGGTCACTTGATCATAGAAGATGTTCCCTGTGGGAAGCTGCTGAGGTTGCCCCATGAGATTGCACTTTGGGGCTGGGTTATAATAGCCTTCATGAGCATGAGCTTCTCCCATCATGAGAAGTAGTGAACGGTGGGGACTTTTCAAGGAAAGAAATCTGAATATTGTGGGTGTGTGGCCTCATCTGTCTGCTAGAAAGGGCACAGGATTGCTCTGTCCTCTGGTCCTCACATTACAGAGGACTGGGTCCCTGGGGAATCATGGCTCAGGTACTGTTGATTGCCAGACTATGCTAACCTAACTAAACAGCTGATCTCTTATCAGCTCTTATGGCATCCTGTCAGTTGAGGAACTGGGAAAGGAGGATATGGGCTTAGGGTGCTCTGAGGACATGCAAGACATGTGCCACTTGAAATGTGGCTCATCTCACTTCTGAGCCTGAGCAGAGACGAGTTGAAGTCTGGGATTCGCATTGGGTTGGATCCCAGAGCCTGTGATTTGAAACCCAATGCTCATGGCTCCTTTTATGTGTTGCACTGGAGGGAGAATGGTTGTTAAGGTTATAAGCCTCAATGGTCATCCTTGGGTTTATGGAGACGGCCTGAAACCACGGAAAGGAGTTCCTAGTGACTTCTCCATTTAACTCCATGTTGAGAGCACAGTTTTCCAGTCTACACTGAGGCAGGATTGAAAGATCCTGAAGAAAGAATAATTTGCTTTTGGGTTCTGCAAGACTTGTCTTTAGCAGGAGTATTCGAACGTCTGGTGTTGCATGTGGACACCAGGCAGTGTCTGGAGGAGCTCAGGATCTCCACCACAGCTGTGCAGCGGGGGCATTTCCCAGCCCCTCTGTCATGGTCCATGCACGATCAGCTCTTTCCTTCACTGCTGAGCTGGAGGTGGCAGAATCTCAGGGCTCCTCTAAACATGGTGCTGATCCAGAAAACATTAAACCGTTATCTGTGTGTCTCACTCCATCAACATTTTTTCAGTCTGTATTAAAAATCCTACTATGGTTTTTAGCACAAAAGGGGAAAGAAGAGAACCTTCTATGTTCAGGACATTTGGGACATCACTAGAATTTCATCCATCTGTGATTGGCCCTCAGACCGTCATACTCAATTTATTTCTCAGCCAAAGTTTTTCAGCCATCTGCTCAAGTGGAACAGCTTCCAGCATTTATTCCCAATAGTGCTCCTCTGAGGGAACGCATGGATTTTCTCCAGTACGACAGCATCACTATTTTCCAAAAAAACCCTCAGCCCAACCCTGCAGTGACTGGCGGGGAGCCCTCCCTGCTCTGCACCCCGACCTTGAATTTTAAGCAATTGATCAAGAAAACACAGAACTGTTTCTCTTCCACTTAGCACTACCTAACGTGACTGATGTTTTTTAAAGGGCTCTTCTGCAGAGATGTTAATGAGGTCGCCTTGGATACTCAGCTTAAAAGGTGTCGCTTCAGCTTCCTTTATGTCAGCAATCAACAACAACAACAAAAAATACACAACCACCCATCAGCGGATCTGCTTGAGGAGGGGTGGGGGACTCCTGGCAGGCGACTGGAGCAGATAGCGACTCACAGTCCACCTGCTGCCAGCAGTTCAGTGGCTGAGCCTCTCTGATTGTCTAGTAGAGCATCAACACAATGATCTCCATAATTATTATCTCCTTAAATTGCAAAAAAAAAAAAAAAAAAAAAAAAAAAGAAAAATACCAATTAAAAAAGCCTGATTTTTCCAGACATCCTACTGAAAGTGCCCCAGGAAAGGACTTCAAATTGGGAGCAGCAAGAGGTTCAGGGAGAGTCAGGGAAATGAAAGCAGTTTCCCTGTAGGAACAAACGGGAGGCTGTGTGTCCTTAGGGAATTGTTTGCAGGGCTCAGAGACCCATTTGCATTACTGCTACTTAATGTGTTACCATCCATCAGCTGAGCTGTGAGAGTGGACTATGTGCAGATTTAAAAAGCAGGGTGAAGCATACTTGAAGCAGGAACACAAGGCAGGTGCATTCAATGCTTCGATGATCTACCTAACACAGTGCTCACCATGTCTCCAAACAAATTACTCGGCTTCTCGGAACCTCACTCTCCCCACTTGTGAGCAAGGGTGAATTCAGTGACACATTTCACAGGCTTCATTGGAGCTTTGAAGACATAGGTGGAGCCACTGATGGAAAGGTATGAGCAAGTTCAAAGGACTAGCTTTGGCAAACACCTTTACATATGAATAGAGATCAGACTGATTCCTCAATTAGCAGTTAGTCTAATCAATCTAGAAAGGAGCTACAGTTATTATTATTATTACTTTATTATGTACTTACTATTCCACTTATCCAGATTATATGGATATGGAGGGAGTACTTCTCTATCCCTCACCAGCAGTGCCCAAACATGATGATGGAGAGCATCCTCAAATCCTGAAGTAGATTGCCATTGTGATGCAAGCATACCTTTCCTGACAGGACCTGTGAGTGAGCCTGGCACTCTGTCTGGGATGTCAAAGCCCACACTTAGATCATAGAACAACTCAGGTCGGCAGGAACCTCAGGAGGTGTCCAGTTCAAGCCTGCTCAGAGCAGGGCTAGCCTAGATCAGGTTGCTTGGGGCTGTGCCCAATAGAGGTTTGAGTATCTTCATGGATCGAGACTCCACAGCCCTTCTTGGCCTCATGGAGACCAACGTGTTTGACACATTGATGCTGTAACTGAGCTTAATTGCCCTAACTTGGAGCCTCAAACCACAGTCCCTCCCATGGGCTTGGAAGCTCAATTTAAGCGCACGCCTGGGCTTTCAGCCCCTGCCTGACCTACTTTGTAGGTATACCTGTTTCCAGTATGGTCTCCTGGATGGACCTTGAATCATGTTGTACCCTTGTTTCCAGTCCTGTCTCTGGCCTTCTCTTCTGCTGCTCCTGGATGGACTCTGGACCTGGTTCATTGCCTGGCCTTGGCTCGGTCTGTTTATGAACCCTGTTACCATCACCATGCTCTGCCCACTCTGGTCAGGTGCGGCAGGACCGTGCCCTGGTCAGTGAGAGTACTGTTTGTGCTCAGATCACCCTTGGCTCCCGGCTCATCCCCTCTCATGAAACAGTCCTCCCCTTGCTTTCTGACATGTGCTGAAAATATTTTTCCTTGTATCTACTGGGAATTTTCTGCACTCCAGCCTTGCCAATTGCCTCTCATCCTTCTGCTCTGCACCTCCAAGAGTCCTTCTGTCTTTTCTACCCCTTTCTTCAGGTAGTTGCAGAAAGCAGTTAGGTCTTCTGCCCGCTCTCTTCCAGGCTGAACAAACCCAGCTCTCTTCATCTCTCCTCGTACCTCCTGTGCTTCAGCTCCTCAACCATATTGATGGCCTCTGCTGGACCTTCTCCAATCTGTCAATGTTGTTTTTGTCCTAGGAAGTCACAAACTGGACCCAGTGTTTCAGAAGCAATCTCAGAAGGGCCAAACAAAGCGGAATTATCGCTTCCCTTGACATGCAGGCTACACTCTTGCTAACACAGCTGGGGGTGTAGTTAGCCTTTGCTGTAGACACAGTATTGACTCTTGTTCAACTTCTTATTTGCCAGGAATCCCATCTCCTTTTCTGCAAAGTTGTTTTCTATCAAGCTGCTTTCCAGCCAGTTGTCCCCTAGCCTGTCCTGTTCCCTCATGAGGTTATGCCATTAGGACTGTGCACTTGCTTTTGTTGTCTGCCCATTTCTCCAGTCTGTTGAATCCCTCTGAACAGCAGCTGCAGCCTCTTGGGTATCGAGTGCTTCCCTCCCCACTGCTTCCTTTGGTGTCATGTGAAAAATTCCTGAGAGTGCATTTTGCCCAATTATCCAGGCTGTCAGTAAAGCTGTAAAACAGTACTGGCCTCAGTACCGGTCCCTCCAGGATCTCACCAGTAACGAGTTGCCAAGTGGACTTTGTACTGGTGATCATCACCCTGTGAATGCAATAGTCCAACCTATTTTCCATCCGCCTTCTTTTCTATTTATCAGGTCCATATCTCCCCAGTCTGGCTATAAGGAGAGTATGCATTGAAGGCTTTACAACAGGCAAGGGAAACCACTTCCACTGTTCTCCTCTTATCTATGCCTTATCCACACAGCCTGTTTTCTTGCCATTCAGGGTAGTCAGGTTGGTCAGGTACGATCTGCCCTTTGTAAATCACTGCTGGCTGTTCCCTTCTCGTCCTTCAGGTGCTTGGCAGTGATTACCAGGAGGATTTGCTCCACCACTTTCCCAGGGACAGAGGTGACATTGAGCAGGCTGTAGTTCACCAAACTCTCCTTCTTGCCCTGCTCAAAGTTGTGTGTGATGTTTGCCTTCTTCCACTCATCAGGAACATCCCAATTGCTACGAACTTCCAAAGAGATCAGAGAGGAGCCTTACCATGGCATAGGCCATCTCCCTCAGCATCTTTGAGTGCATCCCACCCAGTCCTATGGACTTGTGTATGTTCAGACGACTCAAGTGATTGACTAAGTGAATCTTCCTCTACCATGGGTAATGCCTTACTGCTGCAGACTCCGCTGCTAGGACCAGGGACCTGGGAGGTTTGAGGGCAAACCTCAGCAATAACAACTGAGTCAAAGAAGGCTTTGAGTATTTCAGCTACTCTGGATCTGTGGTCACTAGGTCCTGCCCCAGTGAGCTGCAGGGCCACCTCTCCCTCAGCCTTCCTTCTGCTGCCAGTGTACTTCTAGGAGCCTCCCTCATTCCCTTCACATCTGTTGCTGGTTCCCACTGCAGCTGAACTTTGTCTATGTACCCCATACAACTTAGGCAACGCCTCTCCAAACTTCCCAGGTTGCCTGTGCCCACTTCCACCTTCTGTGTATTTCCTTCTTGCACCTGAGCTCAGTCAGGCATTCCCTATTACTTGATGCTAGATTCTGCCCCACTCGCTTGACTTCCTCCAGATAGCAATGGCCCATTCTTGTGCTTGGAGGAGGTGGTCCATGAAGATGTACCAGCTGTTTTGGCCTCTTTGCCCTGCAGGGAAGTCTCACACAGGATCCTGCTAAGCAGATCCCCAAAGAAGCTGAAACCTGCTCTGCATCTGGGGTTGGGGTTCTTCTATGTGCCTTCCATCTTTATTTCAGTAGTTGAAACTCTGCCATGTCATGGTTGTTACAGCCAAGGCTCTGGCATGTTACAGTCATGGCTCTGGCAGAGCATTTCCCCATATTACCTCATTGATTACTTCAAGGAAATTATCCTCAAGACACTCCAGAAATCTCCTGAATTGCTTGCACCTAGCCCCACTGCAGTTTCAGGGGCAGGGAGGTTGAAGTCCCCCATGTGTACCAGACTTTGTTCAGCTGGGTTCAAATCAACCCATCCCTGATAGACGTTCTCCTACCTAGATCAACAGCTTTTCCATTGCACTGCTACTACTTATATAAAAGACTCATCTACAAGTTATGTTGATCCTGCAGTAGGCATGGTCTGTGCATACGGAGTTGGTCCTTCATCTGGAGACTCTAGATTTCCTTGTCCAAATAGACAGCATGGTAGGAAGACAAAGAAACTTGAGACTGCTGGGGATCATTAGTCTGAAGGAACAGAAAGTTGGGTGTTTCAGTGGTTTAGTTAAACTGCACTTAAAACATTTGTACAGATAGTCCTACTCAAAATGGAAAAAAGCTGAGTTTGATTTCTTGTTTATTGTGGACATGAGGTAAGCTAGGATAAGTGAAGGCTACTTGAATTCTGAACAGGAATGTCCACATAGACAATTTAATGAAGTTCAGCTAATCCAATTTGCAAAGGTTAATTCAGATTCAGTTTCCTGATTGTGTCTGTGTAGATAAGGCCAAGGTCACTTCCCCAAGGTCACTGGCTGAGTTTGGCACAGGATCCAGACCTTCTTGCTCAGGGAGCACAAGTCGCCATTTCTTTCCCGGGCTGATTTGTCCCTAGCCACGTACTCCCTTCATATTCCCTGGTACAGAAGAACACCATTTTGTCCACTTTCCTCAATGAACAGTGAGTATCACTGATTCTTGCTGTCCTGTTTTAGGCTGCAGATCACTACAAAGCCTTTTTCTGGGTGAAGCGTACCCACTGTTACTGGGGCAATAGCTCACACTTGTGCTTGGAGGTGAGTTATAGCACCCACTTTATAAGAGAGACATAGCACACATATTGGAATTGGTGATCTGCTAACTGGTGATCTTCCTTTCCCAGGAAGCCAGAACAGCCCGTAGCATCTTGCTGGAGGAGGCGGGCACTTCCAAGCATTCTGGCTGGCTGACATTGTCAGATCTCCCAAATCCTCCTGGTGTTGCTTTTTCTGACTCTCCTGGGCATTCATGTACTTAACTACAGTTGTCCAGAGTCTCCTAGCATGAGCAGTAGCAACAGTTTAGAAAATGAACCTCCGCTTTGCAACCTAACCAGGTGCAGACTGGGATGGGACTTAGTGCTGCAGGACATTTGTCCTACAGCTCTTCAGCAGAGGTTCTCACCTCTGCTTCTCAGCATCTGGTGCTGGCCCCTGGCTGGCAACTGCAATGCCCCAATTATTTATAACAGATTGAGATCCAAAATGTAGGTATTTTAGAGGATTTCAAAATATGAATATAATCTAACCAGAACTGAAAAGCAGACTTCTCCTTAACTGAAAACTTTCCCAATGGAGTTACAACCCTAGAACAAGTGGCTTGCATCTCCTAGTACATGATAAATGGATACAGGAGCTATTCTGAACAGCAGGCAATAGTGAATGGTTAAATTCCCTTGGCCAAGATGAGGAAGCTTTAAGTAACTATTTAAAAAAAAGAATCAATAGAAAGTCTTTTCCCACGATCTTTTGCCATGAGTCCTTGGCAATAATTTCAGTGCTCACTTCAAAGCATTGAGGTCTCTTTTCTGAGCTTCTTTCTACCATAGCAAAAGAGTTTACAAAGATAAGTTGCTTGAGCTCAGTAGCTGGCTGTAAGCTTGTTGTTCTGCTTTAGGGGGGACTTGCAGTCCCTAAGTCCTTGTGTTCAGGGGTGTCTGCATGATAAGTCTTGTAACCATGATGTGTGTCCACATCTCTGGCCCTTTGCCATCATTAGAAGATCATTTCATCTCCTCGGGACTTCCTAGAGTGTTCTGCCGCCCCACAGCAATGGAGCGATCATTTCTGATATTTCCCCACATAGCTGTCCAGATCCTCCTCTTCTTCCTCACCATTACAGACTTTCAAGGCTCCTGTCTAGACCTGAACTGCCCTGAACTGTCCCTGCTGCAAGGACTTTAGCGTGGGAGGTGAAGAATAAGACAAGAAGCAGTGGGGGCAGAGAGGTGGGAGTGTGCAGGAAACAAGGGTAAGTTTTCTGCCAGTAGCGATGAGAAGTGCTCTCCATCTTGCATTGTCGCTGTAGCCTTTCACTCCAGAGAGTCCATGGCTAAGCTGGGACACCATCCAGTTGAACACAAGCTGTACCGCCCACATCTGCAAAAAGAGTTTCAAGAAGCAAAGAAGTCTGCCAAACAGAGTGCTGAAGATGTTGATGTCCTCTCTGTCCAGGGGAATCTGCCCATACCCTGCTAATGCATCTAATTCGCTGAAGAATTTGCCTCATTTCAGCAAAATTTTCATTCCTATTGGACAAGTGGAAATATTCCCTCTTCTTGGTCTGGTTCAGCTGCTCCTAGTTGAGGCAAACTCTGAATCTGCCCTGCAATTACTAAGAAGGGACCCGGCTGCTGCCTCTCCTCTTCCATCAGTGATGCCATCTGCTGCTATGTTTTGCTGCTCTCCTTTTTTTCAGGTCTTAAGCAATTCACTGGGGGCACCTGGACAGCAGACCAGGTGTGCTGTTGGATCTGTGTTGCACGTATCACTGAGGGACACCTCTTTCTAAGCGGGAAAGGCCAGCTTCCACAGTCAACAGTCAGCAACCCCATCTCATCTCCTCAGCCTCACAGCTTGTAACAAGTCTGAAACAGAGTCTGAGCTCATACCCCAATATCTGCAGGAATATCTTCACCACTATTCCTCTCACTGGCCCCAGAAACATTAAAGGCAACCTCCAACTCTTCCTTTCCSTTCCTCTTTCTACTCAGCAGTCTATTCCTTTTTGTGTGTAGGCAGAACAAAAAAAAAAAAAAAGGATTTATATGAAGGGTCTTCCCCCGCCTCTTTTAGCACTCTCCTTTCCAAAAGCCTCCTTTGAGGCAAAATAAGCAAATGGGAATCACAGACTCAAGGTGGACTTACCTTCACTTTGGAAAGATGACTTTGAGCCACATCAGATCATTTCTGCTTGGTGAAGAGCGAGCTGCTCACATTGCCCTAATTGAGTCAYATATGATTTGTAGCACCATATTCTGGTCTGAGTTTCTGATGTTACCCCAGTACAAAGCAGGACTTCATTTCTTCTTGTAGTCCTAACAGACTACTCCTCCAGCTCGCACATGCTTGGGAACTGAAATCAGGATGCCAGAGTATCCTCCTGACACTAGTGCTGTAGGTTGTCCTGTGATTTTTCCCCCGTCTTGCAGGAACCTGCATGTCTCTGGATGAATTTATATTCCAAGACATGGATACACATCTAATCACTGCACACTAGGTGCTGTAGTAATTGCTCATCTGCATGTTTTTGCCCAATGCTAAGTATCAAGTACATTCCTCTCCTCAGTCAAAACACTGCGAGTTACTCGCTGTCCAGTGCATGCCCAGGTACCATGGAGCGGCTGACTTGCTGAGAGCTCACCCTCCGGCTTACCTGCCTGGTCACTTCTCCATGTGACACCTCCACATTTCCCCTGGGATCAGCCAGGCGGGCTCCACTGGAGGCATCCCCATTCTCTGGGTGTATTATGGGTAAAGTTCCTTGACACAGTCCTTTCAACATGCCCTTCCATTTCAAATGCATTTTTGTATTGCCTGTGCATGCTGTTGCAAGGCAGTGGGGCAAGGCAGTGGGGCTCTTCTGCAGTTGCAGAACATCTGAAGAGCGTGTACAGAAGAGTTCGTATAGCAAATAGTCAAGTGTAATTTTTTTACTTAATACAGGCTAAGGAACAGCTCTAAACACAACCCTTCATTAGTGTCTGAACTGCTGGTCCTTTCTTTTTTGCCCTGAAACATCGGATAATATTTAGGTTCCTGAAGAACTGTTTTTTTACAGGAAGAGAAAATATTAATAAGATATGTTGGGTCAATCCATTTTATTACAATGAATACAAGATTCTATTTCTTGAGTATAGTTGGACTCAAAAACCAGGATGCAGTTTAGGATGCAGTTTAGGTGCCCACTGCTTCCCAGAACCTGTCCCACGTGCTCAGTCCTCTTCCCAAGACTCTGTCCTTTAGCTCCTTCCCATGGCCATAAGAGACTGCCTTGTTTGCAGGCTTTTTCTTGATTACTTGCATTGGCAACTCCACCTGACACAACATAATAATCCTTGTGTTTGCTGTTGAGCTACCTGGATAGGTTCTTCACAGTGCTGCTAGTACTGAATGGTGGGCTCCAATGTCTTCTCCCGTTGCACAAAGGCACTTATTCTATTGACCTGGACCAGGTCATCTGTAAATTGAAGCCTACTTGATGGAAGTGAATAATATGTTCTAGTATAAAAAATATGTTCTTTCAGGAGACCCCATGCAATAGGGAGTATCAATTCTTTCACCCTCACTGTGAGAGCAATGACTTTCAAAGGATTGTGAGGAGTGAGCATCACTTCCCAATTGTCTAAAGCAAGGGGATTTTTGTGGCTGAAATGTAGGATGAGAAACTAGCAGGTCTGGGATCTATTCTAGACCAAATGTGGCCTTTATGAGGGTTGGGATTTTTCAAGAGCACTCAGCACTGCTCCAGTTCTTCTGTGAATGAAACTGCCTCTGACTGTAACCAAGAGACAGCCCTATGTGCTTCTTCTTACCATCTTTAAAATGGATCACACTCTTCTGACCTGCTCAACAAACATGTTTTGTCTGTGCTGCTCAGTCACTGTATAAATCAGCACCTTTGAAAAGCCCAGGTAAGACCAAGACCTGCAGCAGTGCCCAGTGCTGGGCAGCTGGCAGGTGATCTCTTGGGACCAAATTTCAGTGCTTTGGAGATGGTGGAGCCAAGAGCAGCTAGGAATGGCCAGGCACTTCCCAGCAGGAGGCCCATGATACACAGTTGAGCAGTGTTAGAGGCAGGCAGTGGGAATTTCCTGCGCCCGAAGGAGGCCCTCCAGCTCACAGGTTCTGGGGATGGTTTTTCCACCATGGGATTGGGAATACCTGTGGGCTGTCACCTGGGATCTCATGTACCAGGGAGCTCTCTGCTTTCAGGGGCTGGACACCCTCTCAAGGAAAATCAGGGCTCCCAAGGTTCAGGTCATCCCAGTCATTAGTTATCTTGCCAGTGCAAGCTTTTCACAGACCTGTGAGAGGTTCACACTCTCAGGCCACCTGAAACAGGTCCTGGTCCCTCGAGTGATCCAGTGGCCTGTGGGAGGTGAAGCTGAGCTCAGTTCTACAGGGGGATTTTGATTTTTCAAGTTGCTCACTGCTGTTTGCCCTTAGCAAATGGATCAGGTCTGCTTGCTGCAAAAACACTTTTGTGTACTGTTAAATAGCTGCATCTTCCTGCCCCAGAGCTGAGTGTGTTTCAGCGGGATACCAAATTCCTCCCAGCACCAGCTGCAGCCCTCAGTCCGTGCATGCACCGGTCCCTGCCAGATTGCACTGAGAGTACAAAGGAGAAGGAAGAAACTGGCTCCTCGACTGGTATTTGTTTAGTTTACAAAGCCTTTTTTGCAGAGTTTCCTATCCCGATTGGCCAGCGTTGCCAGGCTGTCCCAGCGCTGCTCTGCTGTAGAGCCCAGGGGAGAGTGGAGTGAGAGGGAGGGCAAGCCGGGTGTCTCTTTGAGAAGGGGCTGGCACTGACTGGGGACACTGGCAGCGCAAGACCGCAGGACCCATGTCATGAGTTCCTGTGCTGGAGGGTTGCTGTCTAGCCAGGGATGCGGCTCTGCTGGCCCATGCTGGAAAGCTCTGTGGCTACCAGGGGCAGGGGKAATTTGCCATCCTCTGTAGCTGTCATGAACGTAAAAGCTGAGGGAGCCTCCCCTTCAAGTCTTGCAGTGGGTCCCTCTGCTTGGGACAACAGATTGTACCCCTGCACCCCAGAGCACCCTCTGGCATGGCCACAGTGACCGCTGCACGCCCCAGCATGCCCAGCAGCTCTCTAGAGGAGAAACGCAGCTGGGTCATGGGAAGTGATGCTCGCTGCTGTGCAGCACAAGCCTGCAGCTAGCACGCATACGTGAGGCTGCTGATGCACAAGTGTCTTTATTCCTCAATTCTGTTTTTGGTCACTGGCTTAAGTGATGCAAAAGGTGGTTTCCCACCATATTTCTGGGGTGCTCTTGTTGAACTGTGTTTTGCTTTGGGCTTCTGTAGATAGTGGCTCATCTTCTGTCTAACCTTTGTCCGCAGGCAAGGCTGTGAGCTCCCGGAGATGGGGACATCTCCAGTGAGGTGCAATGCCTTCATGCAGTCCTTGTTCAGGGCAGTGTGCTCGTATAAATGATCAGCATCATGTAGACTCCAGTGGGCTTTGAATTTTAACCTTGTCTGCTGTGGGGAGGGGCCTGCCGGACTTTGTAGTGTAATGATCTGCCTCTGATGAGCAAGCCTTCGGTCCCTAAGGGAAGAACAAAGGAAGATCTTTCTGATTTGAGGGGGAAAGGCCAGTGCTATTTATTTTACAGCTCTGAGGAAGTAAACAGGGGGGCAGAGCCCAGGACAATTAAAATATTGACTGAACGTGGATGACATCTCAGAGATGGGTCTTTTTTATTTTAAAGCCTGCAGACAGGAAAACAAGCTGACATTGTGTGAGAGTTTAGAAATACAGTGGAGGAGAGGCCTCCTGCATGGTGACTCCAGTACAAACCAAGAAAGGGCTGCCTAGTGTGGTCTCATGTCCGCTCAGGACTACTGGCTTCCCTGCCAGAGGCTTGTGCTGTGGCCCCCAGCAAGCCGCTCAAGTAGAAATGCACAGTCTGTTTCTCTCTTTTGAGGCTGCCCCGCTGCACAGCCCAAGATCTCTGCACCACCTCATCATTGGGTACCAAGGGGATACAAAGGGTCTGGAGTGAGGGGGGCTAACTGGCATGGAGTATGCGCTGAATCCCATCCTCTGTCTTCCCTTGGGTTAAATACTGTTGCTGACCTGCTCTGCAGCTGCTGAAAGTACCAGGAGATGTGCTGCGGATTTTAGCATCAGGCTGTATTCCTAGAGGGGGGCTGCCACTGCTTATGAGGCAGAGGATGCAGGGGTGGAGGGCTGTGAGGCGTGAAGACCATTGCAGTGAGGTGGGGAACAGCACAAGCATTACCGCAGGCTTTGGGGCTGCATGTCCCTCCTCCTGCCCGAGGAACGCAGGGCACGGAGCCTGCCAGACTGCTCTCTGCAGGGACAGGAGTGGGAGGGGATATGGGGACGATGATTCCTGCTGCTGGCAGTGCTCTCGGTCCCGGGAAAGATCCCAGTGCTGGAGCCCAAGGAGCCCCATCTCCCAGCCCCGTGCCCATGGGGAGAGATGCAGCTCCCGCTGGCTGTCTCCAGTGGGTGGGAGGGCTGCGCTGGCTGCCCAGGAGGTAGTCCACCTCGGGGAAGGATGCTGCGGAGGGAGAAGAAGCTCCAGCACAGGAGCTGACAGGGCGAAGCTGCTGGCAGGCGGCTGTCTACAGGGTGGCTGCAGCACTGCAGCATCAATTAACCTTTGGGGAACTTCTGCCAGTGCCACTCAGGCGTAGCAGCGGCTCTGCTGTAGCCGAGCGATGGGGCGCAAGCCTGCTGCGGCGCCGCATGGAAGGCTGTAGCGAGACTACAAAAGCCTGACAAGGAGCCAGCCACCTGAGCCGAAGTGCCTCTGTCTCGCTCACCAGCCTGCGCTAAGTGCTTTTATCTCCTCTCCTTATGTTTACGAGGGTGGCTTTCTGCTTTGCGTGGTGGCAGTGCCGCTGAATGCTAATGGAGAGCGAGTGGCGGCTGCCCTCCGCAGTCCTTGGCAGGCAATTTCCTCAGGGCCAGACCCCTGACTCCACTGCTTTTGCTGGCTCTGCAGGGAGAGTGTGACCACCATCCTACAGCCTTGCCCGTACCTCCTGCCAGCACCGTTCTTGCTCTGGCACCCGTCCAGTTCCGTGGGGCAGCGCCGAAATAGCAATTCCCCCCCAGCCAGAGGGACCCTGGGAGGTCTGAACCCTTGCTCATGCCTGTGGCCATGCAGCACAGATGCCTCCGCATCGCAGCCTTGCCAGAGCCAGTGGAGAGGGCATGCTGGTGGAGCTGGGGCTCTCAGCATGGTATGTTGGCCCCCAGGCAGTGGTGAGATCACGGTTCCTGCAGCTCCCTTCTGTGAGCACTGTGCTTTGTGTGTACTTGAGGCACCTCTGGCCGTCTGGGAACACCCCCCTGGTCCAGGAGGTTAGTGGGCAAAATGGTGTGAGAGGGGAAGAGAGAGAAAATAACCACAAGGTTTTCAAAAGAGCAGCAGTACCATGGAGGTGTCCTATAGGGAGGAGTCTGGTCAGGCTAGCCCATAAATCATATGTGCTCCTGCACACAACCTCTCCTTGGCCACTCAGCTCTGCTCTTCAGGGAGCAAGTGACTGCTTGGCCAAAGCCCTCTGAGGCAGTCAGGTATCAAACTCCTGGAAACACGAGCTAAAAACATGCCCTGCATCCTGGCGTGGTCCTTTGTCCCAGCCTGACACGGTGACGCTGCTGTCAGTGCCTGGGGAGCAAGGGGACAGCCAGGGTTAGCCCAGGCACCTCTGGCACATGCTGCTGTCACTTCAGATGCTGTGGTAGGGATGCACCGTGCTTCCCTTGGCTGCTCCCAGCCATAAAAGCAGCAGCAGGAACCTCCCTCTTTCACCCTAAAAGAGACTGACTCCTTCAGGACCAGGGAGACTATAAGAAATCAGGAGTTCATGGTAGGGATGCAGGATCCCCTGGATCCCATATCACCTTTCCTAAGGGCAGCCACCCTGTGAGTTATCAGTTCAGCCAGGGCAACATTGCCAGCACTCTCCCTCAGCTGCCCCCAGCCACTGCCTCCGCTGCCTGTTTCCATGCATGCAGCTCTGCTGGGGCAGCTTTCCATACATGCTCCGAGGGAGCCATTTCCATGCTGCAGGGGAGCTGCAGGCAGCAGAGCCAAAAGGCTGCAGCAGCACCTGGCTTGCTTCAAATGCCCAGCCTGGAGATGCCTTCGCAGCCCTTGCCTGCACCCAGGTCTTGCCAGGCGCCTGTCTGCTTGCGTTCTTTCATGGAAAGGGCTACACTGTCCACTTTTCCTATGATCTCACCCTGGCCAGTGCTGTGAGTCATCGGAAACCTGGTCCCTCTGGGGCTGAGCCAGAGCTGGCTGAACCAATGGAAAGACCACCAAGGCCTTTGGGACCAGCCTGAGCTCTGGTGTTCCAGGGGGAAAGCCGCATCCCTCGCAGTGGGGGACGGCATGTCCCCCTGCTGCCCCATGAGGGCAGAAGCAGGGCTGGGGTCAGCTCTGTGGGCAGCACCAGGGGTGCTGCCACAGCAGCTCTGCCTCTCCTGCATCCCTGAGCTGCCAGCAGTGATGATGCTGCATCCTTGGTGAGGAGCTCGGCTTCCGCGGCACTGGGGCGGGGATCCAGCCCAGGCCCCAACGTACGCCGTCCTTGTCATCCCCTCTCTTGCCAGATGGTGATTTATCAGCTCCTGGGGAGGGGAAGCTGAGGAGCAGCAGGGCGGCTGTGTGGCTCTGAGGAGCCGCGAGGCTGCCACAAGGTGGTTTCCAGTAAGGACAGCTCATTTCTTCCAGAGCATCTGAAGACACGAGCTGAAAATATCCCTGCCTGCCCTTTGTAACCGGCAGCCATGGCAAGGCTTCCCCAAGGCAGGGCTGGGCTTTTGCTATCATGTAATTACTCACGCTATGCAGATGTTTTCCGCGTGCCTGGTAATAAGCAGCTGAAAAGACAGCTCATTTAGTGGCAGTTACAGGGAAAAACCAAAGCTATCTTTCTGTATAGCTCCACTCCTGGAGATTTGCCCTCCCACCTTGTGAGTTAGGTGGTGCTGGTTCTTCTAGAGACTCCCAGAGACCCTGTTACATCCTTGCCCCAGCCCTGCAGGGAGCATCTGCTGCCCGAGAGTCCTGGTGCCTGTACCGCAGTGGGTGTCTGCCTACAAGGAAATACCTGCCAAACTGGGAACTACCTGTGAAACCTCACTTTGCCCACCGGTGAAAACACTACAGGGAGGTTCCAGCCTCTGCCTTGAAGGGCATCAGCGCTTTGATGATGTACAGTGACATTTCTGATTCCACACGAGTAACCTAGGCAAAGCTACCCGCATTGGTATCTGGCCTGGGATAATGCAAATGAGGCAAATAGGATCTGGGGCCTTCACTGTTCAGGGCCTTACCTGAAAGATCGCAGAGGCTAGGTGGCACATGGGTTTTGTCACCATGGTGGGACACAGATTCAGCACTGACTGCTTGCAAAGAGTATAAACTACTGAAGTGCATATTTACTTGGAGACATGACATTTATGGGGTAAGACTGTGCTCTGCAAAGATCCTATGTTAATTGTACCAGGATCTAAGAGCTAGATTCCTTTCCCAAAGAGTTCCTGGCAGCCTGATCTGTTCTTCCTCTTAGCCCTCCCATGGAAAAACATACTCTGAAGTCCACAGAAGACATGCCACCCTTAGGTGGAGTCTGTCTGGATGGCTGTGGCTCCACCAGAGAGGCTAACAGATATCCCCCAGACCCAAACAGTCTTTTCCTACTGACTTTCAGGCCATGTCCTCAGTGGCATTGTGGTCTTCTCACCTTCCTCATCCATCACTTTCATTTCTACTTCTGTCCCAGGTAAGGTTATCAATTTTGTACCCCTGGAAAAAAGAAGGGGAGAACCTTGAACTCTGCACTCCAGAACTGGAATTTGGCCTTAACTATCACAGTTGTCATCTCTAGGGAAAACCAACTGGTTTCCACCAGGTTTTAGGTCCAGCTGAAGGCGGGAGGTGAAGGGCAAGAACAGGAAGAGGCAGAAATAGTGTAGCCTTAAATACAAGAGAGCAGCTTGGTGTGTATTCTTCTGCTCTCTTCCTGTAAGACATCTGCGTTGGGCTGTACTTGGCCACATCAAGTGTTTGTCTCTCAGCTCCTGTTTTCATTAAAATGCCAAGCAGTGGGTTCACCGAAGCCTAGTTATAGTTGTTCCTCCATGTCTGTATTCTAAGAAATGGATAAAGTTCCCTGGTCCATAACTAGTCTTAACATCTACCCCATTAGTGGTGGAAACTACATCATTTTTCCTCCATAGTGAAGAGTGCTGAAACCTCCCAACTCTCCCTGGTGCTTCAGAGTGCTCTAACAACATTACGGGGGTCTGGTTGCTGATAACATGTAGTCTGGCACATTGACAGACCAAGCCCATATGTTGACTGATTTAAGCTCCTTTAAAATGATGCGGTATGACATCATTATTATATCATACTGCTGTCACATATGTTGGTTTTGGTCTGAGAAGAAGCTGAATTTCCAGACAGTAGTATATCTTTTAAAACTAGGCTTAGCTAAATGCTTGTCATAATAAGTTTATTAATAAATAATCTTATATTATATATAATATAATATTAATTATACATAATATAATATTATATATTCTATTATACAAGCAATAATTGCTTCAGCTTCTTATGAACTTTGTAAAATTTTGTGTATCTGTGGCTTCCCCTGTCATCTCAGGCTGCTTTTTAATCTGTATCCCACAACTACACAGCAGCTGGTCCTTCAGCCACCTCTCAGGGATAACTATGTATTTGCAGTATATCCCAGAAATTCATGGTGTCACACATACCACGGCTTTGGAAGTTTGCAGATGGTTCTTATGCTGGACACTATAGTTGCAGTTAGTGACATTTTGTCACAATGGACAGACAGTTGGAAAGCTACCTTTTAAAACTAGAACAGCTTCTTAAAGCTCTGGCAAGTGATGTTTTAAGAATCTCCTTTTCTTAGTCCATGGACTGTCATAGTTCTTCCCTCTATCCTTATCCTCCCAGGTCTGGTTGTCTAATTTCAGAGATGTTCGCTAGCAAATGGTAACAGGTAGGGCTGCTTGGTGAGCATACACTCTATTGCATGAGCGGGTGGATGTTTCTGTCCATAAGCAACAGGGCTGATCCAGCCACAGTGGCCATTGTGGTGTTACGAGAAAAATCCTAGAGGTATATTCTTAGTCTTTGAAGGATTTCCATCAATGGCTCATTAGGTTTATTGAGGCAGCCGTGATGTTGTCAAACATGGTCTGCATGCCTACCCTGTTTTGCAAAGAACAAAACTATGTCACAACCAATTAATGCAAAGACCAGTGGCTTTTTCATGACCAATGGACATCAGCTTGGCCTTTTCCATGCCAAGTGCAATAGGGGGTCCTAAGTTTTCTAGTTTATAACTGCTGAAGTGTCAAGTAATACTACACTGCTAGCCTGGGTCCAGACACTAACATGGCAGACGTCCTGGGCCTGTAGTTGTCGCTTCTGTGTCCTATTGCCTGGTTTGTCACATTACAGGGTACAACCCTTGAGATGTTGTGAAGTGGTGATGCAACACATTTGACCGGTTTTAGCTATGGCTCTGTTTTGCTTGGCTGTTTAAAATTCTCCCTTATAAAACTTGCCAGATATGGAAAGAGCTCTTTTTACTCTTGTTTTGACAGTAGAATGGATGCCAGTTTGGGGGAAACACTATAAATATCCTTGAGTCCTTTCTGCGATCCTTGGTGTTAGTATATTCTGGCGGTGCTTTCAAGAGTATCTGATTGATAAGCACTCAACACAATGGTGAGGCCTGACACATTTTTAAGTGTTTACAGATGTGGGAGATAACCTTGTCCAATCATCTTTGAATTTCCGGTTGAGAGCTGGACATAGTTTATTGATAACCATGACTCCATCAAGGTCCACCATATCAGTGAGTCACAACTCAGCCAAGTGTTCACTTAATTTCCAAGACGCTTTAGAAGATTATCTTCACAGCTTCATCTATTTATTATTTTTAGGAGGGAATGGAGGATAACACTCATTTTGGTGGCAAAAGACTCCTTTTAAGTCACTTTCTAGATTCTGACAGATAATTAAAGAGAATAAAACCATTTGGTTTTATAGGAAAGGTTACTTGGGTCTTTTGCAAGTGATCTTTTGAGATATCAGATGTGAAATGGCTTCTTAGAAAATTGTCCCAATTGACAGTTTACTCCATTTCATGGGTCTTTTAGTCACAAAATCAGTTATGTTTCTGGCTAACACTTCAATTATCATTAGATTTTCATCTGCTGTGGAGAGTGACCTGCAAATCCACTGATCTTTATGTTCTTCAATAATATTAATGAAGAAATATTTCCAAGGATTTTTTCCTGAAAAGCGATGATTTGCTCAAGTTTGCTGTGAGATGTCAAAAGTGCCTTTGAAACATCAGTTGTCAACAGTAGATCCTATGCTCCAGAAAGACACGCCAGAAAGTCAGCACACACACCCTGTGGGGGGCCATCTGACTAAGTATCCATCTCTGTTGTAAGTTCGTTACCTTCACCACCCTCTACAGCCAACGGATGTAGACATCTCCTGTAGGGAGCACTGAAGGTGGAGGAGTAGGGGGCTTGAAGGATCCCTAGCTATTCATCAGTTTTTATGCTCTCCCTCACCTAAATGTCTGTTAGGCATGTCCTACAGATATGTAGACCCTTGGTTTTGGCTTTCAACAGGCTAGCAATGCCCCTAAACCCATCTCCTAAATCCAAGCAGCAGCCATGAGCAGGAGAAGAGATCAAAACATCATCTTCCTGCCCAGCTTGCGTGGCCCCAGCAGGATATCCAGTTCTGTGACATGCCCTGCAAGCAAGCTGGCTGCAGACACGCTGCTGGTCCCCCAGGCAGATGGAGGCTGCGCTGATGGATGAGATGCTGGGAGCATGTTCTATGGGGACTGCAGGCATGCTCCAGGTGGTACAGAGACCTGGTTTTGAAAGCCTAATGCTGTGCCCGCTGTTTTGTCCATTACCCCAGCTCCCTGGTGCTGAGTTGTTGGAATTTCTCCTGATGGTGACTGGCTTCAGACAGAGCAGAATCTGCCTTCGGTGTCTGTATTTGAAACCTGATCACAAGTGCTCAGTACCAACAGTCGCCTCCCCTCCCCTCCCCATACTCCTCAGTGCACTCCAGAGCATTGTAATGGCTTAAGATGATGAATACTATGCAGACAACACACCCAGCTGTCCAAGCAGACAGTCAGCGGAGAAATGAAGATATGCCTGCCTAAGTAAAAGTTTGATTAATTGCATTAATTAGGCCCTAAGGTATGGTTCATAAAATAAGAGTACAACTGGTGTATTGGATTGGGGAATTGACTATGTGACAGGGAACAAACAGTGGCGTGAACAGGAACTCTTCTCTGTCTGGAATGGCATGATAAATTATCAATTAAATAATGGAGAGTGACAAAGCTGCAGTCTGTAATAAGTGACCTCCCAGCCATGGCTGCAGCCAGCCCGGGTGGGTGACTTGACGAGGTCTGGCAGTCTCTCCAGCCTGGCCATGCAAGCTTGTTTTCCCATGGTCCCGCCAGCACAGTGCTGGGCTCGTGATCCTATCTGCACCACAGGGCATTGCAACCTCGTGGGGTGACTGTGGATTGCTGCAGTCCAGGGGTCACTGGGCTCCTACGGGGACTGAACTAGGGCACTGCACATTCATGTGGCTTCTGCTCCTGCCATGACAGCAGGACCACCTTCCACTGGGCAAAGTGGTGAAGAGGTATTAATTCATCCCAAAGGCACTGGTTTTGTTTTTCCTGTGGGCCACACCCTCTCTTATCAGTGTGTCTCCATCCTTTGGCATCACCATATTTGCTCACCGTGGTGCTGCCCCATTGGGAGAGCCATCGGGTAGCTCAAGCACAAGGTCCAGCAGCATTTCTCCTCCCAGATCCTGGGACTTTATGCCAGACCTTTGCRTGGTCACAGCTGTAGCCTCCTCATCCTCTCTCTTGTCCTTACTGCTCTGAATGATGGGCACCTCATTGCTCTTCCTTCCCATCTTGCTGCAACTCCATGGGGACTTGCCTGCTTGCCCATACAGGGGCTTGTCTTCACCGTTATAGGTAGAGATGAGTGGATGTTCTGTGTTTGCGGTGTGCTCCACAGCATCCACTTTCCATTTACCACCTGAGTGATTAAAGAGTTGCCGATACTCCAGTCTGGACTTGCTCTCACCGACCTGTCAAACTTTGCTTCCTCCCCTGTCTCAGGTGACTGCTGACGTGTGTGTGCCGCAGACACAGCTGTGCAGGAGGAGGATCTCCAGATTCCTCGTTGTTATTAATGATTGTGCATTTCCATAAAGCCAAAAGCAGACTGGGACAGATGTATCCCCTGCCCCAGAAAGCTTATGAGACATACTGCCTCCCCAGTGGCACCAGCTCACAGTTTCTTCTAGAAGAAGGTTCCTTCAGGATCATTTCCACCAGCTTTCACTTTCCACAGCATTTTCTCACATTCTGCATTATTTTCTGTTCCAAGATTTGTTCCATTATTATTTTTAGTATCACATAAAGGGCTCATGTGAGATCTAGGCTGCACTCTAACAGCACAATACCTATATGTAATGAGCTAGAAGGATTGTTGCCAGTGCAGTTGGCAAATATGATATGGGGAACCCCAGGGGAACTTCAGCACTGACAGCAACAGCACAGGAGATGGTGTGGGCTGAATGGGGAATGTACCTTGGGGAACGGTCAGTGTAAACAGAGAAGGGACTAAAGGCAGGGTAAGAGTGGATATCTAGCAGGGAAATGATCACACAGTTCCACCCCAATGAATGGCTGAGTCAAGACCAAGTTCCTGGTCATTAGTTGTGTTGTCTCCACAGTGGGTGTCCAGATGATAAAAGACATTGCCTGAACATTTCTCTTGTTGCAGGCCCTCAGCAGAGTGGGATGTTGAGAAAGTGACAGCTCTCTGGTGCTTGGTGTCTCGTTCATTCTCAAACCACCATCAGGAACATCTCCTCTCACCTCCTACCTATCAAACTTCTCAGTCATCCATCTTGTATATTCAAAGAGGGCCCATTCAAACAAACACTGACGCCAGTTGTCATCCAGAAACACGGGTAGTCCAGAGTTTACTGAAATGGACACAGACTGTTTCTCCCTCTCTTCCTCCCCTCCCTCTGCCACAGTCCGGCCTTTTCTGCTTTTCCTGAGCTCCTGTGCTTCATTGCTCTGGATGGAGCACAGGCATCATCTTGGGACAGAGCAATCAATCACATGCATTAGCATTTACTTCGTGCATGCTTAAGAAGGACAGATTCTTCCCAAAACTAAAGAAAGAAATAATTCCTGGTCCGGTAGTTCTTATGGTTGCCATGCTTTAACGAGTGAAGGTCAGAAACAGGAGGAAAGCTAGAGGAAGACAAGAATCATAAAATAATAGAATCATTAAGGTTGGAAAAGACCTCTAATGTCATCAAGTCCAACCGTCAACCCAACACCACCACAAGAACTATAGCGATGGGATCTCATTCACTTGGGATCCAGGCACATTTCTGTGGCTGATGTAAACACATCTCCATCAGTTATCTTAATGACTGAGCAGCCCTGGGAACCTCACAGTATTTATGCTTCCCTGTTCTTTCTTTAAGATACTCTCCCTTTCTATATGATTTTTGGAATTACAAGTTGCGGACTATTCACCCCTTTCTCTTCAGCTTCCTCTGAGTCCTTTGTGTGTCATTCTCCCAAGCTAAGCAGGACTGTTATTTCTGGATGACTGTCTCCTATCACTGCTGGTGACACCATCAGTGCCTTGTCTCTGCCTGTCTCTGACATGATTTCAGCATGTTGCTCTTTGTTCCCTGACAGATCGGTTACTAGTGGAGATATTTGCGCAGCAGTGTCCCTATCCTTTTCAATATCAGTGAGTTTCTGGCATGTGAACTTGGGAAAGGGTGGAGGGTGGCTGCTCCATTACTTTCTCTCCTCATCTAGATGGTTCAGTTGTAATAGCTATAGCACAGGCTGTAAATGAGATACTGCTTTCACAAAGTATGGATCTATTAGAAATTAACACACTAGTAGACTACCTTTCTGTTTTTGTTTGAAAAAACCCCACTCATTCCGCAATTGTAAAGCCACAGTTTCTATTAGAGAGGCGATACACACTCTTGGGGACATTATTGTCCTTGTCTCATCTGACTTCTTGCATAACAGGACACAAAATTTCACCCCAACGTTCTTACGTGATGCTCAGTAAACTTGCAGTTGAGCTAAAGCATGGTTTTTTGAAAGATGCCCAGCCTAGAAGTTTTGGATGAGTCTATTTTCAACCACAGACAATCTGGTAGAGCATCCCTCTATTCAGCAAATGAACCAAGCTTTTAGCTTGCTCTCGGAAACATGGAAATCTACTGGCAACAGGCAAGCTAGAGCAAGCAAATCTATAGTTGATTCATCTGTCTCTCTGCTCCTGCTTTGGGTCCCCCTAGTGAGACAACCAACTGGAATTTTGATTGGTGTCATCACAAAAAGTGGTTGATGTTTAACAAAAAGCTGTGAGAGCCCAGCTGCGCTTGGCTGCAGCTAGTACATGTTGCCTTTCTGTCCTCCCTTAGACCAGTGGCCCCACCCTTCTCGGGGTCCTACAAGCAGGCCTGCGCATCTGTGCCTGTTCTCCAAGCATCCAATGCATTAGGACTTCCTACAGGGCCCTGTGACACCTACTGCTAATATCACTACACATGGCTGCCCTCCAGAAACTTGTTATCAGCTGAACCTCTTTGGGGTAGCACTCCTGATAGTCACAACAAGCCAATGCTTGCTGCTGCAGGACAACCAGCAGCTGTTGTGTGGCTGCAGTTCAAGTATCCTGAAAACAGCATAGACTTCCACAGGTCTTCACAGGCTGGTGGGAACACTGCAGTGATTGCACCATACTGGGCATTGTACCACTTGTCTTGCACATCTTTTTCTTCACCTCTCCTGTTCGCACCTTTCAGACACAACTTGGTAACAGCCAGGGACCCTCCTTCAGCCTCCTCAAACCTCACCTGGGACAACTGCATAGGGTTGCCACCTTAACCAAGCAATCACACTCATCTACCCTTGTTCTTGCCTCCCTAAGGACACGCCATGCCTTCACAGAGCTGGTGACAGGTGACAGGCGTGGGCTTTGGGGTCTGGCAAATGAGTCACATCTCCTAGCCTTATCAATCCCTCACCCCTGATATCAGCCCCAGAAGGAGTTCCTGTGCCGGGGCACTTTTTGGGTGGCAGACCAGATGAGAAGAACCATGATCAAATGCAGCAATCCCCACCTCCCTCACCTCATACATGGCAGCTGGTGGATTCGTTGTGAAATGCCATCCGCTGTCCTGTTTATTCCAGATGAAAGTCTGCTGCCCAGGGACTCTTTCCCCAGGCAGAATACTTCATTTGTGTAAGTACTTCAGAAGGAGAGGCAAGCAGCACTAAAACTAAACCCTGCTCTCTCATCATTGCTGAGGAGTCCAGCTAAAGCTGCTATAGCACCCCTGCTTTACTTTCCAGGAGAAAAAGAGATCCTTCCCATGGCAGGGAGACAGCTCTGCCAATGTTTCCTTCTCATACCTAGCACTGGCAGTAATTTCAGCTGTGGCAAGATTCATCAAAGTTAATCATCTGACCCTCATCTACATGACATAATTTTTCAGTGAGCAGAATTTGCCAGTAGCCTCAGCTGGCATCACACAGACAAACATGAGCAAATCACATCCTGTTCCAGGTCTGGCTTTCCAAATCCCAAGCAGGGGAAGAGAGCAGCGGGCGTCAGATCCTGAGGAAGACCTAGATTCAATTCAGCGCTTGGTGTTCGGCCATACGGCTGCCTCAGGTAGCTCTTCAGAGAAAATCTGACAGTCCCCAAAACTTCACGAACACTTCTGGCCCTGAGCGGCTGGCGTCTTGCAAAACCTTCTGATCTGACAAGTTTGCCAACATCCTGAATGGTGAACATCTCATGGGGTAGGCGGTTCTTGGGAGGTTTCCATGCATCTTCTGTCGTCTCTGAAAACCTGTCTGAAAAAAATCGGTCTCCTTCTGGCTTTGCATTCAGCCCGACATCAAACCTATGGAGGCAGGTTCAATTGGAAAGGTCCCATCTCTGCAGGGGTTTTGAGCCAACCTTCTGATTTGATGTGAACAGTATGTACGAATGCCACTGAATGACATGTTTCCATGATAAAGAGTGTGGTGATGAAATTCTTCTGCGTGCCAAGGATGGAAACAAAAAAGTCGGTGGGCAGCTGCAACACATCACAAGAGCTGGAAAACAAAACTCTTTTCGATTCCCAGAGCAGTTCTCGAGGTACTTGGAAACCTCAGATTCCTGCCCCATGCGAGGTATGTGCACTCCCCAGGTACACGTAAAAGCAGACAGGCACTGTCACTGTATTAAAGCTGAATAAATACTCCACACAGAATATGTTCATATAGGGAGATATTGTTTGAGTGACAAAGGCTGATATATCATTCTCTGGAGCTTTTCCTCTTTGCTTGGCTTCTTCCCATTGATCCATAGGAAATCGATGGGACTTTGCGTGTGAAAATCCATAACCCAAAAGTCCATGCATTGATGACTTTGAGCAAGTCATGTTCTCAGGTAACACACCATTTGCTTTTGTTTTTCATTAGCATTGTTCTTCTGTGGGGAGGAGGGTAAAGAAGGCCCAGGGTGATTTTTGAAGTGTGAACAACAGAGCCAATCTGTGTCCTCATGTCAAAGCAGCTCTCAGGCCCATCCTGGAGAAATGCATACCACTCACGTGTCGCCCGTCCCTGATGCTATTGGGAGCTGCAATAGCTCAATAGCTCTCAGACTCTTAGGAACTGAGAGCAGTTGATAAACACGTGGTATTGATGCAAATGATACCTTCATGGACAGCTGGAACGTGGTCTGTACCTGGGGGTTCAAGAATCTAGCAGAGACCTGAGGAGCTCGCCCTGTCTGCTCTGCCTCTGATCATCACCCCCTAGCTCCCCATCTCTAAAAGAGAGATGACAGCACTCACTGTGGTCTCGGCATGTAGGGATGCTTTTTCAGCCTGAAGACCCATTGTGGTGGGTTGACCCTGGCCAGCAGCTAAGCACCCAGACAGCTGCTCGCTTTCTCCCTCCCCCAGCAGGATGGGGGAGAGAATAGGAAGAGCAAAAGTGAGAAAACTCATGGGTCGAGCTAAAGACAGTTTAAGAAGTGAAATGAAGCTGTGCGCTAGCGAAGGGAAATAAAGAATTCATTCACTCCTTCCCATCAGTGGGCAGATGTCCAGGTGCTTCCTGGAGAGCAGGGCCTCCGTACATGTGACGGTCACTTGGAGAGACAAACACCATAACCACAAACATCCCTGCTTCATCCTCCTTCCCCTGAGCTTTTATTGCTGACATCATATGGTGTGGAATATCCCTTTGGTCAGTTGGGGTCAGCTGTCCTGGCTCTGTCCCCTCCCAACCTCTTTCCCACCCCATGCTTGGGGGCAGAATGGGAAACAGAAATCCTCAACACAATGCAAACACTGCTCAGAAATAGCCAGAACACCATTGTGTTATCAACACTGTTTTAGTCACAAATCCAAAATATGGCATCATACGGGCTGCTGTGAGGAAAATTAACTTCATCCCAGCCAGACCCAGTACACCCACAAAGCTTTAGTTCACAAAGCAGCACTGTGCCTCGGGCATCACTTTCTATCTGCCATGGACAAAATCTTTGCAGGCTCTAAAGATTCCACATACAGAAATAGGTCCATCAAGACTATCTTCCCCTGCAAATCTTTTATTGATCCAAAGGACAGACAGCCTGAGGCTTGAGGGAAGAGCTAGTGGCTAGAGTGTGCTACCGTTCAATTTAGGAGACCAGGAGACCTCCATTTCACTTTGATGTCCCGAAGAATGGTTGAGTCATTTACCTTCCCTGTGCCTCATTTTCCCAATGCCCAGAGCAGAAGCTAGCAGTGCTTGTGTCCCAGGGGTTGGTGGTGATGCAGGGATGTCAGGGAGGGAGATGGGCTGTGTAAAATCACTTGGTGCTGGCTCCGTTGCATAGATATTGTGTCATCTCTCCTCTGCCCTTGTTTATCTTTGAGCTGCCTCTTCCATAACCTCCACCTGGATATGGACTGATTTGGTTTAAGACTCGCGGAAGTTTCCCTGCAGATCTGTGCCACAAGATGTGATGTGAACCTGCACAACATATGGTTCAGATCTCCTTATTTCATATAAAATGGGACTTGTCTCCATAATCCTGAACTAAACAGAAAGAGATACAAGCAGAGCCAGAAAAGAGCATCACTGCCACTCTCCTGCCAGTTTTCTGGGTCGACATTGACTTACACACATCTCTGCACAAGTGTTCAGCAATCAGCCAGTCTCACCCACCAAAACTCATTTCCAAGCGTCCAGATGGGGACTGAGGTTTTAACTGAACCACTTCCAGGTGGTGTTCCGGGTAGCCCTAGGCAGACCTTGTCTTGCGCTACAGCTCCTGTGCTGGATTATACTGGCATGCAGGTCTGCACCAAGCAGGGTCCTTCTTGGCTTCGGGGTCCTGAAAGAGCTCTGGAGTGAATAACCAGTGGCACTTTCCACCTTGTGTTGGCAGGGGTGGGTGACAAGTGCTCTCCCTGTGTCTGGCCAGCAGCCTGAAATACAGCTTTGGATCATGAACTCGCCCATAAGGGCTTCTCAGTGTGGGCAACATGCATGTGCCCAGGCAGGCAAGAGGGACTTTGATGTCCTGTACATCTGGCTAGCTGTAACTCTTTTAGAGCCTCAGGCTTTCTGAGTTTGACCCATGCTTTCGTACTCTTCTTTTATCCGTCACTCAGCTGTAGTTATTCAGCATTTTTTTCCTTCTTGAATTTCAGATCAGTGAAGAGTTCAGGATTCAGCTGCTTTGGTTATGTGCTGTGTTTCCTTGCCTTACTTTGTACCTGTATCCTTAAGATAATTTCTGGAAGGAACTGTCTGCAGCCCTTGTCTCTGTCCCCCTTAACCCACTGGGAGCTCACCTCCTGGCTTTCCGAGGTTGTAGGAGATATCTCTCAAGCCCATTGTCTTTCTCTTGCCACTCTCCTGCCACTCTCCTGCCACTTCAGAGCTGTGAACTCTCACAGCTGCTCTCACCCAAGGTGCCTCCCACTTTCTGTTTGCAAGGATCCCACATCAAATGCATGCAGCCTAAAGCTAACAGATGTTTTTCCAGCCCATCAGCTCAGTAGGAAACTGAGATTCAAATTTTTTTCCATTGCTTGTACCACCAGTACTAAAGGTTCTCTGGGATAAACACCGGCTTCACTGAACACCTGCTCAGCCCTTCACCCTATAGTCCTTCTATAAAGGTCTAGTCATGCCATTTTCCTGCAGATGCTGTCTTAGGATGCAGAGTAGAAAATAAGTATCCTCAACAATCCTAGATATCACATATTTGTCTGATCACAGGACTCTCTAGTCTTTCTCAAGGTCTCTTGGAGATGTTTCCAACTGAAACTGAATGGTACCTGACCATGCTTCCCCACAGTTTACTAAAGAGCTAGTGTTCCTCTTCATACATTAGCTTAGATGTCTGGAAAGAACAGTCACACTCATGAAGAACCACCGTTATTTTACCAGAGGGGAGCCGTGACTTCTGTGGCAAGACCAATCCATGGTGATTATCTCTTACTGGCCATATAAGAAAATGTAAAGCACAGTAGAGAGTCTTTCCTAACTGCATGGCTGTACAAAGGAAGGACCAGGCTTTGTGTGGTTCCAGGGCAGAAAGACCTTCCTCTTCCTCTACAACAGTGTTGGATCTGCTGTGGAGGAAAACTTGCCTTCATGGCCTGTGTGCATCTGTTAGCCAGACAGGGTGCCCCAGCCCACATCCTCACTCCCTTGCTTCTCACCCCTGCCACCACTCCTCCATATTCAAGAGGGAAGCAAGAGGGAAAGGACGGGTGTAAAAGGGAAAGTGCCAGTCACTTTTCTGTACTCATAAGAGCGTGGCTGCTCCATGGTCTTTACCAGGGCCTGCACGTCTGTTAAGGGTAGGTTTCTCTTTTTGATGATTCACCAGAAAATGCATCCTCCTAGCTCCTTCCCCTGTAGCCAGCCCAGCTCTGCAGAGCTGTGAGTCACACAAAGCAGCAAGATTTTATTCCTGTCACTACCACATCAGTTCAGACTGATGCACAAGGGAGCTGGTGGGTTGAGTAAGAAGGTGCCATTTTTACGCGGTTGCTTTCCAGGCAGGAGCTGGACTTTTCTCACAGTATTTTTTACAGCATCACAGCAAAAAAACCTCTGAGCACCGAGGGTAAGGACACGCTACATATCGGTGAGGGGGATGTACACTAGAAATAAACCAGTCGCTGCATTCTCTCATCTCCTGCTACCCCCTACGGAAACCTGGACCTCAGCGCTGATATGTCTTGCTGCAGAGGTCTCCAGAAAGACACACAAGTCAGCAGAGAGCAGGAGGAATCCTCGAACTGTCAGTAGAGGAGACAGGACACCACAAAAGGGCTGTTGGATGGAAGGTGAATTTGGAAAGCTATGCACTACTAGTGACCTTTGATAAGACACAACCAGAGTTCCCAGGGAAGCTGGGAGAAGTAAGTATCCACAATCTGCTCATCCAAATCTACCCATTATCCAGCAGGCAACGTCATGGTCAAAGAAGGATCACACCTTGCTCTTTCCCAACAGCTGGGGAGTCTTGCTCTCCTGCCCTGACCACATGGATCCCTCTCCTGACTTTAGAAAACTAAAAGTTTGTTGCCTAAATGATTCATCTGATCTCCTTGATAAGGAAGGGAGATGTCTCACCTCAGAGACCAGCTTGTCCCAGGCAGAAGAAAACACTAGCAGCAGCTTCTTTGGCTGTAAAGGGAGCTCAGACATCAAGTTGTGATTTAGGTAAGCAGCTATTGGGTGTGAGAAGCTAGCTGGGATAGCTCATGGCTTTGTGGTGTGTGGGGCGGACTAGTCCCCCTTTGCCTCTGTGAGCTGCCCCATGCTGTTTCTGTCCCTGACCTGGCTGTTCAGGCATACTTCACTCAAGAGGGCAGGGGCAAAAAGTATGTTGAGCAAATCCAGTAGCTTCAGGCTTCTTGAAGGGTTTCTACCCCTGACATCCAGAAACACTCCAATGTCCTTTCCAGGTCAAGCTTGGTCTGAGTGGGGGACCAGCCCGTTTTTTGGGCCCAGTATTGAGAGATTCTCACACACTTTCAAGTTCACTGAGGACATGCCTAAATCAGGGTAAATCAATTGCTCTGTGATTTGTGTATATAATTTCTACATTTTGCATTTTGCACAAACGAGGTTTCTACAAGAGCTGAAATCCAAGAGTGGACCAAGGCAAGGAGACAATAAAGGAAAAGGATGCATCCAAGCTTTGTTACTGTACAAAAGGTAAAACAATGGCTTCTCCACCCATATCCATCACATACACAAAAAGATGTTGATGGGAAGGGACCTCTGAAGATTTCTTGTCCAATCTGCTCAGAGCTGGACTATGGCCAATGCTATGCCAGGTCAGCTGTGGTTTGTTCTAACTGCTTCTTGAAAGCACCACTTCTCTGGTGACCTGTCCTGGGGAAGACATTTTCCAACCAGAATATCTCAAGCAACTCTTGTGGCCATTGTCCTTTGTTTTACTTGTCATTGATTGACTAGCTTCTTACCTCCACAGGACTATACCATACAGTGATGGAAAGGAAGATGTTGGCGAAGGTATCAGTCTGCATGTGTCCCTGTTAGTGTCTGCACAGGAGAAAGGTTTCAATAGGATCTTACTATGAGCATTGGGAAGCTATCAGAAAAAAACTGCACTGACAGCCTCACCAACCAGGCAGTCAGGAGTCATGCCCTGACTGCAGAAATAAGATATGCTCAAACATTGAACGGGAGAGCATCCAACAGCCAGTGTTAAGCAGATTGTTCCTGGGAGGACCTGACAGTATGGCAGGGCCACTTGAGTCCTGTCCAGTTTGCCTGTATCTGGGAAGAAACTGTCAAAACCAAGTGCAGCTGCTAAGCAAGATCTCCAAGTTACATTCAGCTGGAAGAGTTTTGATGCTGCTGAGACGGAGGACAGGAGGTTCTGCAAATAGCATTACCCCAAACATTTCAAGAGGCATTTATGGGTACAGCTAATTGGTTTTTAAAGTTGGGATATTAAGATACCCCACTTCCTGGGGCTGGAAACGATGAAAGTCCTTCATTCACAATACAGAGGAGAGAAGAGTGAGGTGCAGGAGAAGAACTTACTGTCTGGGGCCGGGCATGCATGTACAGACAGAAGTGGCTCCAGACATGTCCCCTTTGCTTATAGCACCACACATCAAAATTCCCCCTCCCGCTGGGCCTCCTTGCCCATGGCAAAAGCTGGCAAGAAGCTTCTTTGTGCTGGATAATTGAAGCCATGTGCTAGTAGTCATTATTTGGAGCTGGGGAGACTGAGAAAATGCACATGCTTCCTTACCTATTGGCAAGCACAAGATCATCTCTGTCCAGAGGTGCTGAGTTGAACTGGGGGCACTCTCAGTGATGTTCACAAGGAGTGTAGCAGCTTCTTCAAATCAACTTCTCTGTGTTGAAAAATGGTTTGAATGATCGCCCATGAACACACTAAAGTTGCAAAGGTCTCCCAGAAAGTTCGCGAAAGACCTGATTTTCATTTGCTAACACGTTGTCTATTTTTACCGAAACCCTCTTCAAAACTGTTCAAAATTTTTCATCGACCAAAAGCATTCTGTTTAAATATGGTTTCTGAAAAAGTGAATACTTGTAATTCTGCAGAAAGTGGCAAATGTCAAATTGAATTCATGCCAACTTCCACTTATTTATTAAAAAGTGTCAATCTTTCCATTTAAATAAGTTCCTATCAAATATTTTGACCAGCTCCCCTAACTGTGGCTTTAATTGTGATCTACTTATCCCACTGGTGTCCATCAAATGAACAGAGGTGAGGACACAGAACAGAAATTGCTTGCAAATGAAATCAAGGGCAGATGAGGAATTCCCTAGCCCCATGATAAAAACCCACCCACTGACGAGGAAAGCTCATTGCTCAGACTTTAAACACTACAGCTTGTGCTTAATTTGGATACCATGGTTCTCCTGCTATGATTTAAAAGTGCCGGTCTTATTCTAGGCAAAGAAAAATTTGGGGCTTAGCAGAGCTGCCAGGCCTTGTCTTGCCACAGGAGCAATGCCACGGTCTATAGCAGTCATGGTTCCATCAGCAGGTATTGGCTCAGGCTGAGATCCCAGCTGGCTCAGATGCATAACGGCGAGTTAGATATGGGATGGAGGAGGCATTTATTTACATGCTGGGGATTCAGTGTATCTTTGTTTCACCTTAAGACAGAAAGTTATTTCCCTAGAGAACAGGCCAGTGTGATTAACCCACAAGGTCTCAGTAGTGGTGGATGAGGTAACAAAAGGCAACGGCTACGGGTTGAATCTTCAGATGGGATGTTAGAAAAAAATTTCTTCGCCGGGTGGGTGATGCAGCCCTAGGTCAGGTCACTGAGATGCGGGATTTTCAAGACCTGGCCAAACAAAACCACATCTGACTGACACCAGTCCTGCTCCAAGCAGGAGGCTGGACTAGACCCCTCCCAAGAGACGGGCTCTCTTGCACGTTTTATTTCACATCTCAGTCTGGCAGACTGTGCCATTATCTGTTTCACTGAGCTCAGGTGTAGCATCCTCTACTAAGGGCTCCTGTGAGCAGGCAGACCTTGGGAAAACACTGAGCCATTTATGTGCAATGATTTTTTGGGGGAATGTGAACACATACAGGCAAAGGCAGGTTAAATGCTGGAAACATTTCTTAGCCTACAGCCTCTGTCCTCATAAAGCTTTGGAGAAATACTTTTCTTCCCAGGTCAGCTGAGGTTAACCACAGTTGGATGGGCTGCCGGACAGCAGCCCCAATCCACCCAAGTCGATGAGCCTTCTTGACCTCAGGCCAGCTCACAGCCAAGGAGTAGAGGTGGACCCCTCTTGGACCTCAGCCCCCACCCGGGCTCCCAGACCGCCTGGTTTGATTGTGCTCTGCCTTCAAACAAGGACAAATGAGGTGGAATTCAGAGAAGAACAACAGGAATGATTACGGGGGTGGAGGTAATGGCTGAGGAGGAAAGATTTTGAAATTTAAAGATGGATAGCCAGGCTACAAGCCTACATATGGAGACATTATAATCAGTCATTAAGCAACACGATACTTCAGAGCCAGGGCAGGCTCATGATTCAAGACAGCCTGGCCTCCACAGTGCTGTAGCCCAGAGGAGCAGCGCAAGGCCAGGCGGAAGGAGCCCGTTCACACATGTGAACATGAACATTTTATTTTTTTCCCCTCCATACAACAGCTCATATTAAGAAGTGAAATTCTGCTTGGCACTAGGCAGCACCAGGGAAAGGAAACCTCAGGCTTAGCATCAGGGAGACTGTCTAGAAGCTGGAATTGACTTGGCATGGCAATGATCAGCCAGAGAACGAGTCAGAGCCCCATTGCTCAGGACACTGAAGTTAGACTGGACAAAGCATCAGCCATTAGACAATGGTGAGTAATCCGCCACCAACCGGCAGATGGACAGAGTGATCGGAGGAAGGCTTTCCCAGTGCAGATTTGCAGGAGAGGGGCCAGATTTGCCTCCGGTGTAATCCTCAGCTCTCCAGTCTCTCTGCGAGAGGTGGTGTGCCAAGCCCTCCTCACACCTTCACCCAGAGAAGAGCCGGGCTTGGATCGCAATGTGTTCTCACAAAGTTTGCAAACCGCAAATGTCATGCGGCGAGATGGGGAAGGAGCAAGTGAGAGGAGAAAGAAGAGCAATTAATATGCAGCTGGTGCACGGACTTGAGTGAAAGGAGCCGACGATGACCACCCGGAGCTGACGCTTAGAAACGTACAATAAAAGCTGAACGGATGGCTGAATGCAAGACCTAGCAAATCAAAACAGATGCAATAAGCTGAGGCCAGTGGAACCAGCAGCCAACAATGACAGCAGAGCCCACGGGCTGGGGGGCACGTGGTTGGCACAGAGAAAGGATGAGGCCAGAAAGAAGCGCAGATGAGCTCTACCAAGGGAATCAAAAGCCTGCTGTTTCGAAAGCCAGAACAAACGGCAAGTGTGCTCCTGCCACACATGGCATTGACAGCAGGAGCTGCGTGGTCCTCTATGTCCCTCCAGGAACCACCTGGAGACGGCTGCTTCCAGGCTCAGCACAGGATCCTCCATCACCCCTCCTGCCTTCCTCTGGGGAAGGCTGCCCTCGGACGCACACTGCTGAAGGGAGTTCAGGGGGCTGCTCTTCCAAAGCTATCCTGCAGCCAAAATTCTGTCCCCTAGCATCCAAGTCCTTCCCATCATGAGGGAGGGAGATCATCCACCCCTCGCATAATGTCGTTTCTGGGTTTGGTCACCTGGGGCAAGGGCTGCACCAGCTTGTTGCTCCCAGCTTGGCTGTGCTGTGTGATGGGACTCGTGAAGACCTGGGAAGGGAAGAAAAGGTCCACAATGCTGAGGCTTCCTGCTCCTTGATCTGCTGGGGCATCATGCTGTGGGTTAGCACAGCAACTGATGCCGTGAGCCAGGCGCACTGTGACAATACATCTGCCGAGAAGAGAGCTGATTTTGTAGCCGAGGGCACAGACACTCAGACCACGAGCTCTTGTGTTGGTGACATCCATGAATCTGTGTAGGACATGGGTGTACATTAGAAATAGATTGCAAGCGTTCATGATGCATATCAAATATCTGGAGTAGCAAATTTATGTACCTGGTGAGAAAGGTCTGTGGTTTTAAATAGCTGGAGCAGATCTGCAGGGGGTGTAAAGCAGCATGGGGCTTCCGCAGAGCTGTGCTGCTTTGCAGAAGAGAGCACCTAGCCCCTAACTTCACGTGCAGGGGTGCAAAGGCCCCATATCATTGGCTTCCTTGCAGGATGAAAAGGACAACAAGGCAAAGGCTGGGTATATCTGCAATTATACAACCTCCAGGAGCAGTAAACCTGCCTTGAACATCTCAGGCCATTTAAAGAGAGAAAAAAAAAAACACCTGAAAACTCCCTTTTGACTCCTGACATCTCATCCATTTGTTTGTGGCCTCCCTTGTGAAAGACCATCAAAGAAATTTTTGCAAAGGGTAGGGTGGTTTTTTGAGATCCTTCTTGCTGCTCCCAATGCACAGCCCAATTTAGAGGAGTGTTGCTTCATCCCCCCAGCTCCTCACAGTTAACCTATAGAGCAAGACAGACTACAGTGCTGTAACAACCCATTAGACAGCCAGTCAATCACGTCAGTGATCACTGTAATGGTACACACACCAGCGGATGCTTCCCCACCAGAGCTGGGCACAGCAGTACACCAGCAGGTTCCCCCAGCACCTACCAAGGGATCAAAGGATATTAAAGCGGTAAAAATAAAATACTCAACCTGATTTCTCGTCCAGCTGCCTCTTCTTCCTGCTGGGAGTGACACAGCATCTTGAGGATGCAGTGCCCATGTCAGAGAGTGTCCCTTCCAGCTGGTGCTTGGCACTCTCGGCAGTCACTGCCTAAAGCCTCGCCTCTCATCAGTCCCCCTAGTACCCTTTCCATACAAAGCCAAAATCAGATTGCAGGATATGCTGAAGGCAGGAGTCTCTGTCTCTGTCCCTGCCACAGCCTTTCTTAAGCCTCGTGATGACCGATGCTGTCATGGAGATCCAATGCAGAGAGTCTGGCTATATCGGGCAAACTGACCCTTGCTTTGGTACGGCACTGCCTTGCTTCTCTTTCCTCTTCCATTTTGTTCTTTCCTGTCCTTAGAGTGTGATGGCTACAGGACCAACTCCAGAGTTACCTCTTGGTTCCAGAGAAGATGCACTCTGTGGCCAATCCCTCAAAACCTAGATGTAGACAGCTTTAGAAAACCACGTCAGGAGATGGTTTTATTTCTTCTCCAGCCTGAAGCCCTCTGAAGAGTGTCATCCACAGGCTTAAGCTCTTCCCAGCTAAGTCTCAAACTAGTAAAATATAAATATATCAAAGCAAGATTCTCACATACCCTCAAGTCTCCCAAATATTCAAAGCCTTGCATTAAAATCAGCCAAACCAGCAACGTCTTGATGCCTCAGACAGAAGGCTTTTCTGGAAGGGAAACCTTGGGTCTCTTCATGTTACTGGACATTGTGCAAGGGCAACTGGATAAGACCCTCTGGACTCTGCCACGCAAAATGATCTCACTGTTTCTCTGGCCTTAAAACTCATCAAAAATACACCGACTCCGTAATGTGCCAGCAAAGCCTCTATTATGGATTTAGGAACAAGGTGTCCAAATCTACAGTAGCCATTGACACCACCATGATGGATCTGCTGGAGAAAGCTTGGTGGGGTACGTATATAACAAGGAATGTGGTACGTATATAAATATGTGCAGACTTCAGTAAGTGATAAATCAGTTGAGAACCCCTTAGTGTTTAAAGACAACCAAGCTATGTTCTAGTCAATCAATCTGTTGCTGAAAATATTATTAATGTCTGGCACATAGATTTATGATGAAGGCTAGATGGATGCAAAAGAAACGTTTGTTAGTGGGAATTTTTGATGACTGTGCTAAAATACCATTCATTTGTGAAAAGAAAGCTAAATATAATCAACATGGTTATTTATCAGGGAATAGAGTCATCTTCATCTCTTTGTTGTCCACCTTAACATGCAGGATACCTGGGCTTTCCTGTCTCTCCTTTTGCCTTGAATGCCTGCAACTTAAAAATGGGTAACTGTACACCGAGCATTGTGGCAGAAGGTATGCCATCATTACATAATTCCCAACACAATTAGAGATGTTGGGCCTTGCTCTGTGTTCAGAACCTAACGGCACAAGGTCACCACATAGAATGTCACCTCAGTGAGATCACTCACATGTCTCCATGCAGGGACAGACACATGAGGAGAGAAAAGGAGCGGTCACATCTGTAGCCTTTGTTAAGCACAATGGTTATGGAGCTCAAAAGAAATATAATGGAGCATCTACAGAAGGTCAATATTAAGAGAAGCTCATACCAGCATGAGCATTTCTGACACTACTCGTAAGTTTGTGGACAGATGCTGTTGTACTCTTTGCTTCACAGTGGTGCAAGTCCCGATCTCTCCTCATCCCAGCCCTGCTGGTCTTGTTTCCACTTTGCCATCACCAGCTTCTGCCTTCTCCAAGAAGATGCCTGGTGGCAGCCAGCTGGGAGGTGTCCACAGTATGGAAGAGTCAAGCCAGGACGCTGAGGGATCTTTGCCAGATATGCACAAGAGACTGTCAGATCCTGTGGGATGCTGGCTTCAGCCTGCCCAGCACCTCCATGGACCTGTCTAAATACAGGCATGGATGAAGCAAACACAAGATGAGTTACTGTCTCCACAGCAGGAGGAGCTCATGACGGTTGCAAAAGGAGGACATCTAAACCCTTCCTCCACCACACTGAGCAGACCGGCTCTAGAACCACTGCTCCAGCACCAGCCTCAAGCCGAGCTCTGTCCTTCCAGTCCCAGGCCCCATGCTGCCTGGGCCAGCTCTCTGCCCGCTCAGCTTCCTCGCTTCCCTTTACTGCTGTTTTTGTTTTCTTTCCACAGCTCGTTTTCTCGGTCATCCATGTCTCTGTGCATCATATATCACGCCTATGTGTCCGGAGGAAAGAAAGATCCCCTCCAACCCAGCAGCCCTGTAACGGATGGACCTTCCCGATTCGCAGCTAGCTGACAGCTTGTGAGAACAACAGCTTGAATTACTGAAAGAACTTTTCCCACTGAGTTAATCTGCAATGGATGTAGGTGACCTTCTAAAGGCATCTATTAATCAAAAAACCAGTGCCCATTCACCGTGCTAGGCTGAGCCCTTTGGGGGAGGGGGGTACTAATTTCCCTCTGAGATAAATCATAATTTGACAATAATCATCTGCCCTAATCACTCCGATTCTTCCCTTTAATTATTTGTACACACAGCTCTTCCTGCCTGAGAAACACAAAGGACGACATTAAATGTGGCGTTTGCGCTGCCGACGGGGAAACGCTGAAGGCTCCAGCCACAGCCTTAAATCACTCCATGCGGTGCAGAGCACCCAACGGAGCCGAGCTGCCAGGGCTTCGGCCGGCTCTGGTGCACCCTCCGCCCAGGGTGCAGGGAGCAGCCTTTCCCAGAGAGGAGCCACTGCTTCCAGCCACGGGGAGGGCAGTGGTCCCTGAACCCAGGGAGCAGTCCTGGGACCAGAGCATCAAGGAGAGGGCTGCAGGAGAGGAGACAGCAGAGAGCAGAGGGGCTCTAGAGCTGTCCCGGCAGCCTAGGGTGTCACCCCAATGCTGCCCACGGCTGTACCCGCTGGAAGAGGCTGACCCCCACAGAATGCAACACCCATCCCCTGCACTCTTCCCACTTGGCGGGATGTAATAACAGCAAGGCTGCGGAGAGCACGGGGTTAATCTCACATCAGTGCCCCTCGGATGCTGGGAGGAAGGGCTGTGAGCTGGGAAGCCAGCGGACCGTGGGAGGGAGGAAGGAGGGAGGAAGGAAGGGAGGGAGGGGTGGTTTGGRTGGCCTTGCGCTGTGCTGATGCATTGACTTGGCCCGGGGCTGGTGAGGGGTCCCTGCCTGGGCTGAGACCCTTGCCCAGCGTGAGTGCGCTGTGAAGGGCGGCTCTGGCAGGCACCGGCAGCTCCCTGCCCTGGGAAGCTCTCAGGCGGTGCCAGAGTGAGTGTGATGCCTGGCTGTACTCCGAGGACCCAGCATGTGCAAGGGCTCCGCTTCTCGGCATCTCCTTTCATGCTGGCCATCGAGCTGTGGCGGTGTGGAGCCGGGTCCTTCCGCTCAGACACCGCGGAGGCATCGAGGTCCCCAAGGCACGCAGGCTTCTCCAATGCCCCAGAGGCAATGATGTTGTGTCCTTGGGCACCCGTAAAAGCAGAGGGGGTGTTGACGGGTGTCAGATGAACTTTTTGCCAAAATCTGCATCTGTGGTGTGAGAGTAGTGTGAGAATTTGCCCATCGCTGTGGCTGAAGTGAGGGCAGGTAGCTGGGTTTCCCCATGACAGCAAGGGTACAGTGGTCCTCTGGGTATGACTAGCTGAAAACTGCTCAGCAAAACTCTTTTTCAGTAGATTCATGGGATGAGGCAAACAGTGCATGCTGTCCCTGGGAAAATGGGACTCCTCCTTTTTCTCCTCAGGAAGAAATCCTCTAAAACTGGAAACAGCCAGAAATGCTGCGCAGCACCTCATGGGAAGTGAGATTTCTCACCGCACCCATCTCCTCTCCCACTGGCCTGTGCCCACAGCATCTTCCATAGTTTGGGCAGCCAGGCACAGGCTGGGTGCACTGGCTCCTTGCCACCAGCCCCCCATGGGATACGCAGGCTGGAGATGTACAGCCCAGTGTGGGTAGCCAGGACAGGCTCCCGAGCGCAGCAGCATTACTGCAGAAACACACTAGCCACATTTCATCCTCTGCTTAGTAGGGTTTGGGGGAAGGACTTGTTAGGATTTAAACATCTGCCCTCCCAAAAAACAAGCAAAATCGGAGACAGCCCCCACAGGCTTCCCCAGTGCTACTGGGCTGACTTCTAGTAATTCCCATAGCCCAGGTCAGTACGATGTCTTGCAAGCTATACCATGGACCTACAGCACCATATGCTGGCCTAGTTTAGCATCTACACAGAAGTACAGCCTGTCTCACTTCATCCCTGGTCCCTACAAAGCAGTGCAGAGCAGGGCAGGCCATCTGGTCTGGACCCGGGGGAAGCGGCAAAAGGTTGGTGACAGTCGGTCAGTGCAGCGGGACAGTCGGTGCCCGGTGGGGCCACCTCCGAGAAGGGAGCATGGCAGCGCTGGACCAGCATCACTTGTGCGCACAGTCCCCAGGAGAGCAGCTTCCTGGGGTGCCCGTCCAGCAGGTGCGAGCAGAGGGAGGCTGGAGCTCAGCCTGCGCTGTGGGTCTGGACAGTTGTGTCCTCGCTGACCTTCCCCAGCCCTGTCCTCCCCTGATCTGCGTTTTGTCTGCTGCACAGTGCTGCACCAAAGCCCACCCTGTGGGAAAGCTCCTCTCCAGTTTCAGTAGCCCTGGGGGTAGTGGAGCCCCACCTTGGGACCCCACAGCCCCAGGACCCTGTGAGGACTGGCAGCTGCCCCACTGGGAGTCCAGTTGAGGCCAGCTTTGGATCCTGCCCCACCAGCAGTGTTCAGACCTGCCAGACTCAGCACAGCTCAGCTCGTGATCCTCCCTCAGATGGGAGGGATGAAGTGACCCTGAGCAACTCTGAAAGTAACCACATTAACATTGAGCTGGGGAGGAGCAGGCTGTTTCCTGAAAGTCTGATCCATGGGACTCCCTGCCATGAGAGACCGGTGGTGGTAAGATGCCAAGTATACAGAAATAAAGACTTAATACAACTGACGAGAACTAACTGTATCACTGAGAAGAATAGGCATAATGGTACTACGTGCCTGGTACCTTTGTCTGCCGTTTCTCATCATACAGTGCTCTATGGGCTGTCTAGCATTGACCAGGGAAACACCACAAGCTTAGATTGTGGTGTTTATCTCTGGGGCAGCAAGGCATCGCTGAGCACGGGCTTCCTGTAAGAGGCACTTTGCACTGCCGTGGCTCAAAGCTGTATGTTCCTCTAGAACAAATCTGGTAGCAGACCCTGAGAGTTTGGGACACCGTGCATTACACCATGACAGCAGCCCTGCTGAGAAGGACTTGAGTGTACTGGTGGATGAAAAGCTGGACATAAGCTGACAATGTGCGCTCGCAGCCCAGAAGGCCAACCGTATCCTGGGCTGCATCAAAAGCAGCGTGGCCAGCAGGTTGAGGGAGGTGATTCTGCCCCTCTATCCTGCTCTGGTGAGACCCCACCTGCAGTACTGTGTCCAGCTCTGGGGTCCTCAGCACAGGAAAGACATGGACCTGTTGGAGCGGGTCCAGAGGAGAGCCATCAAAATGATCAGGGGGATGGAACGCCTTTCCTATGAAGAAAGGCTGAGAGAGTTGGGATTGTTCAGCCTGGAGAAAGGAAGGCTTCAGGGAGACCTTATTGCAGCCTTTCAGTACTTAAAGGGGGCTTATAAGAAAGATGGGGACAAACTTTTTAGCAGGCCCCGTTGCCACAGGACAAGGGGGAATGGTTTTAAACTAAAAGAGGGTAGAATTAGACTAGATGTAAGGAAGAAACTTTTTACGATGAGGGTGGTGAAACACTGGCACAGGTTGTCCAGAGAGGTGGTAGATGCCCCGTCCCTGGTAACATTCAAGGCCAGGTCGGACGGGGCTCTGAGCAACCTGATCTAGTTGAAGATGGCAGGGGGGTTGGATTGGATGACCTTTAGAGGTCCCTTCCAATCCAAACTATTCCATGATTCTGTGATTCTATGATACTCTTGGCCTGTTTCTGAGCGAGTTCTGCCATGGGCATGAGGGACGGATGGTTCCTACTGGAAGGTGAGGAAGCTCTAAAGTGCACTCCCCTGTACGGTAGCATGGCCCAAAACAGAAACTGCTGGGAGAAATCTATCCTCATGCTAAGCCATACATCAGCTTAGGTCCCTCCTGTCCCCAAAACCTGTAGGGACAGAGCTGGAGTTAGCAATGACCCATCCAGACTTTGCATATGTATCATCAGTTCACCACATGTTCCAGCTGCCCTTGCTTTGCAAAGAAACACGTCCTCCTGTTCTGGCTGAGCCTCCCCTCCATGTGGGATGTGGACACGAATGAGAACATATTTAATGCCCAGCAAGCAGAGAGATGACCCTGCAGTCTCACAACACCTGCTATGTCCCTGTTACCTGTGGATCAGGTTGCCCATGAAGATGTGGGGCCCCAGTGGAGAGCCTGGGGAGAAATGAAGAGAGCATTTGCCCCCAAAGTCTAAGGATGGAAGAAACCAAACAAAATGCAAGAGGTCAGCAAACACAATGCAGCAATTAGCACAGGCGGGTGGGGAGGAGAGACCAAGACAATGCAATTTATGGAGTTCAGGAGAGGGAATTCTCTAGGGGCACTGATAACGCACTATAAATACCTTCAAGGTAATGACATAAATGAAGGGAGTGAATTATTCACCATCTCTGATGATGGGAGGGCAAGAGGCAGTGACCTGGATCTGAGGAAGGGAAGTCTGGGTGGGAGAAAGCCCAGGCAGCAGAAACAGCCCGTTGTGGGATGCGCTCCCTGGGGCAGCCCTGCTTTCTGCGCAGAGTCCGTCTCTAGGAYGTCCTTGGCTGGGCCCACATCAACAGTGGTGCTGGAGGGGCTGAGGCCAGCTCGTGGCCTGTGTGAGAGCTCCCAGCCTGTATGTCCCTCCTGGCATGGAGGGAGTAGGTGACGTTTCCTGCATGTGATGGCTCTGGTCCATACACAGAGCCTGCTGCTTTCCCAGGGCTGCAACTGAGCAGGCAAACAACTTCCCTTGCCTGCAAGAGTGAACTGTGTCTGCCTGGCCCCACACAGGCCGGAACGGGTGCAGATCAGTTTGGCATTTGTCGCAGCCACCAAGCTGGGCAAGTCAGTAGGAGGGAGCTAGAAGAAGCTATGGCTTTGACTTGGAAAGAAGAACCAGGGTCTGGAAATGCAGCCTCCAGCAAGATCACAGCATCACTGGGGTTGGCAGGGAACTCTGGAGGTCATCTGGTCCAGCCCACCTGCTCAAGCAGGGCTACCCAGAGCCAGTTGCCCAGGTCCATGTCCAGGTAGCTTTTGAATATCTCCAAGGATGGTGACTCCACAACATGCCTGGGCACCCTGTGCCAGTGCTCAGTCACCCTCACAGTGAAAAACTGTGTCCTGATGTTCAGAGGGGACCTCCTGTGTTTCAATTTGTGCCCCTTGCCTCTTGTCCTGTCACTGGGCACCACTGAAAAGAGCTGGGCTCCATCCTCTTTGCACCCTCCCTTCAGATATTTATATACACTGATAAGATCCCCCCTGAGCCTAAAAGATGGAGATTCCCTGTGCACAGACAAGAAACCTCCTACACACTGCTGGGGTTATTTATCTGTCCGTAGACATGCATGTCTCTGCTAAAGAGTAATGACCACATTGAGATTATGCATGTGAGGAGGCCTAGAAAAGCACTGTGCCTCTGCTGATGCTCTTGGCACGCGCTGAGGTTCAGTTCTCCTCCTGCTCCCCGTTGCTTCACAGCAACCCCAGTGGGGAGCTGTGAACAGATTTCCCAACACCTGCTCTTTGTTCTCTATGCTGCTGGATCACAGCCTCATGCCACAAGGAAAATGAAGGAGAGGTGGGAATAGTTCTGCTGTCCCCTTTGTCATGGCCACCCATGGAGGCAGGGGTGCCTCCTGCACGCTCTGGCAGCCTGGCAACCCCCTGCACCCATCCTGTGCCTCATTCCTCCTAAGCTGCCAGGAGAGAAAGGTGTCAGAGAAACACTGTACCCCCTGCACAGACCCAACCTTCCCCTTCTCGCCTTGCAAGAGTCAAGCCTTCCTGTGTGCAGGCAAACACTTACACCCTGGCTTGCACAGACCGATTTTATTCACCCAGGGCAGACAAATTGGAAATATATGTCCCCGGGGCTCCTGGAGATCTGTCTAGATTAAGCTTTCCTGTCTGTGAGCAGCATCCAACCCCTAGGAACATGAGGGGAACTTGGACTTCTCTTCCTGGCTGGGCATTAAACCACAGCATGGCCCTCATAAGGGGAGATATCAGTCTGATGCCAAGTGGAAAGGGAAATGTTATAGCAGGCATCCCTGATCCAACAGACCACTTGGGGTGATCAGGTATGGAGGGGACCCACTGCATTTGCTAGGAGACCCACTTTGATCTCTGGAGCCTTTTCTATCTTTCTGCATATGGGTTTGTCCTTATCTGCATCTCCCTTGGGGGGACTCTTCAAGTCCTTTACCACGGCCAGTAGGCCTGGAAGATAGCTGTGGGTCCCCCAGAACTGCTTATGGGGTCAGGGTGGCACTGGGGTAGCCGTAATCATCCTCGTGCCAATCTTACTCCTGGCAGAGGCAGATGCTGGAAGGCAAGCAACCTGGGAGACAAGTGGGTCAACTTGGGTGGCTCTTGCAACCTCTCCAGGAAAAATTTAGGAAACAGTGCTCTGATCTCCTGCCCAATGTGCAGAGTCACATCACAAGCCAGGATCCTGCATGTGCTGTCTGAGCCATGCTGGTCCAGAGAGACAGACATCTCTTGGGAGACATCTCGGGAGACATCTCTTGCATTGGTCGTCCATCACAGCCATGTGTAGGAGGTGGCATGGGCTGGAATGGCTTTTGGAGCAGAGAGTCTAGAGGAGGCTTACTGACTCTGCAACCCACAGAAACCACAGGGTCTCCTGTTCCCTCTTAGCATGGAGAGGTGGCCCTGGGCGGAGTGGTCAGCCTGACTGTTGGGGGAGAACAAGGAAAGCGAAATCTACATGGGAAGAACATTATGGCTTTGGCAGCCCTGGGCCAGCTGCCTGGTCCATGTCTCCCATAGAGAAGGACTGTTAAATTCACAGTTTCTGGACACTGCAGTGGCACGGAGCTGTAYAACAACAGCAGGAAAACAATGATCCCTTAGACCCTAGTCGGCTCTGTCCTGCACTGGCAGACATGCAGTATCTGTCCCAGGCACTGATGCTGTACGCAGAGAACAAGGACATGGGTCTGGTCCAGCGTGGGGCATGCAGCTTTACAAGCCAGAGCAAGAAGAAAGGCAACGGAAACTGCCTCCTAAATGTGAAATAACTGGAGGCTGGCTCCAGACCCTCAAGACAAAGCTATAAATCTGCGTAGCCCTGCTGTGAAAGCATGAGACACCCTGGAACAGCCACACGGCGTCACAGTGTCCTTGATCTCTGTTTTCTCTTCCATCCCTTCCTTTCATCCCCGCCACCCCCGGAGGCACGTTCAGTCTCCTGGTGACTACGGTTTCTCAGCCTGCTCAAACGCCTCTCTCTCCTGTCCTGCTGTGTTTTATAGCAGGCTGGGTCAGGTTGCAGTTGCTAATAGCAGTCACTAAGCTCGGCACAGAGGGAGGGCAGTCCCAGCTGAAGGACAAGGTTTCCAGCAGGACGTGCTGCACCTCTGTCAGCGGCGTTGGCGTCTGGCCCCGGCTCCCCTCTGTCCTGTTTTGTGAGGCACCAGGAGGACTGACCTGTGCAGGGAATGCAAACTGGCGGGTGTTTTCCCCCGGGGCTCGTGTTAGGTCATGCGGCTGACAGTGCTCTGGCATGTCCTGTCACATGGTGAGGAGTGGGTCTGTGTGACCCATAGCTGCGGTGGCCATGAAGCACTGCCCTCAGGCTGGCTGTGGGTCACACGACCCATCGCGACAGCTCCTGACCCTCCTCTGTTTGCTGGGTTTGAATTTTCCTGGTAAGCTGAGATGAAAAGAGGAATTCTCTGGCCTCCCTGGGAAGGAGGAGCCATGTCGACGCCTATTCCTAACGCAGAGCTGACACCGAGACGTCCCCTGGGACGTCTCCCCAGCTGGTTTAAAAGCAACTCTGTTTTGAAGCCACAGACCCCCACTCCCGCAACAGCAAGCAAGGAGACAGTCTCAAAGGCCACCCAAACCACATACAGGCAAGGCCATTGCCCGCTTATCCCCATTTGACCATGTCCCGGACATTGTCTGGAAGTGAGGGAACAAAGCAGAGAGGGCATAAAGCCATCGCCTCACTCTCTGCCGATTTAGCTCCATGGAGCGTAGGCAGAATCAGCACGTAAACCACAAAAAGTCTGTGCCACGTTTGTCTCCTTTGTGTCTCTGGGTTTGCTGCACAAGAGGCACGGGGAAGAGAAATGTGTTCAGGCTGTAACTAATGCCAGAGCCTAAGAAAGGGATCAATTCAGCCCCAAACAATTTGCAATGCAAAGGGAGCAGCTATCCTCTTGGTTTACTCCTCCCCACACACAGACACATGCACAGCCCCTCTTTCCCACATCCCCGCCTTGGGAGAAAAGCAGCTCATCGCCCAGCGCAGACAGAATATTCCACCCCACTGTGCCCACCCGCTCTTCGCAGCTGATTGCCTTCTTGCTGATTTAAATCCCTGGCACGGGCACCCCGGTGCCCATCCACCCTTTGGCACCAGAGACTCAGGAGTGATGAAGACTGGACGCCAGGGAGGGGGTAACCCCAGCACATTGGCAGTACTGCCCGTATACAGCTCAGCTCTCCGTGCCTCCAAAGGCTTCTCTCCCAAGCGTGCTTGACTAATTAGTAAACGGAGCCTAAACCTTTTGGTCTCCATCGATCTTATCTTTAAACCCTGCAGACAACAATTCCTCAATCGATACCTCATTTAATTGCTGCCACCAGGCTGACAGCTGGGGTTCTGGCTGTGCAAGCCTGGTTGTCACATGGCGGGTTGCCAGTGCCACCTTCTAATCCCAAACTGATTTATCCTCATGCAGCTCCTCCCCTGCCCCCCCCCCCGACCCTATTCCTGCCCCTCTCTCCCTGTGCAGCAGGTCGAAAACGCCCTGGCTGCATGCATCCCCCCATGAACACATCACACCTCTATGCTCATTGACTTCTGGAGCACAGCTGTGATCAAACTGTCGTTGTTGATGAACGCCTGAGCATGAACATGCAGCCTCCATGCATGCTGCTGAGACCTGATGCAGTCCGGTCCCAGCCCAACGAGCAGAGCACTGCCATAGCAGGGACACCTGGGTGTCACGTGCAGTGTTTCCCAGCCAGCTCATGATGGGGGACAGGCAGACAGGCAGCTCCTGCCCCGCACATCCCAATACTAGACCTGGCCTCCATGCATCCTTGTGGCACTGCCTTCCCCGGCTGGGCCTCAGCATGTGCTGGGCATGATCCGTTTGCTGGCTGCTGTTCTTGGTGAGGCCCAGGAACTCGATTTTTAGGGGTGCTCGCAGCCTTCTGAAGAGCAGCAAATACAGAGGCAAGCCATGGCTGCTCTTTTGGCACAAGCTGCCTTGTAGAGTCAGGTACTGACAGTGCTTCCCAGTTAAGCACTCGGCTTGGGACTGGAGGAGGTATGGCAAGCAGATTAGGCTTCTGTGATGGGGTGATAGCAATGGTTGCTCTGTATTTGCTCTGGCTCAGTTTTTACTCTTGTTTTGATCATGCTTTTTTGCTGTAGTTTAATGATAATCATAGGTGCAACATGCATTTCCTTCAGGGGCAGATATGTGAAATAATTGCTGCAACCCTGATCTTTGATCAGTTATGTTTGTCATCTGCAGTTCTTGATGGCCTCTTTTTGTGATGATGCTGATTGCTCTGTGCCTATATCCGCAGGAAACATTAATGTGTAATTTTGGAAAGAAATAGAGCTTGTATATGAACACATCACCAGCAATACCACCAGAATGAAACCTAGGCCTGCCTCTAGATTGACATTGTGTCCCACAATACCAACCATGAGTCTGGGGTCTGTCCAGCAAGCAGGTGGGTGCCTGTGTGATCAGCGCATCTGCAGCTCAGCCCAGCCACTGAGATCCAGTGCAGACCTGGTCTTGGTCACACCAACTTTCAAGCAGCATTACCTACAAATCCACAGTGTAAAACACAATGGAGACATGTCCCACTGCAGTCTGTGGCCATCAGTTTCTACTCCTCTGAAGGTCACTTGCTCCATCTCCAGCTTTAAGTGGAAGCAGCAGCTTGTCCAAGCTCTGCTGAACACATCTTGGAGGACTTTTCAGGCCAGATGCGGTGGGACTGGTGAGCTTGCCTGGTCTGCCAGCCGTGCTACCTCCTGTGACATTTGTGGAGTCAGTGCCTGGGGCTGATCACTGACTCCCCTGAACTCCAGGGGAGGAGAGGCTGTAGCAGAAAGCAGCTTTCAGATCTGCCTTACAAAGGGTGACTTATCCACTGAGTACCACCAGTGACATTTTGAGTATCACCTGTCCTTGCAGCTTTGAATTGCTCCACTCCATGGCGAACAAGAGCCAGTCTCCTCCAAGCAAGAGGACATTGAGAGATGCAAAATAAATCACCAGCTCCACTATTGGCCTTAGCTAGTATCCTCATTTTGTGCTAAGTAACAGGGACAAGGCCCTCGCTATGCTAGGTGTTGTACAGAGGAGATGGGTCTGGGGGAACCCACATGTCTTCCTGGTGTCCAACAGGGATGTGGAAATCTTCTCAGAGGTGACCATCTTGGTACCATTTAAAGTCTTCACAGGTCAGCATTGAGGAACTAGTGCACTAGGAAAGGCAGGGGAATATGCTAACAGCTTACTGGGGACAAACTCAACTCTGCTGTAAATGGATGCACTGTCTTTGGGTCCACTGGACTAAGTCAGAAGACCCTTGGCTGCTGCAAGGGGCTAGTGTCTCCTCCAACCGATGACAGGTGGGATGCACCACGTCCCACACATCTACTCTTCCAGTTTGCTTTTCTTCTGTAACAGCTACACCAAGGCAGAATGTGACCCTGGGCAAAAAGACAGATTCTGCTCTTGGTGCAAACTGCTTAGGCTGGAGGACATAGCAGAAGTCAGACTGAAGTTAAAGGTACCCAAATCCCAGCTCTCTGAGCCAGAAACCATTTCCAGAGCGCTTGAGTTTGGACAGAATCTAGCCTATATATCCAAGGTATCTTACCACTGAGCTCAAACAGCATCTGTGTAAGCAACTGTGCCCTGTCAGGGTGCAATCTTAGGATAAAGTCTGCCCTGTTCCCAGTCTCCCAGGCCACAGTTCCCCAGCGAGCCAGGGAAGGAGGTGAATGCTCAACAGCTCAACCATGAATGAAGGCCATGAAAGCTTGCTATCATGTTAGTGGGAGTGGGGGGCTTGTGTGTTATCAGCAACCAGAAGTTGTTCCACTGGCCTCTGCTACCATTCAATAGTCTGTTTTATTCAGGACTGCTGTCTGCCGCAGCTTGCTTGTGCCAGGTCCTCTGTGAGCCAGGATGGAGCAAAGGGGATCCAGGTAGGCAGTCCTACTGGGACAGGTGACTGGTGGCAGAGGAGACCCCCATGGGCAGGATGGGGGTTGGCTACCTGTGCAGGCGGTGGCACAGGAGTACCAATCCCGCAGTTGTCCTTTGCCTTGGTGCGAGAGGGTGCCTGACACATGCTACTGGGAGATCAGCAGTTGGCCCTGAGCATGGCCCAGATGGTTTGATGCCAGGGTGTTTGCACACAGCTCTGCCATTTAATGGGGAGAGAACGCATAGCTGATCCCAGCTGAAGCCATACACTAAAATGCTGACAGACTGTTTGTCGAGACACAAACATTGGCAAATGGCCCCGCTTGCCATATACTTAGAGTCACGGCAGAGAGGGAGGCAACCCAAGAACAGGGCTGTCTCTGGCAGTGATTGAGAGTCCTCAAAGTGCAGTTCAGTTTCTGGGAAGAGGGAAGTCACTTTCTTGGGAGACTTGGAGCACCCTTTTCCAAATGGGTGGAACTGGGATGCCCAGCTTCTTAAAATGAGGCTGGGGGTGATGGGGACAGCTGGGTACGTTCCTTGTGCAGCACAGTTTGAGGGATGGAGCATCCCACCTGTCCAGCCAGGACAGTACCTCTTTGGTCCCTCAGGTTTGGCATGTTCAGTGGTACTTCTCCAGAGAAAGCCAGACGGTCAGCATCTTGGATGTGCCAGAGACTCCTCTCCTAGCAGGTAATGCAGCATGCAGGGCTGCGGTGGTGCTAGCTGTGCTCAGTGCCTTTCAGTAAGGCTGTGCCTTACTCACTGATGTGTGCCATTAGCTCTCCCAGCCTGGGGTCCCATGCACCAGAAAGGAGCGGATGGGAGTTGTGGGGAAGGTGACACTGAAAACATGAGTCAGAGCTGGGCAGCATGGGGCAGGAGCCAGGGACCAGTGTTGTGCCCAGCAGGTGGGACAGGTCTGCCCATCTCAGGGTCAGGCTGGGACTTTCCCACACTTGTGCCATGAATTTACGGTGGTGCTGGGAAGGGAAGAATTGCCTCCAAACAGCTCCTTCTGGCCTCTAGTGCATCCCCTGGGGTAGCTGGGTTTGCACCCTGGGAAAGCCAGGTCACATTACCTGAGTTTTCAGCCCAGAAAAGCCAGCTCTTGGGCAGTCTAGGTGGCAAGAGGTTCCTGAAGGCACTGAGCTAGAGAGCTGCTGTTTACAGTCTCCCATCAAACTAGGGAAAACAAGCATTGCTCCTATGCTGATCTAGCAGCCTTCATTTTGCCAGCAGGAGCCTTTTGTCTCTCAGAAGATCCCTGTAGCTGGAAGAAACTTTTGAACCTAATTGTTAACCTGACTGGGCCTCAGTTCAAGATGATTGACTTCTGCAAACAAGGAGTCCTGTGTTTCCAGAAGCTCTGCCCTGCAAAATGCTGAATACTTCCCAGGGCAATAGGGTGGGGAAGAGGGGCACCCAGAGAAAGGAAAACATGGCCCATGTGGCTGGGAGGTACAGAAGAAGAAAGGTAACGAGGAGGGGAAGGACCTATCACCTGGGAAGAATTACAAGCAGAGTAAGGCTTTTTCATTTATCTGGACACCGCTCTGGGGCAGTCTGATGTTAAAGGAGGCCATAGTTTTAAATTACCACTAATGACTACATCAAAAATATCAAAATTTGGGGTCAAGGTTCAATGAACTAAGGAAAGACTCTTGTGGTTTGATCCTCTGCTTTGAGGATCATCCAACATGTACCTGCATCAGAGCGAGGGTAGTAAAGATGCCAGGGAGCGTCCCTTTCACCAAGCTCCTGTGAAGAGGATGGGGTCTCTGCAGAACGTAGGGCTCAGCTCGGCTTGGTGGCAGATGGGCTGTGCATCCCTCCGCCGGCCGCCACTGCAATACTGTGCCACTCCATGCTGCATCAGACAGTGACACGAGTAGCTCAGCGCTAGCAACCAAGCCAGGCTGTGGCACCCACCAACACCCCAGACTGCAGCACCATCGAGGACTGCTCAGGGTACCCACCTGGGGCTGCAAAGGCCTGGGAGACCCCAATTAACTGCCTGCTTGGAGCATCCATCCCCTAATATGCTCTGTCACTGCAGCCTAGGACTTTAAACTCAGTGCCTGCAACCGCATGGGAGGCTCAGCAGGGCAATGTCAAAGGATGTGGGGCAGGACCGTCCATCTATCTTGTTCTGTTCTCTTCTGGAGCCTCCTTGGTGCTGCCAACTTCAGAATGTATGATTTTTTTTTTTTTAAATTTTAAATCACGTGATAGAAATGTTGGTCACCTAAAAAGCAAAGAAAGTTTTCAGTTTATGTGAGTTACCATCAAAAGCATGAAAAGGACTTGCACATAGGTGGAAAAATGCCTATTGTGGTACTGAGGGGCAGCTATTCACCCTGTAAAAAGTCAGAGCCTGTGTCAGACAGGGGTGCCCCATTGCCCCAGTCTGGTCTCTGGGACAGCTGTCCAGCTAACTTGCACTGGGGAAAGTCCTGGAAGCTGGGTCCTGCATCACCTCCGGCCATCTTTCTCACCATCCCCTGCACTGGGTTTCAGATCCCCGGTGAATTCCTTGCCCACATCAAAAGAGGGGAGACAAAAGAGGCCAAGTGACTATTTCTCAACCCAATGCCAACGCCCCAGGCAGTGACCCCCGGCCACTGCAGTGCCCAGCTCCCAGTGCACCCATCCTTGCCCTCAGTGTCCCCACGCCCTCCCCTCTGCCAGTCTGCCCACTCAGCCTCCACCCTGTGGCTTGTGCACGCCAGCTGCTCGCCCCAGAGGAGCCAAGTGAGACCCCTCCGCGGTCCCCACGGCCCCAGGAGGGGGAACGGGTTGCTAATGGAAACGTCTTGCTTCAGTGTGATCTCCCTGACCTGAAACACTCCAGACACCTCTCTCCAAATTAACCTCATCCTGCTGATGCCGAGCTCTTCCTCCTGGTCTTGACCCCTTTCTCCCCACTTTAGAAGTTTCCTTGTGAGGTATGGGGGTGTCTGTCATGGTGCTCTGCTGTAGCCTTTTGTGTGATCTCCCACATTGGCCTTTCCTCTTCCAGAGGTTCCCCAGCAGCTGCATCCCCTCCTACCAATGAGTGGAGGGGCTGGCACCGCAGTCTCCCGGGGGATCCCGTCTCTTAGCAACGTTCCAGCCCAGAAGGTAGATGCTGAGCACACGTCTGGTCCATCGGTCCGGAGGGGCTTCGTGCACAGGGCAGAGGGCAGCTGCTGCCTGGAGGGGAGGAGGCTGCATCCCCCCCACATGCCACGTCCTCTCTCCCCTGTCTCTGGGAAGTAGGTGAGGGGCATGGGAGGTTGAGCACCAGGGACCTGCAAAAATCCCACCACTCTGCCTGTCTTCTGCCACTGCTCCTCCACCGCCACCAAGGCCCTAAGAAAGTGCTCAGGCTGCCCCTGCCCCAAGAGAGCCAAGGTGGGCATGAGCACGGGTTCGGGCAGGCTGGGGGACCAGCGCTGCAGCTGTGCCCTAGGGTGGATGGCGGTCACCGTGGGCACATCCCTAGCGTGAGACCCTGTGGTGGGGTGGGCCTGGTGCTGCCAGCGTGGGTGGGGGGGTGAGAACCAGTGGCTCCTTCCCAATACCCCCACTCCGGTGAGAAAACATCTGCAGAGCCAGGAGCTGGTCCCTCTGGGGGTCCCCACGTAGCGTCCTACTCCCACCCCCGGGGCACCGGTCCGACATCTCCGTAGCTTGTCCCACCCTTCCCCCAGCTCTCCGCATCCTCCTGCCCCACGGTACGCCCACGCCCCCCTCTGCCCCGCGAAGCCGGGCGCAGCGCGGGCTCGGGCCGCCAGGGGGCGGCAAAGGGCGCGGCGGCGCCGCCGCGCCCTTTGCCGCCCCCTGGCGGCCCGAGCCCGCGCTGCGCCCGGGAGCGAGGCCGGTCCCGGGTCTCCGGGGGATGCACCGAGCGGAGCGGAGCGGAGCGGAGCGAGCGGCTTCCCCATGGCCGCACGCGTGTCCCGGGGGCCGGCGCCCGGCGCGGCGGGGACGCGGAAGCAGAAGCGGGCAGGGCGCGGAGGTACGGGGTGAGTGCGTGCACCCGCTTCCCCCCACCGGGGGGAGCATCTCTGGGAGTGGGAGCGGGCACGGCCTCTCGGGGTGAGTGGTGGGCTCGGGGGGGCGGGTCAGCCCCCAGCCCCCGTGCTGGAGTGGTAGGGTGCCTCAAGGCTGTGCCTGTATCAGCAGCAGGGTGCAGGATGGGCTGGCTGCTGAGGGCGTTGTATGCACACCTCTCTGCAAGCCGAGCAGTGCCCCAAACTGGTGCGACCACCCCCAGAACACCATCCTCTTACAAGTGGTGTTGCATGAGGTGACCCGTGCTGAGTTAGAAGGCGGCTGTCCTTCCCTGAGAGCCTCCAGGAGGGAGTACTGGGGGATCAAGTGGTGTCATGCTATCTCAAAGGGCTGCAATGCTTCTCAGGCCGTTCAGGGAAGGACTTGGTGTATGGGCTTTGGAGGATTTGAGACCTGGCAGAGGGTTTGCTGCAAGGATTTTTCTGCTCTCAGTTTCCTGGCCAGCTGCTTCCTTGTCCGGTGCCTCTCCAGCTTTCTTTCTGTATGACGGAGCAGGCTCAACTGGGTGGCAGAAACATCCTTTCCACCACCATCCAGTGATATGTAAGACATGAGTCAGAGAAGCAGCATCCCTGCCAGGGTCTAAGCAGCGTTCCTTTGCTTGGACATGGGTGAGAGGCACTGGACTTGCTGTAATTCCCCAACGCAGAAGGAAGGATGAGAAGCAGAATTAAAAAGGTGTGATGTGGACAACCCCATTCAAGCTGACTTGCAGGTCACTTTGGTCTGATGGACAAGAATTGCACTGTAAAGGTTTCAGGCCTTTCTTGGCAAGCAAAGTTAGTAGCCTCTTGGCAAAGTTGCAGGCTTAGGATGCTGTCTCTGTGGGATGGGAAGCTCTCGCTATGAGGAGCAGTCTTCTAGTGCTATTAAATGTCTTCAGCCTCAAGTTGTCAGTCCCTCTGGGTAGTGCTTGTAGGAGGAAAGCAGATCTTGCCTGTTGATTAGAATTGAGTGCATCTGCTTTCACCTTTGTTGACATACTTTGGTGGAGATAGAGGGCAGGTTTAAGGGAATCAGAATATTTGATAAATTAGGTTGCTTTTCTGAAATACCTTTTTTTAAATTTAAATAAAGGAAAATGTTTTTCACATCTTCAGAACTAAGTTCTTGTTTGTGGATTTGAGATGATTCCTTAGCTAGAAATGCCTTTGCGTAGGATGAAAGACACTCTGGAGTAAAAAAAATCGCTGTCCCAAAGTGAGTACTTCTGGTTCTTTCTGCCTGGCAAAAATTGGCATCAGTATAGCAGGAAAAGGGGATAAATGGTTTCCGGGTTAAGTGTGAGGGAGGCGGCAGTTCTGGGGTTGTTGCCTGGGCTGGCAGAAGTGGGGTGTGTTGGGGTGGCCTTGAACAGCCAGCTTGTGCACCTACAGTCAGCTTCTGCAGCTCAGAGCTGGCTTCAGCCTGCACCCTGCTGTTGGCAAACTGAATTTCACTGTTGTGAGATCAAAGGCATCGTCCCATCACCATTGCTGGCACCACGAATGAGACTCAGGCAGCCCTGGGCTGGAAATGGTGGTCTCTTCTGTCCCAGTGTTTCCTGTCACCCCTGGGCTTTCCCTGTCCAGCGGTGTCACTCACCATCCTGGACTGCTGTCCCTGGGGAAGGACTATGACATCTGCTCCAGCCCAGGGCAGGCAGGCCACCTTCCTGCTTTACTGCTGCCTGAATCTGCCCTGCCTGATCCATAAAGGTAATGACTCTTTCTGCCCCAAATGTCTCGTCCTGTCTTGAAGACAAGTGCTAGCGAGCAGCCACTGTAACAGCCCTAGCAAAGACTAGAGAAACCTTTCTGCAACTCTCGGCTTCATCCTAGGCTGGTGTGCAAACTGCCCTAGCCCAGAGCGAGTGGCTGCGCAGCTGAATTCAATGCAAGGCAGTTAAAAGGCCAGTGTAGGTGACTCATAATTTTGAGGTTAAAAGGAAGCTGACATGGGGATACTTGCAAAATTATCTCGATGGCTTTTCTCAGGGTGGGCTCAGCTGTCAGGTTAGACTGGAAACACCTCAGTTTAGGGTCTGCTGAAGGGGCTGCTGTGGTTCACACCTAAGTTCATGGCTGCCCCAGACTGCTTTTTGCAAGTCTAAGTTTAAGAAAACAAACCACACCCGGCAGGGAGACCTTTCTCTGGAGGGTCTTAAAGCTTTCTGCAAAGGGACCTGGGACCTGGATGGTTTCCTAGTGCCTCCTTTGAGAGCAGAAACAACAAGCAACAGGATTTTGAATGGTGTCTTGAGACCTGGTGCTCTGGGCTTCCGTTCCAGCACAGGGTCCTAAGCCAAGAAAACTGCCTGTCCTGCCAAGGCCGGGTAGGAAACTCAGCCCTGGAGCAGCCAGTCAGCAGTGTGGCATTAACTCCTCTCTACAAACAGCAGTGAGGCTCCTTTGATGAGCATGCTATCTGCGGCACTTACTTTCTTGTTTCTTTTTGAAAGATACATCACGCCTGGCTTAGCTGCAGCCTGCTGGCTGGCTGGTGGGCTGCGGAGCTTTTGAAGATGCTAATACAAGACCAGTGATGATCCTTAATCACTTTTTTATCATGTCCTCTCTGAACAGTGCTCTGCTAGTGGGCTAAAAACCTGGCTGGGGGAAAGGCACTGAGGTGCAAGGAGTCGAGCAGAGGTAGGTGGGCTCGAGCCAGTGGAGGGGATGGCCTCAGCAGCAGGGAGCCTCGAAGCAGTTTACAAGCATTAAACTTGTTCTGGCACTTCAGCAGTCAGACACATCGGGAATCTTCTTATGTTTTCTCTCTTGGTGATCATTTCTYGCAAAACCCTGGGTTTAGCAAATCAGGTAGAATGGATCAGCTGTTAGGTTTGGGCACGCATATCCCACAGGCTCCTGGGGGCAGGATATTGCTTCTGGTAGGCAGGTAGACTGACTGTCAGCAGCAAGTGTAGCAGTCATCTCAGAGAGATGGAGAGTCTCTCCGCTCATCCCAGCGGCTTGCTTGAACATACTACATGTGTGTGCTTTAGCTGTCTCCTGTCAGGTTAGACATGTGCGTGGACAAGCTGCCTTCTCTGTATTTGCTCCTCCTGCTGTGGTGACCAGATGTCCTACTCTTTAGCGATGTTGTCCTATTTTCAAGTAGGTTAATCTATTTTTGCCTGGCCCAGAGTGTTGGACTGTCCTTTGTTKTGACTTTGCCTTTCTACGCGTCCTGCGCCTGGTTTTCCCGTGGCAGGTAGAAGATCTGCAGGTCGTGGTCCCAAGCAGTACAAGCCGTTTTTCTTTGCTCTGTTTCCTGGGGGAAGCACTTGGGACCTTGCATAGCAATCAGCCTTGCAGACAGGGTGCAGGCTCCGGGGCCCAGTGCATGGTTTTGAGCCTGCCTCCTTAAAGAGTGGATGCTGAAGGTCCTCAGAGGGAAGGGTCAGGATTCCAGCTTGCTTTAAGGGTCTGGATGTCCTTGTGCTGGCTGGCAGTCATGTGCAGGTGGTTGTTCTTGTTTGCATGTCTTGTCTTCAAGTGCCAGCACTCCCAGGATCTGGAGGAGGTGTCTGAGCAGAGAAGGAAAGAAGGACTTTCAGGGCCGAGAGTGAGCTGGGGATGGGACTGGAGCCTTGTCCTGTAACTGAAAACAAAAGGCAGGTTGAAGCCTAGATATTGCAGGGAACCAAATTCCAACTCACAAGCCTTCCACTGAAAATACCTTGTCTTTGGCTTGCCAGCCCCTGCTAATACTGATCTCTGACACTGCCTCTTCCTAACCACTAGTTCGTTTACCCTTTGACTTCAGTTTGAAAACAGTAGCTTCTTGTTCAAGCTAGCTGTGACACGCTGAGGTCTGCATGCCTGAAGGGTCTCTGAGCTACCCGAGGTGGACTGCAAGTGTCCTGGCATGGCTGCAAGGCTGTGGTCGTGGAAAAAGGCAAGGGAGCTGGATTCTCCTGCCAGGTAGGCTCTGCCGTAGCAGGGCTGGGAGGGAGCACGCAGGGTGGAAGCTGAAGGCTGATGAGCTTTGGACCAGTGCTGCAGTTTATTTATGGCCTGCTTAGCAATCTCAGGCAGGCAGTGTGGGTTAAGGCATCTCCTGTCCTGGGCTGACAGTACAGATCCAATTAGCCATGAAAGCCTGTAATTATTTGTCCTGAATTGCTCCGGTGGTAACCAAGGCTCTGCTATCTCCTTTTGTTTGTGTCCCAGCTGAAAATGCCCCAGTGTCCCTGCATCTAAAGCAGCAAGTATGATGTGTGAGCAGAGTCAGCACAACCTAACCAAAGGAGGCAGGCCCCCTGAGTTAACGAGGGGATGGACCTGCTTCGTTAACTTTGGGGAGTTCTCCAAGTCCCATCCTGAGAGACAAAGGACTGAGATTACGTGTGGCTAAGATAAGGCTCATGTGATGAATTGCTGTAGTGGGAGAGCTGGATGGAGGGGCTGCAGACCATGGGGAGGGAGGGAGGGGGTCCCATGGATTTGAAAGCAGAAGGTCCCTTGTATCTGTGCAAGGCAGGCACGTCCCTCACTGAGTGCAATGTCTATGCCCAGACCAGGTCGCTTGTTCCCACGTTTCCTCCCTTTGAAGCTGTACTGCTAGGAGGATGCTCAGGGGTCAGAGATAGCAAACGCTCTGCCGGTTCTCTGCTGCCCTTGCTGCTGCCAGCTCTCCAGAAGGACACCTTATCTGTGTGAATGGCGTGTTCTCCTCCGGCCCCAGTGCTTCAGCCCCCAGTCCTTCTTACTGCTCGTCTGTGCCCGGTTCATCAACGATCCAGCGCAGAGGGAGCAGTTGGCTCTGCCTCTGTCAGACTGCAGCATATCAAACCGATGGAGGTTACCATCCCGGGGAAATGACCCTAGCTCTCTGGGAGAGAAGCTGGGTCTCTACAGCTTGGCCAACCCAACAGTGTTGTGGCAGGTTGGCAGCTGAGAGGGAAGTCACAGGCACGAGGTGGGGTTACACAAGCAAGGCCCAAGGACTTCTTTTTTTCCAGACATGCGTGCTAAGTTACAGCTGTGGATTCTCAACTGCAAAACTATTTTAAGGTGACAAAAGCTTTGCAGGGCACTTATCGCATCCTCCCGCTCATTCTGGGTGCTCATTGTGCAAAAGAGGAATCTCAGCTGTCTGCGAGAGAAAATGTGTCATTTATGTTCTTAGTAACCTTAACTCTGACCTAAAATGACAGCGAATAGCTCTCAGATGAGACAGGGCAGCCAGCCTTGTTTTTAAAGCAAGATTTTACACAAATAATATTCAGCTCCTATATGATGGGTCAGCTGAGTGCTTCCATCATTGTCTCCAGGTCACAGGGTCCCCCAAAAATGGGTTTTACATCATCGTCTTGAGATGCTGCCTGAAGGCAAGCCATGGCTTAGCTCACCACATGCACGTTTTCTCTTTGTGTGGTTGTATGAGGCCAGTCCTGCTGGTGACATAACTCTGCCCCTGAGCCTGAGAGGAAGGGACGCGGGGAGAATCGGCAAGGGTGCCCACCTTGGGGGAAGGAGCTGTTCACAGGCATCCCTGGTGGGACCCAGGTTGCTGGAGCACTGAATGTCTCTCTGACCTCCAGCCAAGGGACGTTCAAACGGGACCTGTCTCTGCCAGGGCCAGTGCCCATCCCGCAGGGCTAGGAGGCAGCTGACACATCCTTCAAGCCTCTGAGTGTCCTTTCCCTGCAGACCAGAGGCACGTCTGCCAAGTTCAAACCAGAGAGCTTCCTCCATACAAATGGGGACAGGGCGGGGGGGCTGTTAACGTACAAAAACTGTTTCTTTCCTGCCCGCTTGGAAAGTGGAGCTATTGAATTTTAAGCAGCAAAGACAAAACTCTGCTGAAGAGGCCTCTTCTGTGCTTGCTTGGTGAAATCACTGATCACAGTAGTGGGGGGGTCCAGGAAGATGCCAGGCTTGGCCTTATTAATGACTCTGTTGTTGTCTGCTCTAGTTTGTTGATCTTCTCTCTGGGAGACGGTTTGCTGAAGCAGCAACTATTTTCCCCAGAGAAGCTTCCTTGCGAGCTGTCCCCGTGGTGGGGGCTGTTCCTCTGCCTGGCTGGGCTTCACAACGCTGGCTCTCGGACCAGACTGTGGAGTGGCACTGGCCTAACAGGCTGACCTGCAGTGCTCTGGGGACCTCCTTTATGTCTACAAAAGCCTGAACTTGCAGGTGGAGGGGACACAGGTAAGAGGAGACCATGGCTCTTTGTTCCACCAGGAGCTTTTCCCCTCTGGCTTTAAAGGGTGCCCAGCCTCACAGCTTGGTACCCCGAGGAGGGGCACCCGCTTCTCCCGCCGAGGTCTCTGCCATCTCCAACAGCACTGATTTGGCTGGGCTGGGGACAGAGCAGCAGCTTGACTCATGTTTTTCATCCAGCACTTTGACCATCCAGCAAAGCAGCCGTGCAGTTGCTCTGTCCTGCACACCTCCTGTTTCTCACCCCAAGCTCAGAGCATCGGACCCTCTTGCCTGCGTTTTTCTCCTTGAACCACTTAGTTTTAAAATAGAGCAATTATATTCCTTCAGAAAAGAGCTTATTCGCTCCAATCTAGGGCAGTTTGACAGCACAGCAGCCTGCGCAGCTCTCTTTGGGAGCACAGTTGTGTTCCCAGCATGGGTGCCCGGCATGGCTGTGCTCAGCAGCAAGGGGGGTCGCATCTGTGGCTTAGGAGGAGGATTGGATCAGTGGCTCAGGGTCTGAGAAGGGGCATTACTGGGGCTGAGCAGTGCGAGTCCTTGGTCCCAGTCTTGTCTTTGTAACTGCACACATGTCAGAGGGGTGCACGCTTGGCTTCTTGGCAGCAAGGCCAAGACATGAATGATTCCAAGGCTATGTTCTGCCAGGGTTCACAGCCCTACCTCCATGGCCAGGCCCTGAGGGATCTCCGGATGGGGAAGCTTACCTTGTCCCTGGGTCTGTGTGATAAGAAAATACAGATACTGAGACTTTCACCTATGTCTATATCAACAAGTGATAGATCTGCGGGGCTGGTAGGAGCTTTGAGAGGTGTCCTATTCCACACTCATGCCTGAAAATTGGACCAGTTCTTACATAGGTCATTGCCAACAGAGGCTTCTCCAATCTGTTCCTAAAATCCCTGCCCGTGACCCCTATCTCTTTTACAAAATGGAGAGTTAACTGTGATTTGGGGTACATAATTGCTTCTGGGATTAAATGCTCAAAAACTAAGAGGTCCTTTGCAGAAGCTTGTAGTGATGAGTTTGGCGACGGAGCAGATTCTGCCAGCGTCAGCTGCTGCGCTGGCAGTGGTGGGAAGGGTTTACATTCCTGCATAACGTAGATCGCCTAATCTCCTCTGTCTTGGGATCCTTCTGCTGTCTCACCAGTCTACACCCAGCTGTTGTTTAATTAAAAAATAAGCAGACATATATTCACAAGGAAAATGAAGCTGTTTTATTCTTTATGCCTGATGCTCTCCTGACATCTTGTCTCGGCACAACAGCTCTAAGCCTTGTATTTGAATTTTTGTCTTGCAAAGCCGATTGTTTTAATTAGGAACAAAGCCATGGAACAGTGAATGTCCCATGCCAAGCAGACTGGCCGTGGTGTTAGAGAGGAACGATGCCTTCTTTCCCCTTTGCGCTGCCCGATGGACTGTGAGGTTCAGGTGATGTGGCTGTAGTTTATGTTCAGCTTATCTTTTGAGTGACTGCATACAGCTTTGTGTACCTGTGCTAAGCCAACCTTGACAGTAACTATAGCCCATGTTGTGCTGTGAAATATGGTCAGGATGGTCAGGAGAACCAAAGAAAGATCTATATGTAATGCATCCAAGGTCACATGGAAAGGCAACATTAGCTACTGATGATTTCTAGTGTAGTAGAGCAGAAGAGCAAGCTGACTAGAAGCTGGAGGCTAGGAGTATAAGGCATGCATTTATAACAGAGGATATTTGACTACAGACACAAGACCAGACGACTTGTCTTTTGGCTGAGCTTTTTGTTCTTTAGTGAAGCTGGATCTACAACTTGCATCCTAGAAGTTGGGGACCTACGGAGGAATCCCAGATGAGCTCTGAGGTGCCACTCAATATGTTCATCTGGGTTTGACAAACCTTGAGATGCCAAAGCATGGGAGGAGAGTTTGCAACGCTACAGGCTTGGGGAAGAGTGGCTGGAAAGCTGCCCGGTGGAAAAGGACCTGGGGGTGCTGGTCGACAGCTGGCTGAACATGAGCCGGCAGTGTGCCCAGGTGGCCAAGAAGGCCA
>JASVER010000182.1:286505-571939 GCA_030449065.1 Oceanodroma leucorhoa | reverse complement strand
AAGTTGCACCAGGGGAGGTTTAGATTGGATATTAGGAAAAATTTCTTCACTGAAAGGGTAGTCAGGCATTGGAACAGGCTGCCCAGGGAAGTGGTGGAGTCACCATCCCTAGAGGTGTTCAAAAAACGTGTGGATGTGGCGCTTCGGGACATGGTTTAGTGGGCATGGGTGTTGGGTTGATGGTTGGACTTGATGATCTTAGAGGTCTTTTCCAACCTTAATGATTCTATGATTCTATGATTCTATGATTCTATGATACTGCAGTGGTCTCCTTATTCCCTGAGTCAGCAGAGCTTCTCCATCCGGTGGCTTTGGATGAGGCATGGAAGAAAAAAATTAAAAGGCAAATTTTCAAAGGCTGGAGGAGTTGAATCTCCTCCATTAAAGCATTGTAAAGCACTGCAGTTATCAAGCCTACCCCAAGTGGCTGTCTTAAGCCAAGCTCGGGAGCTCTTCTGGCTGGGGACCCAAGGCTACCTGATACACAAGGCCAAAGCTTCCATGGACACCCTCTCAGTGGATCAGCTGGGGCAGGGTTTAAGGCATGGCCGAGCTGAGGAAGTGTTTCCCCCAGGGGACAGACAAACCAGGACAGGACTTGGTTGCTTTGGACTTCCCCTGCAGGAGTGCCAAGCTTTCACGCCCAGATCATAGACCCCTCAGACACTCTCAGGGTCAACCCACCAGCTTTGTACACTGAATTACTCTATCGCTACGGAGCAAATGCAGTGGTGCAGATCCAGCCAGTGCTTTGATAATGCCTGGAGGCAGATTAATGTCACTCTTTTTCTTGGCATCTGCCTTCTATAGCATCTTTGACCAAGGCAGAGGAGTATTCACGGATAAAGCTCCACTGCTCTTCTACACTGGKTCAACTCAGTGATACTGTGTATGTTTCATACTGGAAATTGAGATTTGCAGAGGTGAGGTGAGTTGGTGAAGGAAGACAGAGCTGTGGGGAGGGAGAGGAGAAGAACCCAGGAAAGCTGTAAAGCTGCCATTTTAATTTGCTGTATTGTACCCTGAGAACATCATCGTTGCTGGAGCTACCACCCCAGCTGTTCATCTAGTGGGAGCTGCTGGAGATTTGCAAGTAGAAGAGCTTTAAACAAGAGACAATGTGGATTGAACCTGACATCCCATCAGATTCTCCTTCTCTTGGTCCCTGATCTACCAATAGGCACCTCTTCCATTTTGCATATAACATGACCTATTGTAAAAATATTTAGTCACCCTGTTGGGAACATTAATTATAAATGGAGATGAAGCTTTTGAAAGCTGCCTGTAGGTCTGGGCACCCAATTTCCATTAATTTTAATGAGAACCAGACATCCAAATCCCATTTGATGGCTTTGAGCGTCTCAGGCAGGGAGCTTCATCTGACACCCCCCGTTCTCCCCACTCTGCAATTTAAGAGTGAAATTTGCTTACGAATCCTGCAGATTCCTGAATTGCCCTTGTGCTGTGCCATTGTTCTCTGCTGAGGATGGTTGGCTGGTAGCTTCAGAAGTATTTGTCATAAGTTCATTTAATCCATCCCATTCTTTTCCTCTGCATCCTCTTTGCTCCCCCCGCAGCACTTTGAAACAGCGAAGCCTGAATGAACCCCCAGCCTGCGTGGTTTTTGACAGAGAAGCTTTGATGCTTGAAAATGACAGCTGTGCCGAGCAGGTCTGAAATGAATGATTGAATTATCTGACATTAAAAATGCGCTGTGGTTTGGAAGATCTGACGGCAAGTATTCACTTAGGCAACGGACATGAAAGAGCGCGCGTGTGCACGTAGGGGTGTGTGTTTGTGTGTGTTTGTGTGTGCATTGAAGAAAACAGMCGGTGAAATGCGACGAACACCCAGAGCTGCTTGGAGCGGCAGCTTCTTAAGCTCAGCATCCTTTCAAAAGCTCCAAATCTTCTCCGCGATACTCAGCAAAAGCTAAAACTCAGCGTGGTTAGGGAGATAATGATTATTTAGACAGACGTCAGCAGTGGTTCAGGAAATGGAAATTGAGTTAAAAGGTAGTGCAGGCTGGGGAACTACTTAACTATGTCTCAGTCCCGTACCGACCTGTGGCTGAGGAGTGATAAACTCTCCCATTGAAAACATGGTTCCCATCCTCTGTGCTACAGACATGTGCTCATGGTATGGAGTAGCTCCAGGGATGCCAGCTCGATGGGAACGTGCCCTGTGATCGAGATTTTTGAATAACTTGAGCCCCGGTGAGATTATCTATAAATGGCTGGAAAGATGGAGAAAGGAAGCTTGATTATGGCTGTGCCCTTGATGCCATCAGTGATGGTAACAGCAGATGTGTTAATGCATGAGGGACAGTAACAGCCTTTCCAGACCTATCTCCGCTTCCTTCCCAATCCCCATCGAGTGAATTGTCCCTTCCCAATGCCTTACAGAAATTCAGCTCTGCTAGGATGTAAGCAAAATACCTGGAAGTGAAATGAATGAAAAAAATTAAATTAAAAAAATGTTTCTTTGTAAATGAAACATATTTTGTCAGCTCAACCATTTCACAGCTTCCTGTGGGAGTTTCACACAGGATAAAATCATGTCATAAAGGTTACAATTGTAGTTTTTCATTGCAAATGATCTTATTCTGATAATTTATTGAAATGGATTTTTTCCTAAATTGTTTAACTGCTCTTCATCTCCCTACTTGCAGATCACTATCTTTCCCTGACTCCTAGCTCAAAAGAGATGAAACATTGGGCTATAACTAATTGCTTTATCAGAAATAGTTTTGGTTTAGTCTCTCAGTCCAGCCACTGAATAATTTGTTCTTTGCCCCTTCCAGTGCCATTAGCTGCAGTCACGTTAGGTGTCTGTAATGGCTTCAGCCATGCAGTTTCGTGCTCCCTGTCCCAGTTCCAGTGGTCATTTCAGCAAGATTAAATGCTACAGCTACAATAGCCCCAAGGGCACACATAGCTAATGGTAATTTAGTGGCATCTGTGTCGTCTCCCCATCAGCATCCCAAAATGTCCCTCTTATTGAATCCACTTTAGCAACCCAGGAACACTCAGAGCAGAGAAGATGCTGATATCCTCCTCGCAGAGGTTCATGTATCTGCAAGCCTCATCATTGCTAATTGTCCCACTGCAACCCAGCACCTTCCCAGATGTGGGAGCCCCACGTCCTCTGGGCTTCTGTTCCCCATATCTTCCAGACAGACCCTGTCTGTTGAGCTTAAATGAAACATCGGATCATTTAAATGTCCCTTTCCATCATCTGAAAACTTACATATTATAATGTAAATCAGGTTTATAATTCCAAAATTTGTTTTTAATCCCCGTTCCCCTATCCCAAGTCTTTGAAAATCAGAGCCAGAGAGCCTGGCTGTGGCCCTTAGGTTGCATCCAGATGGACAGTCTCCACGTGCCTTAAAGGTAAGGGAAGATGACTGGGACAACGTCCATGGTTAGAGAGGCGATGCTCCCCCGGTACGCAGACAGTGTAGCTTACCTTGGCCAGACTTTTCTGCCATCCTTGGTCACTATACCTGATCCTACAGGCTGAGCAATCCCTGACCTGGAAGAGCCAGGGCAAGGGCTCTCTTCCCACCACTAAAGCATCTTCTCTTTCCCTGTCTTGAGCTGTCTCAGGTGACAGCAAATTCCCCCTCCTCTGTTCTCCACCCCTTCATGTCAGTGAACCTGCCCACAGGCAGCAAAATTACTCCTCATGCCCTCCACCCTACTTCAGGCTGCGTCCAAGCCCCAAACAAGTATAACCTTTGCGCAAAATCCTCTTCAATATCCGCCGCCACGCTGCGTCCAGGGCTGTCAGCTGAGCACGTGAGACATCCCAAGAGGAGCAAGAGCCCAGGCAGGATGAGGTGAAATCAGTGCAGTTTGGCAAGAGAAAACCTCCCAGAGATGTCAGGACCCTACACAACCTGACTGCTGTGAGGAAGCATAAATTATGTCTCTCTGCAGCTGCCACTCCCCAGCCTCCTCCCTGCATCGTGGTCATGGACACCCAGCAGTCAGCGCTGAGTTCCGGGCAGCTCACAGCAAGTCCAGATGACCCAGTCAGATTGTGTCTGTCTCTGGGTAGACTGCTGCCCAGGGGGACCGTTTCATCCGTCAGGCAGGATGTGGAGTCTGCCATGATGGGCTGCGAGGATGCTCTGAAGACAACCGCAGTATTCAGGGTGCTGGGGCTGGCAGGAGCCCCTAAGAGAGGTGGACCTAGCAAATACTAGGTTAAAGAAGGAAAGTGACTCCTCTGAACCATGAATCAGATTTGGCCATCACAGCAAATGATAAGCTTTGTGTAATTGTATAAACAAAGTTATCAGTAGCACCTTTATAGGCATCTGAGCTTGAAATGCAGAGAAGTGAGTAGAAAGGAGATTGTGCAGTAATCCCATACATCAATATCATGTGCCTGGGCGTTAAATAGACATCAGAAATTCTCATTTCCAAAAATAAATTGGGCATCCTGGACGATACTGAGACACACTGACACAGGCCTGAATCACGGGACACCCTAGTCACTCAGGGCTGGCAGGACAGAGAGATGGAGATGAGACCTTCACAGGAACCCAAGAGCCAAGCTGTGTACATGGAGAAAGCCATGCTCTGCCCGGCATATCCCACATCCGGCTGGTGGAGACCACGCTGGAAATCCCGGTGAGCTGGGGAGGTGCCACTGTGCAGGGCTTGCTGGAGATGCAGCAGAGCTTTGCCTCGCTGGGACGGCACTTGGGTGAAGCGGCGCTTGAGGGATACATGCAGACAGCAGTGCTGGAGCTGTGGGCACCTCTGGAAGTTGCTTTCCATTGGTAAAAGGAGTGGATTTGCTAACAGAGCCCGATAACCCGTAGCCTTTTCATCTCCAAATCGTCAGCCTGTCCTGGAACACTGTCCACATGCTTGTCCTAATATACAGCCAAGGGCTGCTTTTCCATTCTGGTTCAAGTTGATCTGCCCCAGCACAGATGTATCCCTGCAGACTAGCAGATTGAACTAGGGGGCTGGACAAATAACTTCCCTAAACATCTTCATAACAAAGTGAAAGAAAATCCATGTTCGCAGAACAGCTTTTCAGCCTCAGGGATAGATGCTGAAGGACTCGTGCTGCTGCCAATAACAAAGCCCCAGAGTTTCTAAAAATGACGGATGATAGTTTTCTGTTACCAACAGTAATGCAGTGAATTTGGTGTAATTCTGTATCAGACCTCAATCTGACAGATAAAGGTGAATTGATTACTGAACTCAGAATTAATGGTTGCTTAAACAACCTAATTGCATTTGTTATGAGCAGAATGTAATCCTAAATTGATAACATATATGCAAGGAGATGAGACCTTCATCTTTAAAGTGGTAAATTTTCCTAAGTTGAGAACAATTACAAGCAAGAAATGATTGGAGGAAAAACTGAGACAAAATAGTGTGTGTTATAAATGAGGGTTGTTTAAGAAAACTTTGACAGATGCTGTCTCCTCCACAGCATGCACACAATCTTGCAGTCATCAAAGATATTCTTAGTTAAGAATCTATCATTGCTAAGGAAGAGAAAAGCAGAAATAATAACGGTAATAAAAAACCCAAATAGGAAAAGAAGGGATTCGGTAACAAAAGCTATGAATTAACTGTTATGTAATGCAGAGACCTGGAAGGCTAAATTGAAAGAGCAGTCAATGAAAATTATGTTTACTAGCATTAAGGACTATAAGAGAGTGTGCATGTATGTGTATTTATATGCATATATGTCAGGAAGAAAATAAATGCTGTGTCTTGTTTTTAGATGAAGGTGGTAAAAGAGTCTGCTCTGATACTGCAAAAAAGGAAGTGTCCAGCCAAAGATTCATAGCTCTGGAGAAAAGCAATCTGGTGGGTTTATATCTTACAGAGATGATGGAAAGCTTCTTGCTCCAGTAGTAACCAGGCAGCATATTAAATGGCAACTGGTAAACTAAAATGTTTGTACATATCTAGGACTAGAGAAAAATACATTGAACAATTTCATAAGATGTGGCTGAGAAATCCTTTTATGGTGTTGATAGTTCAGGTATATTGGTACCTGAGGCGTTGGGTGTATTTGCACCTCAAATTAGTCAGACAAAATAAGATCATGTTTGTTTAGGTAAGATGATGAATGGCAGAGAGGGGGAGACTCACTGCACTGCGATATAATGAAACATGGAAGAAATGCTACAGACCCCTTGTAGCCAGAAGAACAGCAGACTCCCTGCTGGACCTCCCAGAGTTTTCTCAGATCAGTTGCTGAGGATAGTTTTCATACACTAAAAGTTAGTGAAATTAGGACAAGTCAGATGCTCAGAGTGGTCGGGTCTGCTTGGGGAGCTGATTTCATGTCAATGATGGACTCTCAGGAAGACAAATGCAAATTCATACACTCGGGAACCCCCCCAAGCAGAGGGAAGATGGTGTTTTGGAGGACAGTGACTCATCTGAAAATTGACATGCAGGAAGATAGAGAGCGAACAGAGTGATCATCCAGCAGCACCAATCTTGCCTTCTGCCAAAACCTGAAATGCCAGGAATTATGTGTCCCAAATTCCAGGCTGGGATTTCCCAGGCAGAAATGCCTACACTGGGCAGGGGATCAAAAACCTCCAGAGCACATCAAGATCTCTTCTGCATGCGCGAGAGAGATGACTAATCCTCTCACAGGAGATTCATGCTGTGCACAGTGTCGTCTCGGGACTTCCAGAGGGCACTGGAGATCGCGGTGGCTGTGCTGGGCACTGGCCAGGCTGGTACTCAAGTCTGAGTCCTGGCCCAGCACCCAGAAAGTCATCGAGGAGCTCGAAGGACATACTATGGTGTAGAAAACCAGACTCCTATGGATCCACTAAACAAGTTCCACTTGAATGTATATCCAGGAGGAGGTTATAAGGGGAATTGCCTATCACAGCCTATGGGAAAAAAATAATTTCCTAGGGGAAAATGCTTGCAGTAGCTGGGTTTTGTCATCTAAGAAGAGCCAATGGTTGCAGGGTGATACCGGCCTACAGGCTGGGAGTCTTTCTCCTGGGGTGAAGGTGCTTTTTTTCCTGTACATAAGTGGCAGCTTCTTTACTGGACGACGCATTTCATCTGGGCTTTCCAAACCTCTCAGGCCAAAGAGTTTTCAGCTGGCTGTTAAAGCAAGGGCTCCTGACAATATCCCTATAATTCACAACCTGGACAAGGTTAGCATCTCCTCCCCACGCCATCTCCAGAGCTATCATGGCACTGTGGTGTCCCAGTGGCTCTATGATCCCCACCAAGCATGAGCCACCCCAGAACAAGCCATTGTGGAGCAGGAACCGATGCGACTGGAGAAGAGGAGCCAGCTGTGGGTCTCATGTTCAGTGTCTGAGGCTTCAGGCCCAATCCAGCAAAGCGTTGCACTCTGTGGGGTCTCTCCAGGTGCATGCACTCACGTACACGCACATACACACAGAGGTATATGCTTTCTTTGGACCCTCTTCTGAGAGACTCTCCTATTCCCTCTCCCCTTTCCATCTTCCCAGACTTACAAAACTGTTAGCAGCCCTTCTGCTTCAGAGCTCTAAAGGAGCTCTTTGCATGCAGCCTTTTGCTTATGATTATTTTTAAAGCATCATTTCTGCCTGTCATCCAGCCACCCAGGGTGAGACTTAGAAATCTCAGCTCTCCCAGCCCCCTGAAATAGCCATGAGGGGCCGTCTCCCCACCAGCTCTGGTGCCCCTGATGTGAACCACTGCTTCCATACATCAGCAGTCTGATTAAACAGCTCCAGGGTAGACTTTTCAGGACAGCCATTATCCAGAGCAAAGAGCTGATTTTAAGTGTCAAGAGAAATGCAGACAAAAGATCACAAGGACTGACCCTTCCTCTTCAGAGGGCTGTTATTCCCTTCTACATCCCCCTACCTACACTACCTGCACAGAGCATGCAGCAAGGTCCTCGTAGAGCTTTCTCCTAATTCTGACTTCCATCAAAGTGAAAGTTAGTGAGTCCCAGCTGGGAAATCCAAGGGATTTCCTGAGAAAAACAGCTGTGGGAGGACATGGAAGCAAAATCATTCCTGGATGCATGCAAACACTTGCGATGTTTTCATAGAAAAAATTAAGGAGAAGGCTGAGCAGCACCCAGGAGTGTCCTTGTGTGCCACACTAAGTACCATGAGCAGGCATGGTTGGAAAACTACTTTTAACAGGGATGAAGCATTTCAAATTTAGGGACTAAGCTGAGTTAAGACACTTTTTAAATTGACAGATGAAGTCAATAGACCCTGTGGGGTTGTAGGGTAAGTGGTCCTGGCTTCTTCACTCAGAGCGAAGGGGGGGCAGAGCCGGGGCTACAGAGCAGCCAGCCTTGAAGAAGCCTTGGGGTTCAGGTTTATCAGTGGGTCCCATGGGGGAACGTGACCATGAACAATCTCAGGACCACAAGCTCCCATCTTTTCCCAGTTATCTGCCTCTCCCATCAGCCTAGCTGGAGTGTTTCCATGGTTCAAGAGTGTAACTGGTTAACTTTTGTGCTTGTTGTGTGGTCTGTGCTGTTTAGTCCTGGTGCCTGCAGTTCTCTGCTGCCTGGAAGGCTCCCAGATGTGTGTTTTCATTTGTTTGGGGCTTGAGGGGTGGCTCCCCTGGTGTTGGTGTGGAAGGAAGGTGGCCTCTCCCTAGGTTGCTCCTGCTTTCCCAGAGAACTCATGTCACAGGTCGCAAATGGCATCTGCATGTTCACATGCACATCCAGGCAGTTAAACAGGATGTCCAAAATTGCTATAATTTAGGAGTTTTCTTAATTCCAAAAAAATGTTATGACATATGTAAGGCATCTAACACAGATCTACCGGCAATTCAGGAAAATATTAGTACTCTGTTACTGTTAGGAGTGTCTCATGTATGATAAGGACAAGCACACTACCCTGCTCAAGGGATGAGAGGAGGTTTCTTCCTGAATCCAGCTGCTGATCTGCTCATTCCCAGAAGCAAAGTGATTGATAACCCAGTTATTTGAAGCCCCGCTAGTGGATGTATTCTTAGAAACTAGAACCTCATTTTCTCATGCTGCAAAATGTCACTTCCTAGGACTGGCTGTGCAGAAATTGGATTTTGTTACTTGCCTTCAGACCTGAACAGTACAGCAGACTGATGAATATTGATTATGCTTTTTTTTAAAAAATTTTTTTTTTTTGGTTAAAGCACCCTAACCTGATAATTAGTTGATTACAAATACATTAGAATTGATCAGAGAGAGGAGCAGGACAGACTTTTGTAATGGCGTAAGGCGAATTGTGTCACTCGAACAAAGAAACCTCGAGGGAGGTTAACAGTCCCGCACCTGGATTTGTCCAGCTGTACTGCCCTTGTCCGTGGCCATGAGATCCATTTCATGTGTCTCTCCAGCACAGTAACCTTCATTCACACTTGCATTTGTTGGATAACTCCTGAGTATAGCTGCAGGGTGGCCCATTACATGGTTCATTACCGATACTATCCCTGGCAAACAACCCAGTGTACTGTGCTGTGGGGTATCCCTTCTGGAAGAATATACGGCTGTGTTCTGCTGAGCTGCTCCAGGACATTATTTCATCTAATGGCTGTGCTTCGGTGTTTGGATGTATGGCTATACATTGTAATGATATTTTTAATTTGGGATGTTGGGGATTTGTCTGCTCATTCAGCAGTGTGCATCCTCTGGAACACGCTTTCCAAGAGGCACAGAGGTCTAGAGAGAGGTTTTCTCCAGGGAATCAGGAAGCCATCGGCTGTCTTGGAACACGTGTCTGGGGCAGGCACCAAACCCTTCTTCCTTGGCCTTCTTCTCTGCATGCTGCTGTGGGAGCCCTCAGTCCCCTGTGAGCTGTTAGAGGGAGGACGGTGCATGCACGTGGTGTTGTGGGCACTGTGAGGCACAGGGCTGAGGGCAGGCAGGCATCACACATCCCTGTGAAGCAGTCAGGCAGATGGGTGAGCATCCTGGGTCACGTGGGTCACCAAGATGTGGGCGATCCCAGTGCAAAGGTGTGTGCCAGCTCCAGGTGAAGGATCCTGGTAGCTGGCCAGTGCCCCAGCCAGCTCAGGCTGAGGGACCACAGGCTTGTGCTCCAGCTGGGCAACTTGAACCAGAGAGCACCCACCACCTCTCACCTGTACACCCATGGAAACCCCTGTTGCATTACAGCCACCAAATGGCCAAGAGGCAGTGTTTTCCCTACAGCATTGGGTCTGCAAGTAAAGCCAGGGGCCCCCTAAAGCAGGAGAATTGTTGTGTCCCTGTGCGTCTCCACCCCACACTGCGTCCCCAGCCATCTCGGTGAGCCAGATGCCTCTGTTAGTGTGTAGACAAAACCATTGCCTTCGCACACAAGGGCTGTCAGGGTGTGACAAGGGATGTGTCAGCCTTGCCAAAGAAGGTCCCAGTGATGGTGAGCGGGCACATGGTCCGGCCCGCTGTGGTGGGGGTGGCTCTGGAGCAAGCTTGGCAGGCGTGCACACGGGCAGCACCACTGCTGAAGGCCAACAGGGCTCTTCGGCTGTGGGGTGGGGTGGGATGCAATGAGATGCAGTGCAATGGGATGGGATGAGGCTGTGGCAGGTGAGAGTGCCCAGAGGCACGGAGCAAGCGGACCCGCAGTGCTAGGGTCTGCACCGGGGTGGGTCCTTGAGGCATTTCCAGTGCTGTACATCTGTGTATGGAAGTGCATCAGCTGTTAAAGACAGTGTGAGTATTTGGCAGGATTTCAACCCAAAACTTCAAGCCATTCTCAGCTTGAAGGGTGGTGATTTGCTGGCAAGAAGCAGACCTGTCCCCCAGCACTTTGTGGGTGCATGTGGGGGGACAAGCCCCAACACCCCTGGGGCTATCGTTGGCAGCTCCTGTGCAGCCCAAGCGGCGAGCAGAGCCTCCCAGCCAAGCAGCAGGTCYGGTCCCGCCGTGTGCTCCTCCGGGGGCTTCGCCAGCAAGGGCTTTATTCCATCCTTTCACTGGGTCCATTCACCATCACTCCCTGCCTCCTCCCCCTCTCCCCGTCCCCTCCCACCCTGCCCGCTGGATCCCCAGCAGTCTCTTGACACCTTGGGGGAAGGCTGAGAGGTGTAACCGTCGGCAGCAAGAGAGAGAGAGCAGGAGGGAAGGGAGAAGGAAGCCAATAACAGGGAGGTCTAGGTGGTGGAGGGGGAGGGACGGGGCCACTCCTCCGTCGGTGGGACTGCAGATTATTTTGCATGGATTGTTGAAGAGAAAAGGGAGCTGCATTTGTGAAGGGACCAAAAAATAAACAGCTCGTTGCTCGGGTAAGTGCAAATGTGAGCTTCCCTGCTCTCATTGTCTGACATGCGGTACATTGATCCCCCATACCATTTTGCTTAGTTATACAATTTTTGATTCTTATTAGGATTATTTGATGCATCAGCTGTATGCTTCAGTTGCTAGAGATTGAATCTGCCTGATACGTGTGTGTGTGTGTGCGTGCATGCGCGTGCCTGTGGAAAGATGCCCATTCTCTGAATATACATTGACACATTTTTCCAGCTCTCAGTGTGGTGTCTCGTTTGAGATGTTATACTACAGCATGCCGTACACACACACACACACAAATGGTGTTTGCTGTTACTGATTTTAAAATCCGCTCATCCACGCAATTATTGAAACAGCAAGACTGTTTGGCAGCTGAAAATTAAAGGGGGGCTCTTAAATCACAGTCCTCATTGGTAGGGGGCTACTTTTCTTTWTTCTGAGCCTGACATGTTCAGTATTATGTTTTATAACAAAGCTACATTTAAAGATCAATTTAGCAGTGGTTATTGCATCCAAATTACATGGTTGTCATGGAGATGGTACAGAGAAGCTGAAGTGATATGACTGCATCTGGACTGGAGTGGGGCTTCACTGCTGAGTGAGATCCTGCCTTGCTTCCTGTGTCTTTTTGTCTGTGCTAGGTTACAATTTCTTTTAATCTTGAATGAAGCAGTACCGTATTAGAGGATTTAGAGGTCGAGCTGCTGTGAAGGGTGTGGGTTGCCCCCATTCAGCGCTGTGTTATTATCGTAATTGTTATATTAGCATCTGTGTCCCCCTGAATTTCTTCTACAAGTCTGGAGAGGAGGAAGGTGTGAGAAGGACAGATAGTTTCCAGAGCACAGCTAGGGCTGGGAGTACTTTCTAAAAAGATACCTGCCATGCCCAACCTCCCTGCTGGCTCCCACATCTTGGGGGACAAAAGGGAAAGGATTCTCTGATTTTAGCCATGTTTATCTTCCATTTTCCTGCCTCAACTTTGAGGATACAAGGAGCCAGTCACCTGCTCATCACTGTATCAGGGGAATGGCATTTGTTTTTTGTTATTATATTTGTTTCCTTTGCAACTGGCAATATGAATGTGTTGGCAGTTGGGAAAGAAAATCCATAATTTATGAGAATGAAATTTTCCTGCCTAAGGCTAGCTAGAATACAAAGAGTATATCTGTGGGAAGGGCACGTTATATGTTACAGATGTGTATTTCTCTAGCGGCTGAGAAAATCACACTATTGTGCTCATCATTATTTTGGGTCTTAGGCTGGCTTTAGTCAATATTTAATCTGAGCTCATTGTGTGCTCACACAATAAATGTGCAATTTGGAGCCTAACTTTACATCTATAAAATGCTTTGGGAATGCATGTGGCATTGTCTCCATAAATGCAATTTCACCCTTTTCTGTAAGACCAAGCCTATTGTGGGGATGTAAATATAGTGAAAGGCACTGGTGGAAACAAGCCCATCAGAATGGCAGTGTTTCTCTAATTGTATCGCTAAGCATAAGAAAGAATTAATTACTAGGATAAACAGAGCTTTGTAGCTGTTGGATCAGGGTAATATTTGCATGGAGTTCCAGGCCTGCATTATAGTAGCTAGTATTACAGCTTAAATTCCSCCCATGCCAGTAGATAATGTTTTTAGCCAGGAGTGTAGCATATTATCATTAGATATTTTTGTATTAAAAATGAGCCATCCCCATGTCCTTGTCAAATTGTCCATTGCAACCACTCCAAAGTGTGTGATTCATCTAGGATTTTCTTTAACATGATTTTTCCTGTACAAGTCCAAGCAAACAATGGATAAAGTCTGAAAGTGGGCGGCGAAGCCCAGAGGGGAAGTCGGAGAGATGCTGATTCACAAAATGGATGGTTCTCATTTTGTCTCTTCTTTCCCCCTAAAAGTTAGGCATAAGTGGCGTTGAAGTGGGTGGTTTTCCCTGGAGATCCCCTTGGATCCGTGAGGCTGGAAGCCAAGTAGTTCTGAATTAATACTGAGTTTCCTCCTGTCTCAGCACATTATCGCTCTTCAGTCCACCCTAGGACATGGCTTTATTATTCTCTGGGGAAACTGAGGCTTGGCGTGGTCAAGTGAGTTTACCAAGGTGACAGTGACAGTGCTGGGCAGAGGGTGCAGGAGACCACAAGCATCTCTCTGACCACCAGGCCGGTTCCATATCCAGATGGTGTGGTCCCGTTTGTAGGTGCAGTGGGAGGGTGGTGGTGATGGAAGCAGTACTGGTTCATGGAGACTGGGTGGATAGAGTAAGGGTGCTCTTTGCTGAGGCCACTCATTAGAGCTGCAGAGTGGGTGGCAAGAGGGAGACGAGCAGTTTTACAACCAGCTTCTGTGGTGTCCAAGATGAGGACACGCTTTTCTGACCCCACCTACAGGGTAACTGAAATGAAGCCCTCTTTGGTGTCTTCATTATGTGACCCATCACATGGCTCTTCACATGGAGCTGAATACTTAGTGCTTGGCAGGGGGTATCTGCCTTATTTCTCTTTATRGTTGCATCTAGCTCTGAGCGTGAAGCCTTTACAGGTGTCTTGGCTTTCCACTCTCCCCACTAGTGCTGCTCACAGCTCATCTCCCATGCTGTAATATCCTGTATTGCTCTTCTTGACTTCAACCCTTCTCTTCCCTCCATCCCATCACCCAATACCTTTTTGTCCCCTTCCTCCATGAGTTTTCCCACTGATGAAGATCCCTCCATCCGGTGTTGCCACAAGCTCCAGCTCATGCCATGATTTGTATGTGCTATGCCTGCCATGAGGCACACAGCACTGAGTATGTCAGGCCACCACGTTAAAGGGACTGAAGTGAAAAGTCTCCTTTGAAGTCTGGAGTGCCTTCTCCATCTGTGGAGTTGCCCCATGTGGTGCCAGTGGTTCTGTCCAAAGCTGGAGTTGGTGCTTGTTGCCAGAAGGAAATGGAAAGGCCTGCTCAGCTCAGACATCTGTGTGTAGCCCTGCTGACTAGCACAGGTTGATGGYGTTGCCAGAAGGATGTTCTCTGGGCTGGGAGGGAGCTGTTGCTCCTGCCACCAAAGTGCTGGCTACGGGCAGAGTGATTCCTGCTGAGGGAAAAGCCTGCTTGGAGGTTGCATGCATGCAGTCACTGGAGTGGGTGATCTGCTTCTGTAAATGGCCACATCTCTTGAGGTTGCTGGTTGATCTGCTGGTTGACAGTGTCTCTGCCGTGGAGACATCTCCTTGCCAGATTTGCTGAGGGTGAAAACGTCCTCCTCACCCTTTCAGCAGGGAAATGCCTTTCCCAGGGATGTGCTGGGACAGGGTCCATGTGAGATTCAGTGCATCCAGGCTCTCAGTGGTCAGATGGGTCCAAAGGAGTGGTACCTTCTGCACATGATCCTCATGATGCTTTTCTGTGGTGGTTATGGYGCAGGAATCACAAGTGAGAGGGATGAGGTCAGTTCTGGCTCCCTCCCTCATTTCCTCTGTGACCCTGGGGAGGTGGCTGGCAGGCTGGGCTCACCGGTGGAGAGGCACTTGTCCAACCTGGACAGTAACCATCTCACCCTTCATCCTCACTGCTGTCCCTTTGTCTTCCTGCAGGAGCTCCAGGAGATGAACGGCTGAGATGCTCAGGGAGGTYCTTCCCTGCAGTCCATAATCTGGCATTCCTGACCCTGGGCAGCACCTAGTTCTGCTCAAGTCCCAGGTAGGGATACTAGTGATTTCTTCTTTAGAGCAAACGCTGCTCCTGTCACTGGAGCAGCCCCAGTGCTCCCTCACTGGCACCAGTCAGGGCAACAGAACATAAAGAGCTGCAGGCAGCCTGAGCAGAGATGGTGCAGCTGAGCCAGAGCCTCTTCTTGTGCTCTCCGTGCTTTTTCTGGGCTCTGGGCTTCAGCCTGGCACGGGACACATGGTTTGTCACCTGTCTCTTCACCACCACTGCTTATATGTCCTCCACTCCTTCCTATTCCTCCTTCTCATTGCACCACATCCTTCCCTCATGGTTTTTCAGCTCTGTGGCACATGAGCCAGTCTTGGAGGGCCTGGCTGGTGGCTGTGGAGGCAGCAGGACTGGCAGGTGGCTCAGGCTATTTGCTATAGGGTTGTTTGAAGGAACAGCTGATCGCCACGTCCTGGGCAGGAGTTGTGTTCACACTGGGACCTGGAAAAGGAGACCACACCTGAAGGCTTCCTCCCAGTGCCTCTCTGAGGGGTCACATGCAAGCTGGTCAGGGTGTCACCTTTGTGGTACCACCAGCTCAGGAAGGCCTTGCATCGTCTCCTCCTAGGTCCTCTTCTTCTCTGAGGCATCCTGAAAGGCTCCCAACAAAGGTAATATTGGTGGGATGGGATGCCCTGTCATTGCTAGCTGCCTTGGGACACCTCATCAGGGCTCAGGGAAGGGGCAAGGTTTCCTTACAAGCAGGATGGGCATGGGATTCATCCCAGCATTTTCTGCCTTCCTCTGCAGCACAAGACATGGTCTGGTTCCTAGGATAATCTCCCAAAGCCCCCGCTATGGCAAAGCCCTAATCCACTGGTTTTGTATCTCCTGCTCTCCAGCTGAGACACCTTAGCATCACGAGGCCCCCAGTCTTTCTTGGAGCTTTAAGCATGCTGTGACTGTGACAGGGAGCACACTGGGGACAGGACCACTCTGATCTTCTGAATGAAGCGTTTTCTGGACTGAGGGGCTCACAGCTGAATTTGGTGGTTTCTGCGGTTACTTCCCATCCYGTATCTCCCTTCCAGGCGATGCAGCTGAGCTCCTCCTCTCTCTGTGGCCTTTCCGTGGCTCTRTGATGGAGAACCGACACCCCTCTCAAAAGACAATACCTGCAGGTCTGCATTRGGAGAGTAAATCCCAGTGCTGCCCCCTTTTCAGGGCTTGGAGCACGTGCCTCTGAGCTCTCCTGATCAGCGTTGAGCAGGARAACTTACATCAGGCCCAGGTGACTGATACACTTATGGCTCACCAACCGTACTGAAAAACCCAGAGAAAATGATGTGAGCTCAGCCTCGTCTCAGCTTCTCCTCCCCTGTGTGACAGTTGTTTCTCTATTATTTTCTTGATATGAAAAAACAAATTTGACCCAAATCTTTTTTCTTTTAAATCCTTAAAAAATTGTAAGATTGTAGGGAAGTGCTGTAATACCAAACTAAGTTGAAGTGTTTCAATTTTTGTTTTCTGTATTTGCTTGCATGCTCCAAAATGAAAGCATAATGCTCAGTTCTTGCGACCTTTTTTTTTTTTAACACTTTGGGGGGATTTTTTTAAAATCCAGCTCTTTAGTGGTTTTATCACAAATGCATCACAAATCTAGGTAAGATTTAGCTGACCTATAATTGCGATTTTCGGCCAGTGAACAATTTTTTCAAAAAATTTCACATGGTTCTAGGAAAGAGCCTCATAGATGTGGAGAGGGAGTTCCCTGTGGTACCTTCCCACCTCCCTCCAGCACCCGATCCGGAGCTGGATGGTCTGAGGCCAGCTCAGAGAAACATCCACATGCTGCTCTATACAAAGCAGGACCTGCTGACTGTAGCATCCTCCACAGCAAGCCCTGGTCCCACTTGCAGAGGTCTCTGTCCACTCTGTGCATGGCCACTTGATGGTGGCTGGTGTTGGACACATACAGAAGGAGAGGATGGCACCTCCTCCAGTTCACCCGCAGCCTCTGCCTGTTGCATGTCCTGAAGCAGCATCGTTTCCCCACTGCACGTCCTGGCAGATGGATCTTGCAGACTTGGATGAGATCTGCACTCAGCGTGGCACGAGGCACCGCTCCCAACGCAGAGCTTACCTTAGGTGGGGCTCTGCTTCTGCCAGGCTCTTCATGTTTGCTCCTCAAAAGGGCAGAGGGTACCCAGACAGTGTAAGTGGATGGAGGCGGACTGGGACCCCAGTACTTTGGGCACTCACTAGGAACAAAAGCGACCAGGCTATGGACACAGCCTGCCCAAGCAGGACACAGGCGTGGAGGGAACAGAGGTGGTTTCTGACCAGAAGGGGATACACGATGCAGAGGGATTCTGCTAAATTAAAAATATATATTTGTCTTTGCTGGTACAACAGAAGCTAAGGGAGCAGGCAAGAGGAAAGTGAGAAAGCTTTATTTAATTAGATTATGAGGCCCCAAAGGCTTCAGACTCATAAAAAAAAATGAAATGATTTTTGTAATTGAGGATGGGGTTTCTGCCAAGTGCTGCTTTAATGAGTATTTAGGTTTTATCTCAGAAGTTAGCAACACCAGGCAAGGGCAGCTATGTGAGCCACCCCTCACCAGAGTCTTGAGCTTGCCGAAGCAGGAGCTGGTTGCCTGCAGCTGGGAGTGTTAACCTGCCTTTCGAGGAAAGGGCATCCTTTGTCCTTTCAAGGCTGTTTATCCAGGTCTCTTGATATTCTCTCACCATTAAAGCTCGCTTTCTTCCCCAGGTCCCAGGACGCAGCTTTCACCATTCCATAGGTGGGGAAACTGAGGCAGCAGATAATCATAGGATTGTTTTTCCTCCCAGAAGTAGAGAAAATTAATTTGCTGCAGCAGCTGCAGCATCCTTTGATGGCTCCTTCCTAGTGGCCGGTGGGATGGGTGTGTGGCACTGCTGGTCCATGGCCTCATTGTKGCCTGACGGTGGCTTTGCTGGGCGGCCATGCAGAGGGACAGCCTGGGCTGGCTCTGCGCTGCCCCAAGCCCGGCCCAGCTCTGCTAGCTGTCTTCACCCTGGGCAGCCACCGCCAGGCAGCGAGCCGGTCACAGACATGGCAGTAGAAACAGGGTGTCCCTGGCCCACGTCTGGCCTGATTCCATGAACTGGGTTGGGGTGGGGGGACTACTGGACTGAGAGACTCTTAACCACCTCCATGCCTGGACTTTGGTGTGCTGGGCTGGGCTGGGCTGGGCTSAGCTGTGCTGTGCTGTGCTGAGCTGAGGTGTGCTGAGCTGAGCTGAGCTGGGCTGCACTGAGCTGAGCTGGGCTGGGCTGGCCTGGGCTGAGTGGAGCTAGGCTGAGTTGGGCTGGGATGGGCTGAGGGTCCCAAGCCTGAAGGCTCGACTCCGCTGGTCTGCGATGTCCTTGCCCTCCAGCCCCACCTGCTGAGCCCCTGCCGAGGTGTGTGCTGGTGGAGCGGGGGACGGTGGGGCTCATGTCACCTGCAGAAGAGCCATTGCTATTGGGAGACTCAGCCCCCTATGTCATGGTGACCTGCCACTCTGCTCCTTCCCACCCTGAGAAATGAAGCCTCCTCTCTCCCAAACCTGCTGCCCCTGCTTRTCTCCTCATTAAACCCGCAGGCTCATCGGCCTCCCTGTGCCCCCCAGCCGAGGAGCCTGGCAGGAGCTGGGGCACTTCGCCACTCTCATCTAGGACATCTTGAGCCCAGCRGTGGAGGAGGAGAGCTCACAACTCTCTTTCAAAACAGGAAAACATCCCACCTGCCTGTCAGTCCAGCCCTCGGTTTTAGGCTCCATCTATTTAGAAGTTGTTTTGAAAGGATTAAGGCAAGTAATGAGTGGTTTTAATAGGCAGCGCGTCCCGTATTACAGGCACTATTTCTGAGGTGCTCAGAAGCGCCTGTCTGCAAGGTGCTGAAAGCCTCTGCTAATCATTTATTAACACTYTATAAACTATTTACAAATGTGCTTTATAAAAAAGCCTGACCTTTTCATTTGCACCCCTCCTCCTCCCCTCTGTTGGGTGGTCCTTGCTGTTGGTTGCCCCTCACAGGCAGCTGCCAGCCCCAAGAGCAGCATCCATGCCCACCGCAGCCATGGAGCCCGTCCTGTACCACTTCTGCCTGGGATGGTGCCTGCTCCTGCAGGTGCTTTCCAGTGTCCATGCCATGCACAGCACCTGAGCGCTGTGCAAAGGTGTTTGATGCATGTACAGCTAGGACCTGCCTCTGGCACGGCACCTCGCAGTGTGAGACATGGGACACAAGGATGGGCATTATCCCTCACCCCCAAATCATAAGATTGTCTTAAAAGTGCAAGAGATTTTTATCCCAAGCTTCTGGAGCTGCCTCCTTTTGCCGCTTTGAGCTCTGGTATTCTCCAGGCTTCCTCCGCAGTCTTTTCATTTTTGCGTGCAAGAAGGGGGAGAGTTGGTTGTTCAGATGTGGCTTCAGGAAACTTGGATTTCCCGCGTGCACCTGGTGTGACAACTGTGATAACATCAAGAGGAGGCGACTCTGCATCACCTGGTGGGAGTGTTGGACCAGAGCTGCCTAGGAACCAGGAGCAGAGTAACAATCCCAGGTGAAGTGCAGGAGACTTGGATGTGCAGCACCACAGCAAAATCACAGTGTGACAGCAACACCTAAAATGCAGATGTGTTACTATTACTGTCGTCAGACCAAGAGAGGAGGGAAGTGGCCACAAAACTGTAGCAGCTCCTGGTAGATGTAAGGAATGATCCTGTAGCAGGAACCTGTGCTTTAATGACCTAGATGGTTTTTGTAAGCCCAAACAGAATGGTAGGGAATCCACTGCTGTCCAGATAACAGCAAACTGTAAGGAGCGCACCTTGGTGACACTGTCCCTTTAATTTTGCACGCTATGAAAATCAGAGATTCTCAGTCTCAGACGTRCAACGTGCAGCTTGCACAGTCGTCTCAGGCTGCATGCTCCCACAGCAAGCCTAACTGTCACTCCTCTCGTGCCACTATGTCATTGGGTCATCCGATGAACCAGGCTGAACGGCATTAATCTCCTGAACATTTRTTTCATCTTTACAACACACTTATTTCTGGCAGGACCCTCTGGCCTCTCTGTGCATCAGTGAAGACTCAGTCCAGGATGTAATTCATCAGTTCACAAAATTGTTGTCTGATGCCTAAATGTAATGAAGTCTAAGGAACAGGAGAAAAGCCCTGAGAACTCTGTACTTTAAAAAAGCCCGCTAAGAGGCAAARTGACCTACTGCAGTCTGGTGTAGCAACTCTCATGTAGCCAAGATCTAATGCAGGGTGTCTTGCATGTTGGGAGATTAGGAGAGCCTCTGGATCCAAGAGCAGTTATAGTTAAAACAGTGCACTGTCCTGATGCAATCATGTCAACCTAATGGTGCTTTTTGCTCTTATAATTCCCTTGTGGAGAAGAAAAGTCCCTGTGTCTGTAAAGCACCTTTACATTAGTGTAGGAGCATGCCTGTTAGAGCTATATGCCTTCATCAGGAAAATCACACTCCTATTAGCATGGTTATCCAGCACATCCATTAAGGGCAGAGCAAGCCTCTGCACAGGAGCTGCAAAATGGCTGCATCAGGTTTTTAGTAGTATTTTCCGGGAAACATGCTCATTTTTCAAAGCAACTCAACTTCAACATTTCGTGCTGCTCAAGGCATCCATACTTTGGGAAACCAGTTTTAGAATCATAGAATCATTTAGGATGGAAAAGACCTTTAAGGTCATGTCAGGAAGTGATGTTCCTGGGGGCTGTCGCTCCCAGGGTCCTCACAACAGCAGCCATTGCAAAATGGAGAAACTTACTCAGAAAATCTCACCAATTCTTTCTGAAGCACCTGTTTTCTGAAAATGAAAGCACAGCAATGTGAACTGGATCTGGTTTGAACTGGCTGTGGGAAGAAAAAAGACGACTTGCAGGTTTCAGGAAAGTGTGTTCCTTACTCATTATCTGTGCTGTAAAAGCAGAAGCAWGTCTGCAGAGAGCTGCGTACAAAGGAAGCGTTTGCAGCCTAATGTGGTCAGCAGTGCTGGGCAGGAGGCTCGCTTTCTAAAAGTAGGTGTCTGCAACATAAACATCARCAGCTGGGATTGCTGTCCCAGSCTGTGAAGATCTGGCCAGTGAACACCAGAGTGGAATTTTCTCATTGTAACACAGACTTCTAATACAGATCAGATGCAGCCTTTCTGCTGACTCCTAAGAGSGCCTGGGGGCTGAGCTCAGCTGGAGATGTCTACATTTGGGTGAGATGAATCCCACTCAAAGTGCTTTACCATGTGTTCAAGCAAGTTCTGGTATAGTCAAGTTCTGGCTAGCATCTCCTGTTGCCATGTTAAAGATAACGATAACTTACCACATCCTAACAGAGCAATGAAATTCTGCTTTTTTTTAGTGGCTCCTTCTCAGTCTGTAAGTTCTGGAAATAAATATGCAATTATCTTTTCAGTCATTTCATTGCACCCTGCAGACTACAGGCTGGGAGACTGAGCTAGACAGGCAGCACATTACTACATGGGTGTGATGGACTAACCAAAAATGTAGGTGGGCCCCAGATGTTTCTTCTTGAGTGAAGCGTCTTGGGACACAGGAGGGAAGGTGGTCATGCCACCTGCAGAACATACACCTTTGCCAGCCAGTGGTATGAGCATGACTCCAACATGGAAGAATGATGAACTGTCACACCTCCCTGGTGCTCTACAGCCAATAGACAGTTTTCATAAGTTCGGTGATCATCTGTTTTCCTTTGGAAAAGGAGGATTTACTTAACCCATGCTTCCTTTGTAGGAATGTTTTCTGCAGTTTTGAAAGGGAATTTTTGGTCTAAACCAAAGAGAAAATGGTGGACTGCAGAACTAGTGAGCTTATAGGTAGAGTATTCACTAGGAAAAAGGCTGATGTTCACTCCTGGTCTGAGAGGAGATGATTTTCCTAGAGCACTGTCCTGTCTGTTCCCATGTAGTGGCTTGCTGTCTCCAGTTTGCCTCCCAAATGTCTTGCTTTGGTCCTGATGACCTATTAAAGTACCTTCATATTAGATTTTATTTTCTGAGGCTTTCTTTCTTATTTCCTTGCAGGTCCTCTGGGCAAACAGCTTTATGCCCAAGCAGAGCTGCTAACTTGCCACATTTCATGCCCTGACACCCTGTAATGTTAGGCAGTGAAGTTCCAGCCCTGTTGTCTGCCAGCAAATCTTGGCTGAGTCTGTGTTCTCCAGCCAAATAAGTGCATCTCAGTCTGATTGGGGTGGGAGGAGTGAGGGAAGCTGCTCTTCCTTTCATTCACAGGGTTGAAAATAGAATATCCCCACTRGTGTGAGAGTTACCCAACTGTTTCCCTCACAGATGGGATTGGTTGTCTCACCTTAAGGCCAAAGTGGACACTAGCTGATCCCATTTTAGGCTTTGCTTGCTGAAGTCAGTTGGAGGGCTTAGTCCAATCTGGACAATCTCCTGGCCTCCTCCAGCAGYCTGTTCTAGACTTGATGCCTTCTGGGCCTGAACATCTTCAGCAGTCAAGATATGTGCTACCTAGTCATGGATGCCTTGGTACCAATGCTTTTGGTTTGGAGGCCAGCTGGAAATGCAAGTCGGCCAGGTTGACATGGTGGCACTTAGTAGCATCCAAGAGTCTTCAACCAGTTGTCTGTCTACATGAGAGTCTCAAGGACGTGGGGACCAAAATAGTGTGCTGCTGTGGCCTGGAAGTGCAGAGCAGTGTTGGCAAGAGGAAAACATGACTGATAGAGCAGGGATAGCCATTTAGAGGCCAGGGCTGAGTCTCTGCTGGGCAAAACAAGGACTGTTCCTCTCTGCCAAGGGAGTCTAGTTCCTGTCTCATAAAGAAGAGGCTGAAGGTTATTCCTTTTTCTCTGGAGATGGTCCAGGACAGAAAGGCAGACCTTTTGAGACATCTGTAAAYGTATATAATGACATCCTCAATGCTTGTTGTTCTCTTCCTCGAAAGAGGATCCTCTCTCTGGTCCTCCAGCTTCCAGAGTGTCCTATTCACACTAATGCCATCAGATTGTTCCTGGTGGTTCCCTACAGATGAGGACTTGCCAGTCTGCCTGCATGAATATAGACCTTGCCCTTCACAGATGAGCACTATGTGAAGAGAAGGGAGATTTCACACTCTCACCAACAAGTGAGGAGTTATCTGATGTTGCAGAGTGCTGCATGTCAGCTTTGGGCACCAGCAACTGGGTTCAAAACAGCTGTCTCTGATGTTAGCACCCACAAAAGTCTGATTGCTCTCTTCCAKCTTTCCCAACAGGTTTGGGAGATGCTCAGGAAGACCTTGTTCCCTGCAGTGCTCTCCGGATCAAAYTGAGCTCCCAAGGAGCCCAAAGCCAGCGCCCAGCCATTTCTGTGCATCTGGACTCCTGGTGCTGCTGGACTCCATGTCCTTTGGGCTGTAGCCTGTTTGTCTTCAAACAGCTTGTCTACCAACTACTTTGGACAGAGCATCTCTGTGAAGATCTAGTGTGTTACTCATCCTCTATCAGTAAAGGATTTCTCCTGTATTCCCAAATGAGAGTTTTATTGACGTGCTGGAGTGTGAAGGGAAGTTTACCTGCCTCTCAAAACTCCAGTTCATTCTGCAATACTGGTCTCCATCATGCTGGRTGTTTCTCCTACTGGGCAAGCAGGATGGGCTTGCCAGCTGCCTCCTGAAATCTTGCTAAGGTCTTGCAGCGAGGCGTTGCATAGGTTTAGTGTAGACGGCATGGCAGGAATTTCCTTTTCTGGGGTCTGAGTCAGCTGCCAGCCCTGTATTATTGTTTTGGATACTGGGAGAATGTGGGAAGGGATGATCAAAGCAAAGGGAGGAAAAAAGGGGGGAAGAAGGCTGTTTCCATTTATGGGTTATGAGAAGCAGTTACAGCTCTTGTGGACTTTCATAGAAGGTAACCCCGGCTGTGGGGAAAGCTGGGTATTAATTAATTCATTTACAGTGCTGCTTGGAACTGAGTGGAAAGGCTCCATAAACAGCCTGTTTTGATAATACAACCTACAGACAACGAGGACAGAAGCCCAGTTTGCAGCCACCTGAACTATAAAGCTCTTCCTCAAGAGAAAATGAGCATCAGAGCAAATAGGCAGAGGTGAGGATGAAGCCAGCTCTGAGCTGAGCTAAGAAACCCTGCTGTTCACAGCCAAAGAGGGGTAAGGTTTGTCTGGAAGTACCCTTTGAAAACTCCTATCTTCAACAACAATGGACTGATCACAAGCTGTTTGTTCTGCACTAACGCAGGGTTTGAGCCACTGGGACCCACCTGCTGCCCAGGTAGGCACCCTGTTCTCAAGCTCTTCTCTGAGCTGCGGGAGCYGCCTGAAGATGGGGTGCCAGGGCACAGAAAGCCTCTGCCCCTTTTCCCCTGCCTTTGCTCCCACACCAGGGAAAGGATGGTAGGGATCCTTGCACATGCAGGAGTCTTTTGGTGTCCCTGTGACCTGCCTTAACAGCTGCAGGCTTTTACATCTGCTGCCACAGGCTCATGGCCTTGAGATCCTGCAGCAAACAACCACTTTGGCCAGATCCGCTTATAGCAGAGCATCATCCTGGGAGGCAGGAATGACAGCCCTATTGGAACTGCCCTTCTCCTTCCTCCAGGGTGCAGCAAAAATTTGCCTTCCTTTGCTGTTCCATCTTTGGAGGCTCTTGCTTCTCTCTGGGCCACAGGAGGATTCCTGTAAATCGCAGCAGTTTTCTGCAGGTGGAGCCCACGGGGAGCCCTGCAAGATCTCCAAGGGGGTCAAGGCTTGCTCCTGCAGGAGACGAGATCTAAGGGTCAGACAGACCCTGCTGTCTGCTCTGTCACTGATGGGACCTTTGTCCTCCTGTAGTCAAGCCTGGAAGCCCTGGATGGGGTTTTAAAGGAGCCTATTCCAAGAAGATTACAGACCCAGCATGCTGTGTAGAATAGAGGGATGTTCGGGTCCATGTTCGTCAGTCTCCTGGACCTTCCCTCTCAAGCTCACGCTTCTCCTGGGAAACACATAAGCTCACGGTCCCTATGCTTTGGTCCATTTCTTTGTGGAAGCTTAAGCAACTCCTCTCACCTCACCAAGTGATGGTGCAGTCCAGGCTTTCACCTCCATAAGCCTGAGACCATGACTCTGTTTCCCCTGTGAAAAGAACAGTCAGGTTTGCATGATGCATGCACAGGGCTAGAGGAAGACTCAGTRCAGAAAGTGCTGTGTAGCCAAGGTGTTAGTACAAGGAAAGGAATACATGAAAAATAGTAAGTATGTTGTTTTATTTTCCCCCTTTGGGTAACTGCAAAAGAGTGCAAACAGGAAAGCTGTTAAGGATTTTAAGACTCAGTTTTATTGTTTTCTATAAGCAAAAAACTGCCATTGTTTCCCAAGATGAAGTTTTGCAGGAGTTGTTTGGATCTGAATGTGTACTAATTGCTCTGGGGACTCTAATAAAAATTCAAAATAAGGAGCTGTAGGATTTGGCTTAAAGAAAAAGTACGTTCCATGCACAGTGATTTCTGATTATCCAAAGGCTCCTTTTTTTGCATGTAGCTGGTTTARTTTAGTCTGTGGGATATATTTTATCCATGGCCTCTTTTCTACATTGGAAGTGAAGGATCTAGGACCTGCCGTTTAAACTGTCAGTGATGGATGGAAACCACTGGGACAGCGTATTGCCCACGAGCAATGACCGTCAGTACCCCAGAGGCTTTAGAAAGCATAACACTAGCACCAGTGAGTGCTCATATTTCCTTGTTAAGCCACATTTTCTTTCAGCCCACGTGAGTGCGGGCATGCGGTGGCACCCACCCAGGACAACTGGCACCCTGGCTCTGGCATGGGCACGCTGGCCCAGGTGGCTCCTGAAGCCTGGTTTAGGRCTCCCACAGCACTGCACTGGCTCTTGTCCACCCCGAGTCCCTCCCAGACAGCAAGGCTTGAGGATGTGGGTTGGAGTGGAGAGTACACAGACCTGACCCCCATGGTGGGTGTCTGGTCCCTCCCCGTCTGAAGCGCATCTCTCACTCCGTCCAGCCCTCCCCTCCCCAGGCACAGAGCAATGCTCTTCTACCAGGTTTCCAGGAGCAAGAGAACTACACGGTTGAATGATTTGCCTTGTCTCAGAAAGGCTGTTGCAAAGCAGGGAACTGAGGGATGGGATGGGTTTCTCAAGTCACAAGCTGAGACTGTAACCAAAACTGCCAGGATCCCTCTTAGACTACCCCAGGCTGATGAATCCCATCTGGATCTTCAGAGGGAAGGACATCTCCAAGGACCCRTGGACACAGGAAGGGGACACAACCCCACCTGAACCGGGACACTGTGTGGGCTATGAGCAGTTGCACACATCAACTCTTAGTTGTTACACAGGATGGGTAATGTAGTCACAGATGGCCTCCACTAGATGTTGGAGGACCTCTTCTGGTGGGTCGAGCAGGTGCTGGGAGCACAGGGAAGGGCTTTACAGAGTAATGTCAAAGGCAGCATGATCAGAGGAACAGTAAGGCGAGAACAGAGAGCGGGGAAGTACTGCGTTCCTTAAGTTCTGCCCACTATCCTCTTTATCCTGCCTTGGAGTAGCACCTTTGAAATATCAGTGGCTGGCTGACACCCCAGCCCAGCCCTGCTCCTGAAACCCTAGTCTTCAGCAGAGGTGTTGCAGGTGAGCTAGAGCTTGGTGTCATCAGAGAGGGAGTCGTATAGAACAGAGGGCATCAGTTTGGTGCTGTATAAATCTTTGGTGTGCCCACATCTTGAGTTCACTATGCAGTGCTGCTTTCCTGTCTCCAGACTATAATAGAGTAATAGAAGTAATAGAGTTAGAGAAAATCCAGAGAAAGGTAGTCAAAATGCTCAGGGGGGTGGAGAAGCTGTCTTATGAGAACAGGCTAAGAAGGCAGGGACTGCAATCTGGAGAGGAGAGGCTGAGAGGTGATATGATTGAGGTCTTCAAAATCATATAAAAACAAGCCTCCAGCCCATGGGAGAAATAAATGAGGATTTTCACAATGAGAATGGTAAAAAGTTTTCATTTTCAGCTGTGTTGAAAGGGCAGAGGTCAAAGCAGAGACATAAGAGGGGGAGATGTACTTCAAAAGGAAGAACCATGGCTATGATCTCTCCATCTCTCTACGGGTTTGCCCCCTCAAAGAAACCTCATTGTGCCCATGCATACACCCTCCGCCCAGGGTAATTAATGTGTTGCACCTGCATTTTGTGAATTCATTGGTGAGTTGGGTCATAAAAGCACATCCTTTCCCATTCACCAGCCATATTATGGATGGGATTAACAGTGTGTAGATCAAATAGCTGTATGGCGTGTTTCATTCCTCCTCAAAGGGGGTGGAAACTTGGAGCATGTAGTTTATCACAGCAGAGGCTGTTACTGTAGGTGCTTTAGCCCAAGGAGCTCAAGGGCTCTCTCCAACAAGAGTGATCAAGGGAATTTTTAAGCTCTTATAAAACCCAATCCAGGTGCCCAGAAAACAGATTCGGCTCATTAGTGTTTCCCTCGCTAAGAAAAGCAGAAGGCAACCATAGCAGGCTGGCTGTAAGGCAGACGGGGATGAGGCCCAGCTGTAGCTGTGTGTGTTGTTGGTGGCTGCGTGTCTGCATGGCATGGTTTGTGTTGAGGAAAAGGGCCAAGCAGGAAACATCTGCCTGTCGCATCTTTCTGAATTCTGCTGAAGAACTCTTCCCGTCATGAAAGCTGATGCCTAGACGCTTGCAAAAAGAGGATGGAAAGTATCTTTCAGAAACCAGCATCTTGAGAAATCTGCAGCCGCTTTGCAATGGCTGGAAAAGCGTCCTGGGGCACAGAGAGTGCTGCAGAGGTCTGCATTTCGTGGTGGTCAGCAAATGAGGTGTGAGGGGGATGCCTCCTGCCCTGAGGATGAAAATAACTTAKAAAGAGCAGGATTTAGGGTTCCTGACCTTGTTGTCTGAGTGCATGGGACTGGCGGCCGCTCAGAGGATGGAGATCCTGAGATGCTTCTCATTGGGTATGTCTATGCTGTATTCACATTGCACTGAGCGAATCCCACCCTGTGGGGTTTTCAAAGTTGAAGAAGCTGTCCCCCAGCCTCTGCCTGCAGCACCATGAGGCAGAACTGAGCCTGGTCTGGAGTAACCCCAGGCATTGGTGTGGGCTGAGGACCGACTGCCGCAGTAGCTGCTCTGCTGAAAATCACCATGTCAGCAGTGTATAATGCAGGTCAAGTGCGTATGGGGCTGTGTTAGCAAGGGCGCAGCCAGCAGCTTATGGCAAGAGAGTCTTCCCCTCTATTCAGGGCTTGTGAGACCACATCTGGACATCATGTCTGGCATTGGACCTCCAAGTACAAGAAATTTACAAACTGAAGCTGGTCATGGGATCACATGTGCTTCCAGGTGTCAGCGTGGGCCAAAGGGCTGGTAGCACCTGAGTGGCCGCACAGACATCTTCTGTCACCTCCAGCACCATGGGAGCCACATCAGAATGCGCCCTTCTCATCCGTGTTGTCCCTGTGCCTCCTGCTCAGCCCCTGGACATCCTTGCAGGGTGAGGACAGACAGAGCCCTCATGAAGGAGCTGCTGCCCCATCTCCGCCAAGCCTGAGGGAAAAGGATGCGGAGCAGCAAGGCAAAGCAAGGCTGCAGCACGAAGCAGCCCAGCTCAGCGCGAGCTTGAGGAAAAGCTCATGCTCAACCAAGAAGCAAGATTCTTCTCCAAGCCTTCCTGTGTCGCAGCAGCCAAGTGGTTACACAAAACTGAAGTGGGAGGCTTTCCARTTCCTAACACAGGGAAGAAAATTAAAAATAAATCATTTCCCACCAGCCATTCAGCTTCAACAAAAGCTGGGAGACTTCCAGAGCCAGTGCCTGAAAGAACTGCTGTGTGGTTTCCAACCCCTCACACAATCAGGGCAGACTTTGCTGCATCTCTGCCCAGCCTCTTCAGGACTGGTATTTTCCTGCAGTGGATGCCAGCCCAGCTTCACCGGCCCCACTGCAAATCCAGCCATCATCCCAAAGTAGGTGGCGGGGCATTTCTGCTCTCCTTCCCCCCTTAACCAGCCCTGTCCTGTCTACTCGTGGTCCAGGGACCGTGCAGGACCCCGGGGGCAGAGCGGGGCGGGAGCAGGCGAKTTGGTGGCTGTCCTGCATCGCTATCCTGTGGCACTGGGCACATGACACATGGTGGGCTGGTGTTGCCGGGATTCTGATAAATGAAGCTAATAGCAGTTGGCTTGCTTGGATCTGGCCTGCAAGAAAGGGCAGCATCAGAGGGCTGCAGGGGATGGGATCCTCAGTCTCCTCTGCCTCTCCCTCATCTTGTGATGGAAGCACCAAGCCCCAGCACTGGGGAGGAGATGGAAAGGCTATGGTTAGCACTGGATCATGGATATCTTGGCTTCTCTTAGCCTTTCCTGCAGCAGTTATAGCCTCTTTCCAGCACGAATCCATGTTGTTCTGCTTATGTGGGCCTTACAGAGCTTGTTTGGTCCAAATCATGGAACTGCAGCTTAACAACTGTCTACAACTCAGCAGGGCCACATAGCCATTGGTGTGAATGGTCCTGGCTGGGACATATGCCAGGTCATTTCCTTTTCTTGCCAGACCCTTTTTTTGTATGCTAACCCAAGTTACATTTGCTGGAGGCTGGGAGCAGTGGACGTGCATGGGATGCCCACCCTACCCACAGGACCTAGGGAAGCAGCAGTCACTTGAGAGGATGCCTGAGCCTGCAGAAAGGGCAGGACTTATGTTTGTGTGAAAATCCACTGGTGGGAACCCAGATATCACTTTCCAGCCCTTACCTGTGCCAGAGCGCGCTTTGCAAAGCAGAAACAAAAAGAAACAAGCAGGGACATGGGGAATATCAGCCTGTGCTCCAACTCAGCYTCCTGTCTGCCAGGCTGTACTGCTTTGGGGCAATAGAAAGGAGCCCCAGAGGGGGACCTCTGAATACCAGCCCCACCCCACCCCTTCCCCTGCTGCTGCAGTGTGTCCTCTCCCAATGGCCTGGTTGAAGCTGTGGCTGCTTTGGGCCGGCGGCTGAGCTGCAGTTTGGTGCTTTCTCAGAGCTAACAGAAGGGTGTTAAGAGTCCGTCTTTGTACTCTGTCCAGCACTGGTAACCTTCCAGCCATTTGCTGGAGGCAGATGTGGACAGTTGCAACCAGCTGCTCCACCCTGTTGTCTTCTTTTGAGTCCAAGCTGTGGCATCACAGTTTGTCTCCTCTTCCCTTTGCCCATGTACCTACCCCGCGCAGCTGGGGAAGGTAGCAGTTCACAGATGAGCCCTACCACACATGGCTGTCTCATGGGGTTGTAGAATGGGAAGGACGCTCTGCAGCCAATGTGGGACATGCTGGCCAGGCTGCGTGGCTGAGTGTGGCAGGAGTCAGTTGCATGACTTCAGTACAAGGCATCACCATGAGCAGCTGCGAACGGAATCATGGCCCCTGACGACCCAACCTCCCAGTTCCTCTGGAGCTTCTGGGAAGCCTCAGCCACCCATAACCTGGGTGTGCTTCAAGTGACTGTCACTGCAAGCATAAATCAAGTAGCTAGTGACTTGTTGGGTAATTTGTCATGGGTTGATATACACTCAGCTTGCCTGCAGACTTCAGGTGCACATGACAGCTTCCATCCATGTGTGTGCAATGGGGTATGGATCCAACAGGAAACATACTAATCTCAGAGGGGTCAGGACGCTGCGAGAGGCCTGGATCTCTCTTCCTGGCCCTGCTCAGACCGGTACACTGGAAGCTGGGAGCTGATGGTCTTCCTGGGTCAGCAATAGTGTGCGCATGCATCCTCCCAGGGTTTCCCCAGTGCCTCTTCTCCAGCAGGAACCCAGGCCAAGGAAGAGCATGCCTAAGAGTTTAACTATTGACTTCTCAGCCCTTCTTCCAGACTATAAATGTCCCAGTTAGACTTCACAGAGGGTAAAACAGAATAGGCATAAYGCAGTAGTTTATACGTAATAACAGAAATGTTCATTTTTTTAATATTAATAATGTGAATTGATTAAAGTTAGGAGGGATGGATGGGACATCACAATTACTAAGGTTTGCCAACATTTCTTACTCAGGCCTGTGTCCTAACCATATTTAGCTTCCTGTTTTCTGGTTGCATATAGCTGTGCCAAGCTTTAGCTATTTGGCTGGAATTTAGCTTGGGTGGTGTCTGGTTCCTGCTGGAGTTTTTGGATAGATGGCAGGGAGGTGGGGAATTTCAGCCCAAACCCTTTGGCTGGTTTTAAAAAATTGGACTCAGAAAAGCCACATTATTCATCTCACATTAAGAAAAAGGCCAGCAAAGCTTTGCTGGAAAGGTTCCTCCAAAGATTTGAGCATTGGCTCTGTATTACATGTCTGTATTATGCCTTCATTATGGGAAAGTCAAAATTTGGCCCATGTTAGGTTTTGAGTATTACTCGAGATTACAGTGTGGTCATGCTCAGGAAAGTCTTGGTAGTTTTGCAGGTAAATTACTTGAAGATGCTGCATTGGCTTGGCCCTGCTGTCAGTGCATGGGAAGATCAAGTGCCTGGGACTGATTTTCTGTCCTGGATTTGGTGGGAAAGAGATTCGCAGGTCTTTCCTCTTCATTTGGGATGTCAGAAGAACAAGCAAGAGGAGAAGAGGAGACTTGGTCCACATATGCAAACATGAGGACTGTCCCAGGGGCTTGTTTTGACCTCCCTTGGGTGGGCTCAGCTCCTGCGGGCAGGATGCTGGGCTGCAGGAGTCTGATGTGCTGGTGTCCCAGGAAGTCTAGGCTGGCCTTTCTCTTGTCAGGGAAAGGCAGAGAGAGGCCGAAGGCCTGTGTGGGCAAGCCTAAGAGAGGGTGTGAGCAGATCCCCCCACAGGGACTTGACACAGATATTTGCTGCCAAGCTCCTCCGTGGGCTCTTTCCAGCCATTGGAAAGCAGGTGGCATGTCTAGGGCCTCATCCACCCAGCCTGAGGTAGACCTCTAACAGCGCACAGGCAATGGTGTCCTGTCCCTCTGTCTCCATCAATTCTATAGCAAGCCTGGCCTGCTAGCTCAGACAGTTGTCTGTAGATGACCCACCATCTGCAGTGACCAGACATGCTCCTCCAGCCTGGAGTCATCTCATGGAGAGGCATCACTATCCCCTTGCCAGTCTGCATTGTACAATACACTCTGCAAGGGAAATATGACTACATCAATGCATTTGATGATAGTTCAGATTTGTTTACAATTAGCTCAAAGATCTCTAACCTGTCTCTTGGTTTGTTGGCGGGGCTAGGGAGGACTGTTCGGAGGGATCCATCTGCAACACAGGTGTCTCCCTCTATGGATCTGGTGGATGAAATTGGTCATTCAGTGGGCTCATTGTCAAGTTTCTCCTGAAACCTGCAACCACATAGTCCCTTTGCTCTGCTTTAGTTGGTCAGAGGGGACTTCATAAAGAAGTGAGAAGCCCTTTCTAAGAATTASTCCTGCATTCGGCTGTTGCACTGCCATAGCTGAAAACCAGGGAGGACCAGTGTGTGCAGAGGGAAGACCACTTGCAGTGCTCTGCAAAGAAYGGGCCATGGGGTGGGTCTGGGAAACAGCCTGATATGGAGCAGTGGCAGGGTGGCAGGAGATCAGTGGGGTTCTCCTCTCTGGCCCGGGTCTCACTTTCTCCGGTCCCTTGTTACAGGCAGGGATCGTGCATCTGTCGGAAGCACCTGGCTGCGCCTAGTATGATAGGTGCGGGGATGCTGCGCACTCTGTGACAGCGGGGGATGCACACGGATGCACGTGGAGAAGAGGTAAAACTGCCAGCATTGCCCCGAGGAGGGACCTGCCCCATCTCATGACTGTGGCATGTGCAGCCCTCGAGGAGTGTTTTTCCCCAAACCTGTCCCATGCGGGGCTCTGAACTCCCCGGCCCACCGTGTCTCCCAGCTGTGGGGAGCAGGACACGGAGAGCGGGCCAGATCCTGGGTCCAGTATTGCCTGGGCTGTTACCAAGAACTAGTAGAGCCCTGCACTACGCAAGCAATTAATGATTTTACTGCTGAGAGCTGCAGTTCAGCAAGTCAGAGCACCCAGAGCCCATTCTAACATCTGGGCACCCTCACAGCTTCTCAGAGGTGATGTATAACCCCTGGTTTACAGAGAGGGAAGCTGAGGCAGGGACTTTAAATGATCTGCTTGAGACATGAGGTAGGAACAGAATTAGGGGGAGAACCCAGGGGTCCCATCTGCCTGCTGTAATTGATTAGCCATGCTTCCTGTGCAGTTGAAGACAAATATTGTTTTAAAACAAAATCAGCTGTTATCATGCCTCAGCCTGAGCCCCATACAGAAACTTCTGCTTCCAGAAGAGATCATTTCTGGTGGCACCATGGTCACTTGACTGCAGCTGCAGGGGTTACAATGGAGAAAAGCTTGCACAGCACTGTGGGTCTACAGCCCATGGCTCAGGATGGTGCTTGTAAGACTGGCACACTTTGCATCGATAGGCATGTTCACCAATAAGGTGGCTTTTTATCAAAAAACTACTTGTCTCATTTGGTGCAACACAGCATCCTTCCCTTGCTCTGCAGACAGAGCATCCCAGGGTATATTCAATAAGGACACTTTTGTCAGAGTCTTAGCTGGCAACTTATGACACCCTTCAGCAGTACTTGTGCATTGGGAAAAGTGTTACTCTGGCAGGCAAGAAGCTCTGCAGAAATGCAAAGTCAGCAGGGAGAATCGCACAGGTTGGCACATCACAACTGCTTAGAAGTGTTGAAAAAAATTCACACCTATCTCCTATTTCCCCGATTTCTCCTATTTCTGGCAGGCAGGGAGTACTTGGGAATAGCACCCAGGTAGCCAGCCTGGGAAAAGTAGCCATGCCACGTTCCTGTCCCCAGCCCTGGGCAGCTGCCTGCCACAGCTGAGGCACCAACAGCCTGCATGGTACAGGTCCCCTGTGCTTCAGGCTGGGGCTGTCTGGGGGTTATGAGGGGAGCAGGAGAAGGTGAATGCCCAGGCCCCTAATGGCTCAGGACCACAACAGCAGATTTTCCTTTCTGGATCTCACTGTGCTGGGTAACGAGCACTAGTCTTTGCAAAAACAGCAAACTCCAGTATGGTCCGTCCTTGTTTTTATATTGAGGGCTCAAGAGGGGTGGGCAGCATTTTCCTGTGCTCCACTTTAAACCACTCTCCTTCTGAGCTGCTATCGACAAGTCCGTGCCTTTCTGACAGCCCTCATGGGCGCTCGTGACATGGTTTCTTTTCCGTTATAGGTAGTACCGAGCCTGAGCTGAGCGCGGGGAGGGAGCCCACAAGTGCTGGGAGAACAAGCGGAATATGAGCGAGAACAGCCACTTTCCATGGTCTGCCACAGACCGCCAAGAGCTGCATTCCTCGGGCTCACAGCCGGCCACGCTGGCCTGCAGCGATGGGGACGAGCAGCTCAGCCAGCCTCCGGAGCCTGCCAGCGGGAGAGCCAGCCCCCGGGACGACATGCAACCCTACCGAGGAGCGGAGGGGGAGCGCAGGAGCCAGGGGGACGAACATCTGGAAGTGGCGGTAGAGCTGGGCGAGAGGCAGGGTGAGCAGGGACCGGGGACAGACGCTGCCAGCGAGAGCAGCCATAAGGACGGGCCGGCGCTGGCAAACGGTGTGGACGCAGAGCTGGCCGCTGGGCGGGAGCAGACACCGCTGCAGCAGCGGGACGGCAGCGTGCCCAGCCAAAGCAGCACGGTTTTGGGGGAGAGGGGCTCCCCCACCCAGGAGATACCTAGCAAGGCCCTCAGCAAGGAGTGGTGTCACAGCGTCCTGGGCTTCTCAGAAACTCTAAGTGCCGACGAGCCGGAGGAGCATCTTGGGTGAGTGTGAAGCCGTTGTAACGTCAGCTCGGTGCTGGTTTGCGTGTGTTGTTTCTCAAGCCTCCTTGGTTCAAGTTACTCTGCTCTGTGTGTAACTCATCAGTTTAAAAAGCTGCAGCTGCTCTCATGGCTGACTGTGGTTTTTCACTCTTTTTCTCTCTGGGCTTCTCACACTGCTTTTCCATATTACAAATGCAGAAAAGCTGTGATTAGAGCCTGTGTCTGCCCACAGAGTCACTAAAGCAAAGAAGACACTTTAGGGATCTCAAGAGTGCTGGGTGCTGGTTGTGCTTGCTTTGGGGGTGTCCCACTTGCAAGTTGAAGACTCAGATGCAGCACTTATGGCAGAGTTACCTGAGATAACTTAGGACAAGCACGACAGCAGGGGGATGATGAGGAGCCGGGCTTGTCCAGGAGCCTGGTATGCCCTCAAGTCCCTGGCAGCATGGCTTGCTTCGGCAGTCCCTGGGCTAGCTAGGTTACAGCTTTGCATGCAAAGGACCACACTGTTAGTAAGAGAGGGCAAGGCACTGAGCTTTGCTCCCTAATGCACCTGTGATAGGTGTTACCAGTGCCTGGGTGGCACAGGCATCACAGTGAGAGATGAGAGACACAAGTCTCATCCTGTTCTCAAGTGCCTGAGACAAACCAGCATGTGTGCAATGCCCTCCGGTCTCTGTGTCCTCTGTAYTGGCAGCCTGTTTTCACGGGAGAACTCTCCAGGCTGGGGGACACTCACACTGGCGCAGTGTCCACAGCTGATTTTACGTCTCTGCAAGTGCCTAGACTCCCTGGGGCTCTGCAGGTTGGGGGCTGAAGGGAAACAACTGGTCACTGGGATGAGGTGGGGTGCTTCCCATGCCATCCCTGTGGGAGGAGTACGGGTGCTTCCTTTTGCCACCAAAAGTCATCTAGGGGTCTGTATTGTAGCCAGCTGGGGTTTAGGGCTGCTGTGAATCTTATGGCCCTGCCTACATACCTACCCCGGCACAGGGGAGATGGTGCAAGCAGGAGGGGGCTGGAGAAGAGCAGCAGAAGTTGTCAGAGGAGCATGGCCTTCTGAAGAGGAGAAGGTGTGAAAGGGACAGAGTGGCCAAGAGGGGCCTGTGAATCACCTCCTAGTTTTAGTCCAGTGCAGGTTCAGGCTGAGCCGTTTGTTTGGAGCGCTGTCTGGAGCGTAGGCAGAAGTGTCAGCAGAGCTGGGAAGCCACACAGCATGTGGGCTGATGACAGGCGTCCCTAATTCATTGTGTCTCTATTGTTGAACAGGCTTCCCTATAAAAAGCTGGTGGTTTGATTTACCCAAGGCCCCCAGCAAGAAGAGGCAGCACTATTTCAACAAGCGCGATTGAAGGTATTGAAGGGGAAGAATGTCCAATGCAGGTTGCTGATGTCCAGAGAGCTAGGGGAGTCCACCCCCAGGCAGGTCCCACAAGCCCTGTAAGCTATGCAGTCAGGTCTTAGATGTCTGCAAGTCTCTCAGGTTGCAAGGTATTTGCTTGGTATGTAACTCCCTGGCAGAGATTGTGAGTTCAAGATGAAGCTAAGGGTGGTCAGTGAATGCTGCTACAATCACTGGAAGTGCAATTATTTTAAGGTACTAGGATGTGAATTGGGGGAATTGACAGGCTGAGGATTTGGAGGTGATGCAACCTGACTGGGCTCTGCATGCACAGCCCATGATCTTATGCTCTAAACATATTCACTTGGATAGCAAATAAGTCTTTGGGGAAGCTGAAGGCACAAGGGACAAGTCACACTATATTCAAAGGCAGAAGGCCACCTGGAAAACTTCAGGGACACAGCCGAAATCTGGGAAACCACTTATTGCCTGGGGATAGTGTTAGCTCACTATGTTTGAGCTCCTCAGTACTTTGACCACCTATCTTTACGCTAAATGGCAGAAACACATGGCTGGGCCAAACACAGCATGGAGCTGGTCTTTCCTGACCATAGCTGACTGTCTGGGTCTCCCAGATCAATGTGGGTGAGGAGTAATAAAGATGACAGGTGGACCGAGGCACCGAGAAGTCACTGTCATCCTGCATCATCTCTGAGTTTCCCCAGTTCTTTCTTTACTCCCCTTTGGTATGTTGCTTTTTCTGTTATGACCCATTCTGGATATAGGAGAACCTGGGGTTTCTCTGTCTCTGGCCTAATATTTTACCGATGAGCAGTCAGCTATTCATTCCTGGGGAAAAAATCACTTGTCATCATCTGCGTGTTGGTGCTTCTATGATGCATTTTGTCCCTGGATCTTAAAGTACTTTACAGAAAGGGCTTGAGTCTTGCTCTTCCCGCTGAACCCATGTAGAATTAAAGGAAAAAAAGTCATCCAAGGTCATCAACTCCATGGTGGATCTGGAGAAAGAAACCATGGTTGCCCCGCTGAAGGTAGATTAGTGTATCTATGCAGGAAATGGTTGTTAAAAAAGTCAAGGAAATAAATCCAAGCTTTAGTGCTTGTGTTGCAGTTTGCATTAACTGAATCCCTTTTACCCCCTTTCTGGTTTATCCCATGGCATCCATTGGCATGCCAATATACCATTTGTCAAAGCCCCGTTTTCCGATCATTGTGGCTATGTTGCCTAAAGATCTCTCACCTTCCCAGAAGCCCCCAACATTGGCCCTCAGTGAGGTCACAGCTCTGCAGTAAAACTGAGAGCTTCACCRGTGAATTATATTCTCTGCTTTCAGCCCCTTGAAATGATGCAAAAAGGTCAAACTTGTTAATAGAGGAATCCCAACTTTGGCTTGTAGGCGCACTTAGTACCTGCAGGTTTGAGACTGCTGCCTTTGCCCAGACATTTCCTTCCATGGCAACATATAGCTGTTGAGCAATTCAAATTCCATTAAATAAAGTTTCAGAAAAACTTTGCAGAAAGCCTGCAGTGCATAGGCAAGAAAGTCCTGATTTCATCATGTCCTCTGACAGGCCTCCCCACTCCACCAACACAGCAAACTAAGTTCTACATTATTACAACTAATTAACCAGTGAGAAGTGAAATGTAAACAACTCGGTGTATAAAAATCCAGTACGGTTCAGCTGCAATAATAACCAAGTACATTGCTTTGCATGCCTTGCCRTAAGCAATAAAACAGCATTTCAGAGATGACTGGGGAAAGCAGCACAGGCAATTACATAGAGTGTTACTTCAATATGCTTACAAAACCTTGTGATTACAATGCAAATAAATATATGGCTCCTTATTTAAGTAAAGCAATTGCCTTCCCGGCTCTGTAATAAGTACGCGACACTATGGGGAGGCTATGTCAGGTTCATTCACACGAGCGAGGTCTTTCACTGTCCCCCACCTTAGCCTGGCTTTGCTTGAATTAGATGCAGACGGTGCTCCTGGGCTGGTGTAAGCTGTAGGAAGTCTCTTTGTCCTCCGTCTCCTCTGGGACCACACACGGAGAGATATGATGTGCCTGACTTGTTGGTGCCCACTGACCCATCCAGGACCACCGCTCCTGCCCTGGTCTCTGTGGTCTGTCCCACGCAGCCTTTGCTAGGGCATTTGTAGGGACACAGACTTTCTCACTTTGTTGCCTGCTGTACGAGTTTGGTCTCAAGGGATAAATAACGGGCTGGAAAATGCAAGCTCTGTTGTGTGAACAGCTAATGGAAATGACTCTGTTCAGCGTGGTGAGAGAGCGGGAGCTGTCTGGTTTGGGATTATGGCAATATGTGGGAGCTGCTAAGTAATATCTAGGAGGTGCAGGGCTTGATGGCTCTTGATGGGCTTGATACTCAGGAGCAGCTAGGAGAATACCTACAGGCACAGCTGCAGTGCGCAACACCCCTGGAAACACATGCTGTGCACCAAACCTCACAGGGATGCGGGAGTGAAGCGATGCAGGCTAAGGGGTGGTGTGATGGCTGTCTTGGAGGACCTGGGGAACCACAAAGGCCCAGGGTTTTTGCTTGGTGTGGGGAGGACACAGACCCTCCGTAGGGGAGGGGACATGGAAGTTCACTGGGTATGGGGGCTGTTGCAAGAAGTTTGGTATGGAACAAGCTGCCAAGGCAGGCCCGTAATTCCCATCACTGGGTGCAATTAGGGCTGTAAAGTCCTTCCTGTTACAAGGGGATGAAGTTTTTAAAGTTCCTCCTGCTTTGTGGAAGGAGGGGATCTTTTCTGTACACAAAGTCATGGCCAGGCACTGCAGTTCACCCTGCAGGGGTGGATGGATTTCTAAAGACAAGCATTCCTGAGGATGAGGGGCCTTTGGGCTGCAGCGGATAGTCTGTGGAGCTGCTACTGTCTGCCTCGTTTCTGCTTATGTCTGTTTTGCTGCATGGCCAGCTCTGAACAACTGGGTGAGAGTTTTCTTAAGCCCTGAGCTCTTGGAATCAAGGGATTATGTGGGTATACAGATTCGCCTAAGCTTTTACCCATGTGGTTGCAGAGCTAGGTTTGAAAACAGCATCTCAGACATCAGAGGGAACTTTAAAAGGGTGCAAAAACTTGTTTGTCAGGGCCCGTCAGATCTTACAAACATAGTGTAAACCACGCATGGTTGTCTTCCTCCTTGCACAGCCCTCCCTGCTGTGCCGGGATCCCCTGTTCCWGCTGCAGGTCACCAGTCTGCTGGGCTGGCATCCAGCATCATGAAGAAGGGAAAATAGTGTGGCATAGCCAGTTCATGGGACCCTGTCCCACTTGGGTTCCTCAGACTCTTGGGACACTGAAAAATAAGAAAACTGAGAACACTGATTTGTCCTCTCCTCTTCAATGGCTCTCACCCTCACACATTAGAAGCAGGAAATTCTACCTTTGTTCAAATCCTTCCCCAAGTGTACTTTTCTTTCAGAGATGGGGAATAAGAAGTCTGGTAGCTGACTTGTGCCTGCTCCTCACTGCCACAACAGGGCTATGTGCACCTCTGCAGTCTTCCCTCCTTACACTGGTTTTCTGTTACTTGTTCACTGTATCCCCTCTCATGCTACGACTATCTTTGGTTGTTGTGGATTCTTGGGGTGAGGAGATCCCTGCTGGCAGAGAACCTCCTATCCTGCAGGCTTGGGTCTTTAAACACACTGGCTGCAGCAAACAAGAGTGATAACCCTGAGGAATTCCCTATGCAAAGGGATGCCAGGTCCCATTTTACTGCCTGGAATTAGTGCTTATGTAAATGCTGAGTTCTTGATGTCCATGCTGATGAGGGTGTTGGAGGACAACTGGTCCATGTGAGCATCAGGCACCGCTCAGGCATGGTGTATCCTGTGCTGCCCATGAGAACTGGCTGCCTCACAAAAATGATGATGATGGTTCCCAGATGGATGTGTTATCATCGGTGGCAAGGTGTACATTCCCTAGCCCTTAGGGCCACCGTGTCCTGAAATGGCCAGCCATCTTCCACCCTGCCTGAGGCATTTTGAAGGGCTAGGGTTTCTGGGAATGGATGATGCTACATCGGTATATCTGGGCCAGTAAATTCCGGGCCTTATTAACCGGTTCCCTGCTCAAGAGGCAGCGTTCCCTCCTTGCTACTTGCTTAGCTGTGCAGTGGCAATACAGGCAAATCCAACCTGCCTTGAGAGAAGGAAGTATGCACCCCAGACCCTGTAATGGTACGAGTAGACCTGGCTTCAGGGCTCCACTGAGCCTCTGCCCAGGCACAGCACTGATGTTCAGGGCTCCATCTCCACTGTGAAAGCAGGGAGCCTGTGTCTGTCTGGGCTGAACATCTCTGGATCAGGGCATCTGTAAGCTGCCGATAGCAGGAGCTGGAAACATGTGGCTGGCTGTGGGGGCTGTCAGGGGGTGGTCGCTTTGCTTTCCTTGTTCTCTGCTGTCTGCTGGTGGAGATGGGATACAAGGGTATCTCTCTCTCTCTCTCTTTACTTTTGCTATGAGCAATTCCATGGAATGCGGTGTGTGCCTCAGTTTCCCCACCTAAAAAGACTGAGCTGTTTTGTAAAGTGCATTGAGAAATGTCTGGACTCCTAGGAGACACTTTCATGGCTCTGCCACGTCTGGCTCACAAGTGCTTTGCTGCCTCTGTGCTAGAGCCACTGCCTCCCAAGATCCATTTCCAATCTCTTCTGTGCCAGGTGATGTTCTGCAAGGCTGGGAGTGGGCTGTCACTGGCACCCAGTAGGAAACATTACCAACAGTAGCTGGATTTGGGCATGCACAGGTACAGAATCTCCTTAGCTGGCACAAGAAACTTGCTCATCCCTGATCCACCCCCAGAATTCATCTCAGGGAAATGTAGTCTGTTGCAAAGTGAGGCCATGCTCATTAGGAAAGGCACTAGGCACAGCCATGGCGCTGACACAGGGTTTCCAAACTGAGACAACCATAGTGAGGAGGTGCAGTGGATTGACTCCAACCAGCAACTAAGCACCTACCCTTGCACTTGCTCACCACCCTCCCCTGTGGGATGGGGGAGAGAATCAGAAGAGCAAAAGCAAGAAGACTTGTGGGTCAAGATAAAAGCAATTTAATAAGTGAAGAAAAGAGAAAAAAAACCAAACCACCAAGTGATGCAAAAACAATTACTCACCATCTCCCAGCAGCAGACTGATGCCTAGCCAGTCTCTGAGCTATGGCTACTTTGAAAGACCAAACCCACATTTTTTTTTTTCCTGAGAATGACATGGAATATCCCTTTGGTCAGTTCAGGTCAGCTGACCCAGCTGTGTCCCCTCCCAGCCTCTTGCCTACCCCCAGCCTACTTGCTGGGGAGCGAAAAATAGAGAAAGCCTTGATGCTGTGCAGGCATGTTCAGCAATAGATAAAACATCGGTGCATTATCAACACTGTTTTAGCACAAATCCAAACCACACCACAAATCCAAACCATATGTGCTGCTATGAAGAAAGTTAACTCCATCACAGGCGGAGGAAAAAGAGTTTACTGTTCCCCTAGCTTTCACCTGTATCACAGCATGAAATRTCTGGTTGTGATAAAGCAAATGACAGTAGTGTCTGCTGGAAGTGGGGAGGCAGGCTTCACCTGAGAAACCCAGGCTATTTTAGGCAGGTCCTTGCAGCCTGGTCTATTCCAGGAGGGACTGAGCCCTCCCAGCTCTCCAGGGCTCCCAGCACAGTGGGTGTTGCTGGATTTGACTCAGATTAATTCTCCCAGTGTGGGTTCATATTGAGATGCACACTGGAATGAATGCCCCTGCATTCAAAGCCAAACAGAGTTGGGATTGCTGAGAATCATCCATGCTTACCTGGAAGCTAGGCTTGTATGTTCATGCATTTCGCAGCCTCCTGTCATGCCTATAATGCTATGCCTGAATCCCACAGGCTAGCTGTAAAGCGGCATGGAGCGTCACCTGCCTGGATGTGTGTCCATCACCTTTTACATCCCTCTCAGTGGAGAGAAAATTATTTGTAGGGTGTCTTGCACTTCTAGGGTGCCTCATCGAGAAAAAAGGCTTAAGCTACAGCATATGAACTGGTTCCTAAAAGCTTCTGCTTTTTCTTCGCTATAAAAGGGATCAAGGACATTTGCTGCTGACATCCAAAGTTAAATGAAACAGCCTCCATCTTAAGGATTTTCATGCTTTTGAAGTAGCCATAATTGGAGCACTTGAAGGGAGAGGTAACCTGCAGATTAGATCCATTCTGGCAGTGGATCCAGTAGCAGGTGTCAGATGCAAACCTCTCCAGTTCAGAGGTCTGGCTTTTTCTGGGGCATGACCAAATTAAGGGTTGGCTGGGCCCTTGGGATTGCTCATCATAAAACTCTGCCTTTTTCAGCTCTAGAAGCTTGTAATAAAATTGGGAACCAGGCAGGTTATACCACAGAAAGGTCCCCAGGGCCTATAATCACAGCATCCATTTCTGCCTCTTCTCTTGCCTCCTAGCTCCAAGTGGAACAGTGCAAGCCACTACCTTGACAGTATTTTCTGCATTTCCCCTTTTGGTCCAGGTTTGCCTCTGGAGATGCCAAGCTGAGCTGCAGTGAGGATGACAAGGAACATTTTCAATTCAAAGACATCAGGGATGGGTTCAGCTCAACCTTTGAGAAGATCGTTGAGTCTGACCTTATGAAGGGTACATACTACAGCAGCTTAGACTCTTTGGATGTCCTCTCTCTCACAGACGAGACAGACAGCTGTGTCAGTTTTGAGGCCCCACTCACCCCATTGATCCAGCAAAGGGTCAAGGAAAGCCCAGAGCTCTTGGAGCAGAAACTGGTAGCCCAGCAGAGAGAAGCTCTTCACCACATGGCTGCTGATAAGGAAGAGCAGGCAGCAGCAAAGCCACTGGAGGGGGATTTTGGGAGCCCTCTCAGACACTCAATTACCAGCAGCAGGTCAGAGAACGTGCTGAGCCGGTTGTCCTTGAAGAGTATCCCAAATGGGTTCCACGTGGAAGGGTCGGAGGAAGATGCCACCAAGATCATTAACTCCATCAGGTAAGGCAGGCTGGGAATTCCTCGGGCAAAGGGCTCCTTGTCTTATAGGGTCTTAGTCCAGGAGCAAGGCTCAGAGGACGTGATAGAGATGGAGTTGTTTTTTTTCCCCTTGTGCTTCCTCTCATGTGCTGCCATGGCAGAGAGGCCAAACACCAACAGGAAAAACTTTCCTACCCGTAGGCTAGGACTGCAGCTGGGGACCAAAGTCTCATGGCATTAAACCAGCCAATCCCCAGCAGGCCTCTGTCTGAGTCCTCCCTGTTCAGGTGAGCTGCAGGGAGGAGCCTTGCAAGCCCAAGAAAAGCCAAGGCTCAGCACTTCATGTTCACATTTGCTCTGGAGGGCACCACCATTCATCTGGCTGCTCACAAATCCCATCTGTTCTTATAGCAGGCAAAGCCGGGGCTCCTCTGGGCAGACCAGTGCCTGCCCATAGTCCTTGGCATGTTGGAGGCAGTCAACCTGCGAAAGCCCTTGGCAGGTTGGAGGCAGTCAGGCACACTCCCAAGTGTGCTCTGAAGTGCAGGGAAACCTCAAGGTTTCACTTAGGATTGGGAGCCCCTGTAAAGGCCTCCCCAAAGGTTCTTCTGTGGGCAGTGAGGAGATCAGCAGAGACTTCATCCTCTGGACCAGCTCAGACCCAAACCATTGTCCCTAGGAGGCAGAAGCTCATCTGCAGGGCAGTTCCTTGCATGAAGCCAGGTGATGAGCCACCAGGTCATGGGAGAGCTGGAGTGAGGCCATATGTCCAGCTAGCTATCAGGCTTTCAATGAGTCATGCTGCCCAGAAATGTGCAAATAGGTACCATGATGCCATATCTGGCCTTGGGCAAGAAAATAAAGAGACACAGCCCCACCTACATGGTGCCAGTGGGGCTGCTCAGTGTGTTGTCTGTGGGAACAGCTGGCCACAATGCCGGCCGGCAGCTGGGAGAGGAGCAGCCCACCAGTGGCAGCAGGTCTGCTGTCAGTCCCATTGGCATGATTTGTATMAGTGCAGTTTTTCATCCTCAGCAAATAATCTGAACTGAAAAGCATACCATCTACACCTACGATTTCCTGAATGTCCACAGCTCTTAAAGAGCTGTGGTATCCCTTTCCATACCAGTGGAGGGAGAGGAAGCTTAAAAAGGTGTTGGGGCTGCTTGCTTTGAATGGATATGTCCTCATTTCTCAGGGAGAAGTCACCTTCTCTTCAATCTTCTTCTATAAATTTGAAATTAAACTGTACTATTTCATTTGACCTGAAATGAAAGAGGGTTTGTCCAATGTACGGTTCACAAATGTGTTGTTGTTTTTTCATATTTTTTGGTTAGGACGAGGAGAGATCAAAATGTGGCATTTTCTGTGAGTTTCATCAGGTCACATTGCTGCTCCTTGAATTGTTTCTTGTTTCTGTGTAGCGATGCCAGCTTGAAAGATGCCCTGTCAGACTCCGACTCCGAGATGGGCAGCACGGAGCAGCTTGACCAGGGCAGCACGGACACCTTGGCGAACGGCTGCAGGGCAGATAGCGAGGCTGCCAAGAGGCTGGCCAAGCGCCTCTACAACCTTGAAGGGTTCAAGCGCTGCGATGTAGCACGCCAGCTCGGGAAGAAGTAAGTGGGGCTTTGGATTGCCGCCAACCCTACAAAGGGGTTGACTGCGATGGCAGCATTGAGCATGGCCAGCAGAAACACAGCTGTGGTGGGTAAGGTCTGGGGGAGCACTGGTCGTGCTGGGAGGACAGGACAAAGGCAGGAAGGGACAAACCTGCTGTTACAAGGGCTTGCTGGATGCAGTCAGGGATGTTGGAGATCCTTCCAGTTAAAACTGGTCCATGTCCAATGCCCTTGCAATCTGAATCCTTGCCTGTATTGGGCATTAACTGCCACAAGCTGCTGCGCACCAGAACCAAGAGCTTCCTGTGTTTGGTAAGGGCCCAGCAAGACGCCCCCTAAAGAAATCTCCAGACTGAAGGGTTTGGGATCCAGACCTGGATCTGCACTGGGCTCCTTGCCAGTCCCCAGGTTTTTAATGTCTGCACCCCAAAATCTTCTTGCTGCAGTGTCTCCTGACCTAGTCTGTGTAGATGGCATGAAGGGTTTGATGGAGAGCCAGGTACACACTGGAGGTCCAAGCATCTCAGCTGGTAGATTTGCCTGGGTAAGGCAGAAGGGAAATAAAAAGTGTTTGTTCAAAAGTGGGAGAGTTACAGAGATTTCTAAGAGACAGAGTAACAGTAATGAGTGTAGCAGTAACAGATTATTTTAGGATGCCAGTGGGTGTGAGGACACCAATCCCCATCATCCTTCTCCTGGATCAGATATAACCTGTGTTGCTGGGGGGTTTTTTATGTCCTTGAAATGTCTCACTCCTGTCCAGATCAGCAGGACACGAGTGTCCCTCAGCAAATACCCAAGCTTTCAGTACCAAAGATTGTCTGTGACTCCCAGCTTAGTCCTGGGATAGAAGGAGCCCATGAATGATCTACCAGAGAGGCTCTTTGTATCACCTGGCAGCATCCTTGTTGTTCTCTTGTAGCAGGTGCCTTGCTGGTTGCTGCTGCCTCAGGTCTAGCATCCTTCTCCTTTCTTGCAAATTTGCCATGCCAGCTTACTGAGTGGGGGAAGTTTCAAGCAATTGGTCTCTGGGGGTGCATCTGAGCATGTCCCTTTGGTAGTTCCTGCAGTCCTCACTCACACCTGCAATCCTCACACCTTGGAAAGCTGTATGGCGACCCACATTTGGGAATTGACACAGCCTCTGAAAGAAAACTTTTGTTTTGATCAGCTGGGTTTTTGACATCTGAATAATTTCTCAGCACAAGAACTAGATAGGGCTGCAGGCTCTTGGACCAAGCAGGTGCATTTGCAGAGCAGGAAAGGAAGAAGGATGAGGATAGGTGTGTTTTAAGTTGGTCTTGCTCACTTAAGGCTACGTAAGACCAATCTGCAGTGGTGGGAGCAGGGTAGGTTTAAGTGATGCTTTCAGGCCAGCTCCATGTTGGAGGTAGACTGGCTAGGAGGGTTGTTCAAAAAGTAAAATCTCTTTTTAAAGCTTTTTAACTCATTTTAACCCCTTTTTTTTCTTTGTGAACATTCTCAAAAAAACCAAACCATACCCAAAACCAAAACCAAAACCAAAAACATTCATCTTTGTCAAACAAGTAGAAAAGGCTTGATGAACAAGGAAATGGAGGTTGGATATCTCCAAATAGTTTCTTTCCTGCTGACACAATTTTGTGAAGTTAACCTCAAATCCAGAAATTACCTTCGTCTCTCTGAAGAGCACATGTTTTGGCAACTGAACTCTCCATGGAAGATTCTTGTTCCTGGATTTGTCTGTGGCATTGTCTCAGCTTTGTCACTACCCACAGTCACACATCTCTTGCTGGATGGAGGTTGAACTGTCTCAGCTGCCAGACCATGAAGATGTGTGGATGTGGTACTTCAGGACATGGTTTAGTGGGCATGGGTGCTGGGTTGACGGTTGGACTCGATGTTCTTAAAGGTCTTTTGCAACCTTAATGATTCTATGATTTTATGATTCTATTCTATAAGATGGTAGTGCCAGGCACTTCCTTGCAAGGTTTCCCAAGAGAGCACTGCGCTCACTAAACCATGCAGGCAGCAACAGAGCAGGCARTAGAGCACAGTTTCAGCGTCACATGCACTGAGAACTGGGGGTCTGTCAGAGTCCCATGGGCCGTATGGCATGGGCACATGGCGTATTTTCCTCCCCTGGAGATTAGGTGAGTTTTACATAGCCAGACTTCTTATGGACAATCTTTTTTTGACCCAGGTGACTGTGACACAAAAAGGATCCTGGACAATACAGGCTTAGTTCTGTAGGACAGCGTGATTCAGGCTGTAAAACAACACACCTCTGTCCACGTCCAGGCACACAGGAATAAAACTGGGAGAAAAGGCCAGGACTTCTGTGTTACTCCCGGGGTGGCTTGCGACCCAGAAAGGTCAGTAAGCATTCTTGGTGCCTGGACCTTCCCAAACCAGGCAGAGGGAGGAAGCGTCAAGATGGGGTGTAAGGTGAGAGGAGGTCTGTAGAGGCTGGCTGTGTGGCAGGGCCACCAGCCAGAGGATGTCGGACACATCCCCGTGGGAAACCCCTTGCTGTTCTTGTGGGGATGTCTCTATTGTGTCTGAGCTGCATGGTGGAAGCATCACCTGTTCCTGCAGGAGGGGCTGGGACTGGCTCAGAGAGAGAGAAGGCCAATTCTTGAATGAGGAAACCAGAGCAAGCACCTAAGCCCACCTTAGTGTAGGCCATGGTCTTGTCCTGGCCAGTGTTGGAGCTCTGTGTCCCAGGCATGCCTGGGGCATGTTAACTGGCTCTGGAGCTCAAGGAGAAGAGTCCCATCAATGTCACTGAGCCCCTGACTAGACATAGGAGTCTGTTGCTTCCTGGGGGCTGGCTGCCTTCAGTGTCCTGCAACACTGTCTGGTTCTGTGGGCAGAGCTGGCAGTCCCTGCCTGGAGCTTTTCCAAGCAGAGAGGAACCAAGTGAGGCACACAGGAAGGCATGATGGGCACCCAGGCTGGGGACTGTTGGCACCACAGCAGCTGGCACAGACCGCTTGTCCTGGGGGTCASAAATTCCCTATGGACTTCTGGCCTTCAGCAAGACCCAGTGAGCTGAGGGACAGGCAGCAAGGCCTGCCTACCTTCCCGGGCTGCCGTGGTGGGAGCATGGGGTGAAGGGGAACTCCCATCCACCTTCATCCTGCCTGACTATAGATCTAGTTAGGAATGTAAATTAGGGTGTAGCTCCCGGTGTAGGCCATGGAGACATCTCAAGAGCAATTCAGCCCATCCAAGATCTGTGCTGGGCTATACACATACCAAGTCTTTTGGGTTTAGGGAGCCTTGGGCAAGGCCAGTCCTTCAAGCCCAGCTTGAGTTAAGTGGGGGGAATCAGACACTGTTCTACCCCATTGATCGCTGCAGTGCTGCAGTACATGGCAGTTGTTGCTGTGTGTCCAGTGTCCAGAGTGCCAAGTGGGTTCCCAGGAGACCTGGTAAATAGGTGCCCAAACAGAAGGAATCAGACCTTTTCTTCTGGGAGACTACAACTGCACGTGTGAGGTGGGACCTGACCTGTGGAAGGGAGAGTGCTGGCTAGTTCCCAGCACTGGCACAGCCAATGCATGAGGTCTTCTGCAGACTTAGAGCCGAGAGGATCCCAGAGGAGACCTGGGGCTTCCTTGGTTCTGCTCGTTCTTTGGCACAGGGATGAAGATGTGATGACATCTCCTTTCACAAGCGTGTGGTCATCTTCTGCATCTCACGTCACTTTGCGGTGAAGTTCCAGGACAAGGGAAGAAGTGTCCCTGGGAAGCTGGCAGGAATCTGCACACCAATCATTGTGGCACTGCTTCAGACAGACTAATGTAGGGGGCCATGGGGCCATGAGGACATGTTCTTTCCCAGGGCCAGCAATCCCAAATGATAAGATTGTTTTATGAGTGTGAGGCCTTGTGGCTTCATACAACTTTGAAACAGTCTCCTGCACAAACTCCAGCACCAATACTTATGTTCTGCCTCTCAAAACTCAGTCTGGACCTCTCCCCTGGCGCTGTCACGCTGCTCTGACTGATCCTGCTGTGTGTCGTGCTTCTGAACAGCATCCATGCCAGAGGCTTTACAGCATCCACCTCACAGTAGAAGATTAAACAATGCTGTAGGAAAAGCAATGAGTTCTGCCTGTAACATGTCCTGGGCTGAAATTGGGTGTGCAATGCTTAACAATATACTTTTCATTTTGTGGGGAGAAGGAAAAGGAATTGTATATGGCAAAGATCATCTCCCATTTCTTGCCAGCATTCATTGATTATTCTTGCACTTCTGCTACCTGAGTTGTGTAGATAGAGGAACTTAACAGTAACCATTCTGGCTTTAAAGGCAACACGTCTCCAAGCATCCTTCAAAAATGTGGCAAGGGAATGGTTTCTGGAGAAGCATTCAGCGATGAGCAGAGCCAGAAGCTCAGCTGAGCTCTCCTGCTCCAGTTCCCAGGGGGATCTGTCTGACATGTGAGCGAGGTGCTGTGGTGAGAGGGTGGGATGGGAGCCAACGTGGAGTGGAGAGCAGGAATATTGCAGTAGGAGGAGGAGACACGTCCAGCAGTGGGAGAGGACTAGGTAAGAGAGAAGGTGCCTGATGAACACAGGACATCCTTATGGCCTCCTCCTCCTGGCTGGTTTGGGAGGAGGCTCTGCCTGGCCAGCAGCACAGCAGAGGGTGGCACTGGGGGCCCACATCACTCATTCTCAGGTGTCTAGGGGTGGCAGCCGCAGTGCTAGGCTGTGGGCACGTTAGGGCCCTTTGGAGGTCTTCCAGCAGCATTTCAAGCTAGGAGAAAGTCCCCCTGGGTCTGGGATCACAGCTGCAACGTCTCGCTGTGAGTTTGGGCTGGCCAGGAGGCAGCAGTCTGCTGTTCCTCTTGCAGACAGTGTCTTCTTCCCTGATGAAAGGGCTGACTACTCCCTCTTTAATTACAGTAACGAATTTAGCAAGTTGGTAGCAGAGGAGTATCTCAGCTTCTTTGACTTCACTGGCCTGACCCTTGACAAAGCACTCAGGTGAGCTGGTCTTTGGCACTCCCGCGTAGGGCCTGGGCTGGACAGAGCGGAGGAGCGCGGTGGGTTTCTCCTTCGGGCTTCCCGATGCCATGGAGGCTGTCTGTGTGACAGGAGCAGGGACTGGGGGGAACTCCAGGTTGTCGTTTAATCTTTGTGTTGGTGTCACGTTTGGCACAAGCTACTGCCACCAAAAGTGGGCTTTGACAGGAGGGCCCACAACCTCCTTCCCCATGGTGGAGAGCAGCTTTCCCAGGAATCCCATCCCATACAAAATCAGAGCAAGTGGGAGCAACTTCTTCCCTTGGGACGGACAACCCATCCTGGTGCCATCAAGCCAGAGGTGCGTCAGATCTCAGCTGACAGCATGTTTCCCTACACAGCTCAGAGCTGGCTCCGTAGACACCTTTTGCACTGCACCTGCAGGGGCCCAGGGGTGCGCAGGCTGGGGGGAGGACAAACGCCTTCCTAGCTGCTCTGAGGACCCCCTTTCCGTCTCCCTCCTTAGCATGGATGCTGCCCAGTGGATTGATCCACGGCATCTTTAAGTATCACTTTCTCTTTGCAGGACGTTCTTGAAAGCATTCCCGCTGATGGGAGAGACACAGGAGCGGGAGCGGGTGCTGATTCATTTCTCACGGCGATACTGCCAGTGCAACCCAGAGAAGAGCACATCTGAAGGTACCGCTTGCTTTCCCTGGCTCTAGTGTCCATGGCACACTCACAGTGCACCTGTGTCACAGAGCCTGAGCCATCCACAGCCGGGTCTGAATAGCACCCACTGGGCAGGCAAGGCTGCAGCTTCTCCCTTTCTCTGGGATCCTGCCCTGCTGATTATCCCTGCCCTGRGAGGGACTGGGGACACCAGGTGCTGTACGGACGCCCCAAGAGAGCCAGACGAGTCCCCTCAGGATCTGAGGGTCTGAGTGTGGGCTCCCAGGGAGCCTTGTCCTCTCAAGGACATATGCATATGAGCTGTGCTGAAAGCTCCTCAGCTGTAGCCTGGATCAGTGGCCATGCTTTGCCCAGCACCAGGTGAGGTGGTGAGTGGTTCTCAGGGGTTGCAAATTACTGCAGTCATGGCTTGCAAAGTGGTTGCTGGCAGTGGGCAAATAAGTGTCTGGTGCTAGCTCAGCCCGAGACCTTGTCCCTTAAATGGAAGAAGACATTTCCATGCAGATTGAGGAATGCTGTTGGCTTGCCATACACAGGAGTTGTGTTCCTTGCATCTACAACTGCAGCAGGAGAAAGCACAGCTGGGTAAAATTCTGGGCTCACTGGAGTTGCAGATTTTGTTAGCTACTTCCAGCCCCTCCCCATTATTTTTTTTTACATAGATATAGTTTCTTCTGACATTTTTAAATGGGAATGGTCATTCCTGGTACACACGTGCACATGCACACATCCAGACATGAGCATGTCCCTGTTCGCACTTACATGAATGCCTGTACACACCTGCTTATAGGCATCTAGAAATGCCCCCGTAGGTGGAAGTCAGGCTGTTGACCTGATGGCAGTGCCAGTTGTTCCTCCTCCACCCCTTCAGCATAAAATATGCCACTTGTGTCTGAGAGCTCCTGCTTGTCTCTGTCTTGCAGGCTTCCCAAATAGCAGCAGTGCCTAGTGTCACTTGAACCTTCCAGTCCCTCTGCCAAGCTAACTGCACACAAGCTGTTCTCAAAACAGAAAGACCTCTTTGCTTTTATCAGTGGTATCCCAATAAAGTACAGGTTTAGATTTCATTTCCCTGTGTTTGTGTGATATTGTCCCCCACTGATCCAAAGAGGACCTTCCCCTGCAAAGGGTCCTTCGCCTGTAGACATTAAGCTGCAGGCTGAATTTTCAGCAGCAGTCCCCAAGTGAAATATCCCAAATGCCAAGTCCTGACCCCTCTTCAACACCTCCCCCTGAAAGTGATCCCCAACCATATTGCATCCACTCCCACTCCTACAGACAAGGGTCTTGAGACCCTTTCTCCCCTTCTGGTCCTCAGGTGTCCAACACCCACTGTGAGGGCATGCACACACCAACTTTAGCATATGCTGAGCTGGAGCACGGAAGATCAGATACCCGACTTCATCCCACATCCTTCAGCATGAGGATGTTTGGAGGGCAGTGACTAGTCAAACAAAATGCAAGCTTTGCCATGGCAACGTGGGTTACAAAGCTGCTGATGGAGCCATGCTATAGCAACTGTTCAGAAGACAAATTAGATCCCAGTTCTGAACACTCCGCGAGAAGGTGCCTGCTAATGCAAACACGAATGAAGGCAGAAAGTTAAACTCTTCCATAACTGCATGGCCCTCAGTGGAGATGTCACTGCTGCTGGTAGGACCTGTTTTAAAAATGTTACACTCCTGAACAGTACAAAACTATTAAGAGTAAGGAAAACTGGATCTGAAACACGTTACTGCTGCTGCTGTCATGACCTATTCATTAACGTTTAGGGCCACAGCATTGCCTGTGGTGGTGGCATACATTTCACAAGGCTGGGCAGGACCACTTACTGCAGACCAAATGTAAACTGAATGAGTCCCAAGCAGGACAGAGCTGCACTCGGTACTGGAATTGAATGGGGCTTGAAAAATACAATTGTAATCCAAGTACTACTTGAAGCTGATGCAATGGAGGGAAGCAAAGTGGCTTCTTCAGATCACATCTTTTGCAGATACTGCAAAATCATGCACTAGATGTGTGGTAATTTGAGAAAGCTATTGCAAGCTCTTTCTTCAGGAAGCAGTTCCTTCTTGTTGCATCCAGCCTAAACTTGCACAGGATGTTCCACCAAGGTGAAATTTGAGCCACTGTGTATTATCTAGATTTCTAAAGAAACACCTCTGGCTGTGATGGTCTATTGGCATAGAGGCGTGATAGAGTCAAGGCAGTTTTGTCTGGAGATGATCAGGTGGCTGAGAAGGTTTTAAAGCCCTCTAAGACATTTCAGGGCATTGCTACATGCTGATTCAATAAATCCTCCACTGATGGAGACGTGGCTGTTGCAACACTTCAGCCTGTGCTGCAGATGAGGGTGGCAGAAGCTCTGACTTGCTGACCATCGAGTGGGGTGGCTGGTTTTTCTTCCAGAAAGTGGTGTCTTGGACACATTATTAGTGCTTTCCTGTACTGATGAAGCCCAGACATGGAAGAACTATATGGTTGTGTTGTGACACTGTGTGAGCTGAGAGAAAAAGTGAATGCAACTGACCCAAGCAACAGTGAGAGAATAGCAGGTTTTGGGACACCAGCTCCACCTTGGGGCCATGTGGGACATGATTTACCTGACTAGAGTGATACAGTAAAGCCAGGTGAAGATGTCAGCCCAGAACCTCCCACAGAAACTCCAAAATACACACTGGGGAGGCACATTGTCCTAAGCCCAAAGCTGCTTCTTGTGRAAGTGAAGGAAGCATCTTCCTTAGGAATTGATTCTCTCTTGAAGGGGGATGTCCATCACACCATGTCCCCAGGACTGTCAGCCCTCATAGAGAAATATGTGATGTTCCCATGAGAAACCCTTCCTTCCTCAGAGACCATGGTTCTTCCAGGAAAGGGAGAAGCTCATGTGCTCAGTTGCCTTCATCCTGGGCTCGTGTGTTTGGTTGCCTTTACCTGCCAGTGTTTAGAGCTTAGCCATGAGCACGGGGTGCTCAAGGCTTGTCACTATTCCACTCAAATGGTGCCTTTGTATAATGGATGGGATGGGGACAGGCCACAGCTGGCTCTCTGTGGGTGCACATCTACCCCCACAAGAAGAGACCAGTGTCACTCCCCCAGCGAGTCCTGGGGGTAAGTCACAGCCTGACCCTAGGGCACCAATTCACAGAGCAGCATGCACAAGGGAAATAAGCCAGGACCATTATGTCATCTCTGGCTTGGTCTGTGGAGCAGCCCGTCTGTGTGAGCACACCAAGTCAAGAGCAGGGCCAAAGGCCAAGGCTGTAGTATTTCTGCCCCTGCCTCCTCCCTGGTGCAATCTAGCCCTTTTGTGAGGTCCTTGCAAGGATCAGGTCATGTGCCAGAGTGCATTTGCATCTCACTGTTGTGAGGTGTTGAGTGGAGGAGACTAGTCTCTTGACCTTGAACAGCTTCAGGACACAGCACGGTTTTGAAATAACAGCAAACCACCAGGCTACCTGGTACAGAAGAGGGGGCTGTGCTGTCTCAAAGGGAAGGAAAAATTCATGTGAGTTTTATTGTCAGAGAGCCAAAAATGCTGCACTCATTTGTAGTAATAATGTTTGCTGAACAACTCAAGAGCTTACAGGCTGCATAGGTATGATGGCTAAAGACCTCATGACAAATCCCTGAGGTGACTGTGATCAACTGAGGGGAAACTAGCTCTGTTTGCCAGAGTCTCTGCCTCATTCTGCAATGGCATTGGCACAAAATGGATGTGGAGGAAGACTCAGCAGAAAGTCTGGTCTTTAGAAAGTGTCCTGGTTCCGGCTGGGACAGAGTTAACTTTCTTCTCAGTAGCTGGAGGGGATGCTGTGTTTTGGGTTTAGTAATGAAAGGAACATTGATGGCCCATTGATGCTTTGGTTGTTGCTGGGTGGTGCTTGCACCTAGGACTTTTCAGCCTCCCATGCTCTTCCAGGTGCAGGGGGAGCTGGGAGGAAGCGTAGCCGGGCGGTTGACCCAGCTAGCCAATGGGGTATTCTATACCATGTGACATCATGCTCAGTAGAAAAACTGTGGGGCTCTGGGGGTTTGTCTCGCGCTGTTCGTTTGAAACACGTAGGGGGGTGAGCAGTTGCATTGTGCATCACCTGTTTCGTATATTCTGTTATTGTTGTTGTTATCATTGTTGCTATTACTGTTCTACTTTGTTTTATTTCCATTATTAAACTGTWTTTATCTCAACCCGCGGGTTTTTCTTTGTGTGTGCTCCCGATTCGCTCCCCCATCCTACTGGAGGGGTGGGGGTGAGCGAGTGGCTGCGTGGTGTTTAGTTGCTGGCTGGGGTTAAACCACGACAGAAAGCCATTGACAAAACTGCTTTAAAGCCAATTACCTGGTGATCATTTCAGGAAAAAGTACAAGACATCAAGCATCGAAACTGCGTGGGAAGGGGAGTAATCATAGCCATCTGACTGTTGTGTGTTTCAGATGGGATTCATACGCTCACCTGTGCCCTGATGCTGCTAAACACAGACCTTCATGGCCATGTAAGTAGTACTTGAAATGCATCCTTCCATTTTTCCTTCCCAGTATAGAGGTCTGTCCCCTTATGCAGGATGTGTTGCTGGAAAATTGAGATCGGTTGGCAGAGATCGGTTGGAGACCAGCTCCAGGGGGAATTTTGGGTGCCATGCCCAGACCTGGGGACTTAGTGTCACTCTTAGTGTCACTCCACACTCAAGCCAAAGGCATATCTCCTGCTGACATCAGTTATCTTACACAGGCACAGGCAATGCAGCTTTCTTCCCAGGACCTGTTGCAAGTGTCAGCCCTGTCCCAGGAGCTCTCATGGCGAGGTCTTCACCACCATGGTGAAGCTGCATGGAGCTGGCAAACAGCAGCACCAATTGTGCTGCTATTTGTTGTGGTGCAGACACCTGAGGCTCCCCTCATCCCAGAAACTGCTGCAAGGGAGTCAGTGGTTTCATACAGGTCTAGATTTGATCTTTCCTTCCTAGAACATGAAGTAAGTCCCAGCTGTTCCTTTTCCCCAAGAGGTAACAGACAGCCACTGGAGAGTTTCGTATCAGAGAGGCCTCTGGACGAAGAGCAGAGTGARCAGAACTCGGTGCCCAAAGGTGTGGTTGGAAAACAGTAGAGGCTGTTAAAAAGGTCTCTCACCACCTTTTAGAGGCTCTTTCAGGCATCATAGGTTGGATTTGTTCCTAAAAGGTCAACCAGAGTGTAGAGAGGAGAGCAGAGTGGGAGGAAAAATAACTGCAGAGGGGACATGGGACTGGGCATAGGGGACAGCACTGGGACATTGTGTACCCTTGGAGACCCCTGCCATAGCATACATCTGTGAGTATGCATGGACTCTGCGGCCTGCACAGTGCTGTGGAAGGCTGTAGGCACCATTGACCCAGATCTCCTCCCTCCTCTCCAGCCTTATGGTGCAGGCATAGAGCATGGCTGTGAGCCTCTGGGGGCTGTGCCCCCTTTACAGGGGTAGAGGGGCTCCTCAAGTCTCAGGTCACTGAAGTACCTTCTTTCATAGCTCCTCTGAGAGCTCAGACCTGGAGCCACAGACTGCACAGAACTGGTGTGAAGGTGGAGGGGACATGRGGGGACAGCTTGTTATAGCAGCCTGTGCATGTGAAACCTACACACCCTTTTTCTGCCTCACAATCCCATGATTTCCAAGCTGTATCATCGGAGTCCTCTTCTGCCTCCAGCTGGTAACAATTTGTTGTGCATCTGCAGAGACTTGCCCTGATTTTCTCTTCATTAGTCTGTTAATGAGGGGACAGTAGGCCATAACCTAGCTCTTTTTTTGCATACTGGTTTATAATCACCTTTGAGAGGAGCCTTTTTCTGTGGGGGTGGGAAGAGGACACTACATGAGTGCTCTTCACCTATGATGGCAAAGATGCAAAGGCCACTAGCTTCACTGGTGCCATCCTGACAGTCCACCTGGGAGACCCTCCCCATCATTACAGCACAGATACTGCCTTCGTGACAGTGGCAAGGTTTGAACACAGCAGTCAGTGAAGGGAATTACTGGTCTCAGCCAGAGCATCCTTTCCAGATGTGCACTGTGGCCTGCGCCAAGCTGGTTACAGCTGCTGCAGCCTCATGCTTTGGGGAACAGGCAGCCTTTGGCCAATGTTACACTGGCTGCCAGTAACAGGTCTAGGCAAAGTGTCTCTGCACACGGTGGGATAGCAGTGGGGATGGCTTCTGGGAGGGTCTCACACAGCATTCATCTTTCAGACGAAATGGTTGGAGCCAAGGAAATATTTTCATCAAAGCATTTCCTGCAACAGCAAAAACAGCGTTGTGGCAGAAGGCAAACTATGCAACTTCACTCCAAAATAATCTTGTCTGTTTTTTTTAATTAAAAAAAAATCCAAAATATGTCTTTGGGAAGATAGAAATTATTGAAAAGGCCAAAAAAACCCTAAACATCCAAAACCTTACCATTTCTATTTTTCATTGGCAAACTGGCTAATAAGCCTGGTAAGCAGAAATGATCTCATGCTATCTAGGCAAAGAAAAAATAGCTTTCTTTTGACCAGGTGTAGAAATGCCTGAGCTTTTCTTTGAAAAATCTTCTCTTTATTTTTCCACATGTGTAACATTAATTTCTTCTTCTCCTTCTCCTCCTTTTTTTTTTTTTTTTCTTCCTTCTGCTCCTGGAACCTCTCTTTCTGCTCTTTAATCCTTTACCAGGTGGTAAGTGCAGTCATTCTAGTGTTTTGCTTTAAAGCACTGGCATTTGACTTGTTTTTCTCTGTGTTAAAAAAAAAAAGGATTTTTGTTTGTCTGGATTCCTAAGTGGTTGTGCAGTGTCCTTCACTACTTAGCAGCCCACTAGCAGCTGATATGCACCACATGAAATTCTCCTTGTGTAAAGAAACTTCCATAAACTGCAGTGTACCTGGGATTGTGTGACTTGATCTCTCACCCCTTTTTGTTAAAGATGCTGTCATGATATTGCATATGACTGTTTTTATTTTATTTCCTTTTTTAATATTGTGTGTGTTTCAGTGTTTTACTGTGCATTGCCATGGAGTGGGAAATTCCCTTGGTTAGGAAAGGGTRGTTGATGTGTCTCTGTAAAGGGCAGTTCCCTACAGCAGTGTCCCTAGAATGGGCTAGTTCACCATTCCATCAGTGACCATCACATGTACTGAGTCCCGGCTTAAAAGTAATGAGACTGGCTTTAAAACATGAGATTTGCACCTGGCCACACTGGAGTTTTGCCTTAGTACTGTTGATTTTCTACCACAGGTGTACTCAGACCCTGTTTCCAAACTGTCCAGAAAACTTACTGTCTTTAAAATGAGACACTCCATTTTCATAGAATCACACGGAGTTGGTGTTTAAAAGCCAGCAGTCACCAACAAACATTACAAAACCTGTAGTATAATCCAGGTTGTTGCAACTCTCTACCTTGCTCTGCTGGTGCTGTTTGAGCTCCAGGAGATCTTATGACAAACTCCTCTACTCCATCTCTGCCCCTTGGAGACAAAGCTTTGGGATGTCTCCTTTTCAAACATCAGTGTTATCCCTCCTTGTTCAGAACTGCTGGCCATGGAAGGACAGTGACAAAGCAACACCTATGCATCACTAGCACTCAGGGTTGCATTTTGGTACTTTAGCAAAGCCCAGCTTCTGGGCTTACTAATGTGACAAGCTTTAGCTTTTGTTCAAAAGGCAGGCCAGCAGCTCTCATGGCCACTGAACAAAGCCTGAAATGGGATCCCTGGCAGCTCCTAACTCCACATGTCCATCACTATTAATCTTACAAACCCTGTGATATTCTCCTTACGCCAAGCTTATGGTGTGGTGTTAGCAATACTGCTGTGTTAGTAGCACTGGGATAGCTGAAGAGCTGTGAGATACGAGCATCCGCTGGCATCACCTGCAGAGTGACCCCCACAGCAGCTTTGCATGGCCTAGGGGTCATTGGTACCCAAAGTTTGCGGGTTTGTTCCCTGCAGCGGGGTGATTTTGTTTCTGTAGCCTAGAACACATCCACTACCAGATCCCTTGGTCCAGTCAGACCAATGACCCTTCATGCTGAAGCATAAATGTAGTTGTTTGGGTTTTTTCCCCTGAAGAGGTCAAAAGAGCCTGAGTAAAAGCAGGGCCTGCTAGGGGCATGATGCTCATGCTGGGGAGCTCACAGGAGATGTACTCCACTCACTACTCTGCAACTGAGATGTTTGATACCTGGGGCCTCCAGCCCAGAAGCTCAAGTGGTTTAACACCTCACAGAGGGAGTGCTGAGGAGAGCACCCCAGATAGCCACCCTTCATGGCCTCTGGCCCCCAGGAACCTGCTTCTCCTCCTGGGGCTTTCACATGGCACCTGCTTTTCCCACTGAGCACTCAGCTCCATACTCACCTGCCCAGCCTCCTAGTGCTGGGATTTGGCAACAGCCAAGGAATGCCAGGCTACAGCCCAGAGTCTTCTGGAGATGGATAGAGCCATCCTGGACACTTCAGGAGATGGTCTGCGATCATCTTGAGTGAGTCAGCTCAGCAGGAGATGGCTGAGGCCCAGAGGAGGCAAGAACCCAACTGTAAACAGCGGAGTTACACTGGGTTGAAACAATGGGATGGCAGGATCAGCCCTGTCTACCCACCATCAGATCAGTCTCATCCTTCCTTATTCTTATGCACTCTAACCACCATCGTGCACCTTGCACATCTCTCCATTCTCATACACTGTCTGCACCCATCCACCTCTGTCCATCCATTCCCATACCGTCTCTACCTATTCATTTAATTATCGATCCCTTCTCATCTATTTAATCCACCGTTTGCTCACTTGCTCTCCATCCAAGCACACCATGGTGCTAGCTTATTGTCTGACAGTGATTTCTCATGCTTTGCTGCATGGCCTGGAGCAAGCAAAGATGGGATGAAGTTCTTTACTGCCAGGGGGACGTATCAGGAATAGTAGCTACGTGTGGCTGTGAAGCAGCCTTGCTGGCTTGTTCTATTGCTGGTAAGTGACTGATGCACCACAAAAAAGCAAAATGCCCCCATCTGTGTGGCTGGCCAGAAATGAAGATGCATCTCCCTACGCAGAGGTCCCGGTTCAGCAAAGGACATACAACATCTGAACACTGAGCTTTGAGGTGTGCAGATATATTCCCCTGAGGATTATGTCCACGTGTGATGATCTTGCTGAATCAGCAAGATGGCCTACTGTGTAAGAAGGCACCTCACAGCGCCCTCATAGTGGCCCTTTCCAGAGTTGTTCCTGGGATTACCGATACTTGCTAAATACTGTTGCAGTGTGCGAAAGCTCCGGCAGTCCCTGGTACTGGTGCGTTGATAATGATGCACTTGTGATCACAGAACTGTTTCTTTGCATGTGTTGATCAAGTGAAGCTGCAAAGTCCGCGTCCTGGAGTAGTTTTTTGTTCTTTCTATTCAGATGGTGTTGATTTTGGAGGCACTTGCAGGACTTTGTATTTCAGTGGCTGGCTCCAGCCCATTTCTCAAAGCAGCAAGCTGAAGTGTTAAGATATTGTTTACTTGAGGTTGTATTGCATCTGAGCTGCCCCAGCATCCTGTGCTGAATCCTACTGACAGCAAGCCTGAATCCTGCCCCTGTCTCTGCAGTGGTTTGACAACCTTGTCCAACAAGCTGATTCACAGTATTAGCATTCTTGCTGGAGCTTTCTCACCTCTTCTGGTTGTCAGAGAAAGGGTATGTTTTCATCCTTCTCAATTGCTCAGCAATTAGCTGCTTTTCCACAGTGTGGCTGCTGTCTCAGTTTGAGCTCAGAGATCTTCTTGCGCAAGAGAAAGAGATAGATCACAGAATAAAAAAGAAGCCGTCCCCTGGGATTAATACATGTCATGGACTCAATACATGGAAACCCAAAGAAGGGCCTGTGAGGCTGGTAACTTGTGCCACTTTATCTCACTGTATCCACTCACTTCCTAAAATGTGTTGGCCTCCGCATTCATTGCTGGATCACTGCAACAAGATCTCTGTGGGCAGAAAGATCTGTGCTRTGCACTCTGCTTTCTGGCCTCAAGGCAGGGGTAGAAGTAGTCACCTTCTCTCTATGCAAAGTAATTTGGTGCCTCAAGGTATCAGGCAACATACCTACATCACCCCCAAACTCCCTCCCTCGTGGAGGTTCGTTACGTCATTTTTTTATGCGCTCTCTCACCCTCCTTCTTTCTCCATCCACACGCCATTGTGCTGCTGGCTTTTTTTTTTTGGCTGTAATTCACCAGCCAGCAAGTACACAACTCTCTCTTCTCTCTGCTGAAAAAACCTAGCATGTCTGCAGGTTTCCCCGCAGCTTTTCTGCAGCTAGTGTGTACCCACTGAGCACTAGCTGGCAGTAGCCTCTAGCTGTGGGGTCCAATTATGAGCATCAGCTGTGGGGCTTCCCTGTGAGAAAGCAAAGGTGGCTGAGCCTTGTGTTGTGCTGCACCGTGTCCCCAGGCACTGCAGATTTGTAACAGTGTTTTATTCCTCTTTTTCTTGATCTCTCAAGGGTGCCAGCTCATCTGGAGCTGGCACTGACAGGAGGCATAATTAAGAGTATCAGGCAGAGCTGCTCAAAGGCAGCACTGGCTCCCTGTGTAGCGAAAGAGTGTCTGCACACAGAGATGGCAGGTGTCGGGGGGCCATTGTGGGCTAATCCCAAGGCCTCACTCTTTGCTGATGCTTTCACCTGGGGAGAAGCCTCCAGGTCATCTGTTGTGCAAGTTTGTGGGCAGGGTTTTCTGGTGTCAGCCTCTTTCAAGAGGTTATTTTCTTTCACAGAGGACATATCTTGCCCTGCAGGGCACCTTCTATATCATCTGCTGCAAGTTCATCCCCTCCCAGTGGCCCAGTGAGGCCCTTCTTCTTCCTCACTGAGTCCCTAAGCAGGGTCCTGGCCCTGCTGTTCTTGGCCATCCTTCCAGGTCCTCCTGGATGGCCACCTTATCAATACCTTGGTGCAAAGCCCACCCAGTGTCAGGATGCTGTTGGGATCCCTAGGACTGCTGGTGGCAGCTCATGCTCTCCTCTCACTAACTCCATTGTCCACTCCATATGATGTCACCACGGGGTCTGTCTTTGGGGACTTCACTCCAGGGTGTGAAGGCTGCAATATGACATGGCACTGGAGACACCTCTCTTTCCTTTGTGGTATCAGACTCCTTTTTCTGAACCCTACAATTCTTGCTAACTCCTCCACACCTCTGCTCCAGTCTTTGGAGAGGTAGGATTGCAGGGGGAGGCTTGGAAAAAGGCTGACTGCCTCCAGACCCTTGACGCTTGGAGGCTGAGAAAGTGACTGACCTGGCTATGGTGAGGTGTAAAGGGTTTGGGAAGGCAGATGCCACAGACTGATATCAGGGRTGCTGGCAGCAGCAGCACCAAATAGCCTTGGCATTAGTTGGTGATGAGTGTGTTCCAGGTTGTGAGATTCTCCCAGTGTACGTGTATTGCCCTCACATGCCACAGCACTCAAGTTCACGCAGTACCAGTAGCTGGATCATCTCTCTTCATAATGGCAATCAAAAATAACAGTTTCCATGAAGGACGAGTCATTGTCCAATGSTGGCTGTCTTCAGATGCTGACACTGCATGCTCACAAAATTTCACACACAGCAGGCTTGGAGACCCATCCAAGCATTGCAATTCCAAGGCATTCTGAGTGCTTGTCTTGAGTTTTGAGACACAGACCCTGTACCAGGACCAACCTGGAGACCAGAGGTGAGATCACTTAGAAAGTTTGGAGCAAGAGCTGGAGAGGTTATTTTCAGGTGTTTTATCTCCACCATTTAAAAAGAGGTCATTTGAAACATTTGGGTGCTGGCATGAGCAAATAAAGAAAAGAGCCCARCAGAAAATCAGAGCAGAAGACCTTTCAGCTTTGAGCCCTTAGGGCAAACCCAGCCTTCACCACTACGTATAAAATTGTTCTTTAAAAGACACTGATTAAAGTCAAAACTCTCCAGAAGTTTAATGAGCTGCTTCTTTGCATTACAGAATATTGGCAAAAAGATGTCGTGTCAACAGTTCATAACAAACCTGGATGGGCTGAACGATGGGAAGGACTTTGCAAAGGATTTGCTGAAGGTAACGTGATATAAACAGACAGTGGGATACTGTCATTATTATTGTAGTATCACCTAGTCCTTCTGGGACACTCTGAGCCCTTGAATCAGCATTTTCCAGTGCACAGTTGTTTCATTGGAAGAATTGTAACCCACATGGATAGCTTCTGCTAACTTGCAGTGAGCCACCAGAGGTCTGTTCCCTGGTGGTGTTTTATCCAGATTTTTGGCACATCTGCCCTCAGAGCATACCAGGGGTCCCTCTCCCCCACGGTAGCTCTGTGATGTACCAGGCAATGCATAGAACAAGGTGCCCCCCACCCCCAAATATGACCATCTGTCACTGATACTTTTCTCTGCCTTCACTTCCATGTAATTAGGTGTGGTGCTCCAACACAATTAGTTCAGTACCAATGGATATTGGTTAAACACCCCAAAGTGAGTATTTTCTCCTTCCACATGGTTTAACACCACCACTGTTGTCTGCACCTACTGCGGGTCCAGCAACCTGACCTGGATTTTGCTGTATGGAAGGAGGTTGAAATGACCAGTGCCACATCAGGGGTGTCACATCATGCTTTAGATGACACCCCCGCCTCCCAGCAGACCTCACCCTACCCCACCCCTCAGTATGGTCAGAGCACCCTCCACATTCTCTTTCCTAGCCCATTCCTGCTTCTTTCCCAGTGCCTCAGGGAAGCCACTGGAATTTTGCACAGGAGGAACTGGAAAAGCTGATCCCCAAGGTCATCCATCCCTCCCCTCCCTCTTAGGGCAGCGTTCAAGCCTCTACTGTCCCTTTCCCCTAGTCAAGACACTGGAGGTGTCTTGGCATACTCCAGAGTCTTCTACCATCTTTGTGTAGGCCAGGATTCACTCAGCACAGGCACAGCACCCATAATTAGTCAAAAATGTCGTATACAGGCTCCTGAGCAAGGCTGGCTGCCAGATCCCTCTGCTGCTGGCATGTCCAGTCCAATACCTAGCGTGGCACATACACAGACAAAAAAGTGTCTAGCAGGACAGAAGTTGTCCTGCCCACTGGTGAATACTTCTCCAGGACAGTTCAGCAAGGAAGATATCTCTCCAAGAACAGACAGTGTGTGGAGGAGATGATCTCCACAACCCAGACATGTCTTCCATGAGAGACACAGCTAATACCATGTTCTTGTTTCAGACACTATATAACTCTATCAAGAATGAGAAGCTGGAGTGGGCCATGTAAGTATATGTTAAGCATTTGAGAGATAGTGTGTCTTTCAGAGTAGTTGACAGGTCTTGAGTCATGTTTTTAGCCCCAGAAGCTCCCAGAACATTTCCTGTCAATCCCTTAAGCACTGAAGTCCCTCCTGTAGGCAAGCTGGGTTTATTTATGGCTTAGACACAAAAGCAGATGGAGAGGTTGGTGGCAGTCTGTGGACACAGGGTGCACAGGCATGACCTAAAGGAAGGGAATGCCCTCTTTGTTTACTATTACACCTATAAAATGCTGGTACCTCTCCAGGTGCTTCAGAGGTCTTCGCACAAGGAGCTCAGGATCTGGGGTTATTTTGGTCACCGAGACTTTCCATCTCTTCCACATAGTTTCTTCTGGAAATAGTATCAGAGAATCACTCAGGCGGGAAGGGACCTTGCAAGATCTGCAGTCTAGCTTCCTCCTCAAAGTATGGTCAACACTGAATTCAGACCAGGATGCTCGGGGCTTTGTTCAGTTTGATCCTGGAAACCTCCAAGGATAGAGAACCCACAGCTCCTCTGGATCCATGAACCAATGCTTAATTATTCTGAGTGACATTTTTTTCTTATCCATTTGAAACTGCTGGGTTTTTTTACTTATGCCCACTGTCTCTTGTCCTCCTGCCATGCACCATAGTGAAGAGCCTGGCTTTGTCCCCTTGATAACCTCCTCACASGTATTGGAAGGCTGCTGTGAGGTCCCCCAAAGCCATCTCTTCTCTAGGTTGAACAAGTCCAGTTCCCTTAGTCACTTTTTACATTGCAAGTGCTCCAGCCCCCAGGCATCTTGGTGGCCTCTGCTGAACTCCCTCCACCTTGTTTATGTCAAAACCTGTATTGGGGCCCAATACTGTTTGCTGTATCAAGATATGATATAACGAGTACAGAGTAGAGAAGGATGATCACTTCTCTTAGCCTCCTCACTGTGCTGCTGTTACACAGCCCAGAATGCTCTTGGCCTCTGTTTCTACCAGGACACACTGGCTGGCTCCTGTTCATCCTGCTGTTCACCAGGAGCCTTGGGACCTTTTCTGCAGAGCTGCTCCCTAGCCAGTCAGCCCCAGCCAACCCTTCTGCAGGACCACTCCACCCCAGTGCAGTACTGGGGTGCTGCATTTAGTGAGCCTCCTGTCTCTCTGAGAGGTGGCCCTGTACCTCTCATTTTTATGTCATCCACAAACTCGACCCTCTGTCTTCTCCTTCAGATCATCATTTGTTACCGTGAAACTAGTCTGGGAACAGCTAGCATGGTGGCCTCCATGACGCAGCACCTTCCTCAGCCCTTCTTCCCCTGGTCTGCTACCCACCCCCTGCCCAGAGCACAGGCCAGGACACTCAGCGAGGGGTGTGCCATGCTCCCCAGTCCCAACACCTCCCCACTGCTGCGGTGGGGAAGCCCATGACAGACCTGCGGCCTTAAGCTAACACAGTGGACATTTCTCCTCCCCTCTCCTGCCCTCCCCTCCCCTGCCCTCCCCTCCCCTCCCCTCTCCTCTCCTCTCCTCTCCTCTCCTCTCCTCTCCTCTCCTCTCTTCTCTTCTCCTGCTTAGCCTCAGACCTCTCTTGTCTCCAGAGGGTCGTGGGACTGAGGAGGACCTTCTGGGCCATTAGCTCCATCACCTGCTCTTCTGCTCTTATTGTCCTGGCCAGAAAAGTGTCTGGAGATGGTTTGATCCTACCTCCCTCCCCAACTACCTGGGTCAAGCTTTGCAGAGCAGGAGCATCCATTGGCAGCCATGCCCTGATGGCAGCAGTGCTCGCTGTGGGCTGGTGTCTCCTGGAGGAACACAGCCAGCTGGTGGCCCTGGAGGTGCAGTGGTTTCTTAGCAGGTCACGTAGCATCAATTTCACTTTAAAAATAATCTTGCGTGGCATCTGTGTGAGAGGAAAGCAGCAATGCCAGCTCTGCAGCAGAGGCCGGGTCGGTGGGTGGATGTAGTCGCAAGAGGGAGCTCTGTAGCTCCACAGAAGGTGCCGGTGGGACCGTTTATGTAAGAGGAGTTCAGCAGAAGTGCATCTGCTTGCTGGATGTGGGCAGTGGTTACACAATGCCTGCCAGCACACGCTCCCTGGCTTGGGCACATCCAAGGGATGTCAGCCCCCCGGGGTCCCGCTGCAGCGGTGCAGTTCCAGTCAGCAGCATCTAGCCTCCCTCCTACCCTCCTCCACCCACCCTGCTTGTATCCTTGCCTCCCCTCATTCACCCCACACAGGCCTGGGACCTGCCTTGCTGCAGGGTGTCGTACTTTGTTGCAGATGGACAGGCTGCAACACGAGAGACCTCTCAGCTCCTCTGCTGTGGGACAGATGCTCGCTGATGTGGGGTACCTGGTATTCTTTCAGAGATGTGGTGCTGAGTCATAAGAATCATAACCTTGCACAGGCAAGACCCTCTTCTCCTTGCTTGCCTCTGTCTTCTGTCCCTGTCCATCCCAGGGAATGAAATGCCCTTGCTCACAAAGCCCAACCAGACAGGCAGGTATACGACCATCATCCCAGCAGCAAGCAGGAGCTCAGAGGGATCCCTCTGGTGCAGCTCGGAAAACTGAGCCCCACTAACTCCCCACCCAAGCATAGTGTCTGAACTCTGCCTAAGCCCCAGGACTCCTGTGGGTGCTGAGGGCTGAGAAATCATCCTTCTCTTCCAAGAGGTGTCTGATGCTTTGGCTGTCTGCTTCTGCAGCTGGGGAAGTGTGGTAATTTACTGCTCACATCCCAGCTAGTGGATTCATCCCTGGGTCACTCCTCTGCTGAGATTTGGTCCCAATCTAATCTGCAACCTAAGGTGACCACTCATACCATTTGGACATTGACATGTACCACACAGGGCAGAAATTCTCTGTTTGTTCTCCCTCCTTAATGTCCCAGGGACACTGGGAAATACCACTTCCCATGTACGTTCTAGTTTCTATGCGCCACAGTAGGTTTTACTCCAAACAGGAAGAGGCAGGCTTGGTGGAGTCAGTGGACACTTCCCTAAGCTGCTCAGCCCTTGCTGTCCAGGGTCCAGGACTAGGAGATCTGTGAGGAGAAGCAGCGTTTATGGAAATGACTAGCATTTCTTGCTCTCTGCTGGCCCACCCTGAGGACACAAATGGGGAGCTGATGATAACCTATTCCAGGGTTTCTGTTTTTTTAATCAAGTGGCCCATCTCCCTAATGTCTGCAGAGCTTTTGCCCCTCAGATGCAGAAGACATTTCTCGAGCTCCTTCAGTATCTAGGAGGCCCCAGGGGCTACCTCTTAGAGGTTGAGAAACCCCAGTGGTACCCGGTCTTCAGGAAAAGACCTCCTTAAGCTCTGATGTTAGGGCACGGAATTGGAGACTCTCCCTGTGAAATGCTTGTAGTCCTCAGCAATGGTGTGTCTGCAGTTTCCTGGTGTTCAGACAAGCACCCATTCCCTTACCTGTTTTGAGTAACCTCACAGTGGGACCACCGGGACAGTTACCTGCCACCCACGCTCCTCCCAGCTATGTCCAGATCACCACCATTGGCACACTCTGCTTGTTACAGTCCCTGCGTTTCCTTTCATTTTCTTTCTCTTACTAGTCTTGTAATAAATAACTCTCTTTAAAACCAAAGCAGACAGGGCACACTGTGACCCAACCCATGTGTCCTCTACTCAATCTTTTCTCTGACTTTGTTTCCAAGTGATGAGGACGAGTTGAGGAAATCACTCTCGGAGCTGGTAGATGACAAATTCGGAGCCAGTGCGAAGAAAGTGACAAGGATTGTTGACAGCAGCAATCCCTTCCTGGACATCCCCCAAGCGCTGAACGCAGTCACCTACAAGCACGGTGTCCTCACGCGTAAAACCCATGCAGACATGGATGGGAAGAGAAGTACGTGTTAATGGGATAGGAGGAGATGTACCCCAGGCAGTACCAGAGCCTTGCCCTAGCTTTCTCCCTGGCTCTCCTGCTGAAGGCATTTCCTCACCACGTCCCAGGGAACACGAAAGAGATCCCCAGATCCATGAGTGCCAGGGCACAGGGAGAAGAGGGTGTTTTGAGGCATTTGTAGATGTGAATGTTTTCAGGAGGCCTCAGTCTTCCCTTCTCACTGCCAAGGAACCCAACAGTGTCTGTCCCACAGATAGACCTGGCTTTCCATCCTGTTCATGGGCATAATCCTGAATCCCACACTCTGAGCAATGGGGTGAGGCTGGTTCCACAGCAGGTGTCCACCCCAGCCCTGACCTTGGGGACAGTCTGATCTTCAGAGATTTGTTCCTGTCCATATTCTCCCATGTGCTGGAAACAGCTGCCGTGTGCTGGCTGGGCAACAGGATGCCTCATAGCTCTTCTGTCAGCATATGGGATTACAGGAAAGGTAAAGGAAAGTATATTTGGGAACTGTTAATGAGCAGAGATTAATGAAACCTTGGATAACCCCTTTTGCTAATTGATGTGATTGGCCCAGTCACTGCAGCTGATTAAAAGTCTTGAGTAGAGATTACCACCAAAGGCCTTCCTTGCTTCCAGCATTTTCTTAATAGCCCATGCCTGGAGGATCAGCTGTCTTGTGGTGATGTAGATGGCTCCCCTCACCTCCTGCCCCTCTCCAGCTTCCAGCAAGCTTTCTGTCCCCAAGTCCATCAAGACGGCTGGTGGTAACGCTCCCTCCTCAGTGGAACAGAAGCTGCCTTATCCAGGGTATGTCTGCCTAACTCATCTGAAGCAGAGGAGCTCAGGGAATGTCTCTGCTCCTTCAGCATTTAGTCCAAGGAACATGAACCTTTTGGTTTGGAGGAGCAGAGACTTCCTGCACATGTCCACTGGTACCCCTATACCAGTTCATCTCTGGTTTTGGCCTGCTTGTGTTCCTGCTGGGAGGTTGCATCTCCCAGCCCAAGTCTCTCAAACATGTGTCCCTGCAGACAAGCCACTCTTAAGAAATAGCTTGGAGGTGTATAAGGTCTGGGCATCAGTGCATGCCTGTGGTGGGTCAGGAGAAGGGTGGGTTTTGCCAGAAATGTGAAGGTCAAGCAGCACTGGCAGAAGCAGACATATATAATTAAATGTTCTTCCTTTTTTAGCTCCCAGAGGAAGAAGAGGTTGGAAGAAATTTTATGCTGTGCTTAAAGGGACCGTGCTTTATTTACAGAAGGTAACTGTGGTGGACTATCCCATTTGCTGTTTCATGCTGTCTCCAAAGCAGTCATGCTGTCCTAAGCAGGAGACCCATAGATGCAAGTAGAGGTGAATCTATGTTCTAATGCACGCATGGACATCTACAGAGCTCCTCCAGAGACCAGTATACAGAACTGGAGGATGCTGTCATCTTTGGTGGTGGCGTTCATGCTAAGGACACTATTCACAGCCTCAAAAGAGGGCCATACAGGAAGAAGTATGAAATAGGGAACATTGAGGTGAGATTTCTGCAGAAGTGTCCCAGCAAGTAGCTGTTGGGGAGGATGAATGAACAGATGATATGGAACTGGTGAAATAGGATGTTGGTGAGACATGCAATAGGAAGCTGAAGAGGCGGAGCATCAGAGCAGTCTTATCCTGCCTATTGTTTTATTTGCTGGCATAGATCTGATTATGGGCAGCTTCACTTAGTCTGGTATGGATCATGCTTAAAGTTTCTCTTCTCCTTCAGGACCTTGCTGAACTGGGTCCTTCCATGGGTTGCCAAGTGACACTTTCTGCCTCTTCATCTCTGTTCGTTCTGTAGCCACCTTTAGTCAACATAAGTATAAATCCCAGGTCCTCATGGGAGGTAAAGTCACCATGGAAGAGCTTCCCTGCATGCTATAGCATTCAGCTCTCTGCCTTTCAAGACACTTGGATGTTAGGAGGATTTCCATGGATAGTCTTTTCTGTGGGAAAATCCAGGGAGCCTGGATAGGGGCTCACTTGAATGTCAGTGTGAGGCAGCCAGGGATGCCAAATGTCTGTTCATCATGCAACAGCATAACCCACTGAACTAGGTCTGAACTACCTTAGTAGCATATGCTGTGCAGTAACCCATTGAACTCACCTTGTTGGAACAGCACTCCCTGTGGGTAGATGTTCCTATGTATTGCAGTATTATCTCCAAAGCAATGAGAGTAAACAAACACTGGATTATATAAGGAAGGCAGAAAGATCCTCAGGGCAGCACAGAATTATGACTCAGAGCTCGTAGCACACCCCAATGATTCTCATGTTTTGCCAGATCCTATGGCACATGTCACAAAGCCAACAGAAATCTGGCAGCAGCTGATCGTAATTTACGGTATGGGTTGCTCTTAGCCAAGTGGTATTTTTACAGCCTTGCCACTCTCTCCTGCAGCTGAGGGAAGCTGCAGCATACAGTAGAGCCCGGATCTTCTCCAGCCCTCTAGGTGTGGCGTCCTTCAAGTCAGTGGCACTCTTCTTACATCTCAGTCTCTTGTCTCATTACAAGTCTCCACATGGAGTCCACCAAAGAGGTCCTCATGCTGACCATGAGTGATGCATGAGGATTTTACTTGTACAGAGCTACCATCAACATTTAATTTTATGACAGTTTTTCTACGGAAAAAAAAATGCAGTTTCATCAAAATCAAAGGAACCATTTGGATCTAAATGAATTTTTCATCAAGGACTTCTAGGGTATGTGTCTTGGGATGAGTCTATTGAGGGGGTATATATTTGGAATGAAATACACTTTCAGGACAGAATTTTCTTCCCATACTAGACCAAAATCCAGTTTACTGAAGATTTTCTTGACTGCTTGGGCAGCATAGAAGGAGCCGTGAAGCCAACACCGAGTGTCATTGCTGCTGATGGGACGGAGGAGTTGGGTTTTCTTTGCTGTACAAGGCTAGCAGCAGTAACCATCCAGACTGTGATATTAACATAGTTCCTTATGTTAGTACTAGGTTTACAATTTAAAAAGAGAGTGAGGATGAGATTGATGTGGCAGTTAGAAGACCAATGTTCTTATCTAGATGACCTTCAGGAACAAATGGTTAAGAGACTGAGGGCTTTCTTTACGAACAAGGACTGAAGAAGCAAAACACCTAAGATTTGGCTAGGTTATGAAAGTGTCTGATAAATGACAGCCATAACTGATGTGTAATTAGTAGGAGGGACCGGAATTGCCAAGGGTGCCCCAAGGAAGTAGCATCTGGAACAACAACAAAAATTAACCTGAGGAATGTTTGGGCAAAGGATTTGGGCAAAGAGGGGTTTCTTAGTCATGAGCTGCTGCCAGACTGTATACGGTCCTCTTCAGAGGATTGCTTGGGCTGGGCTAGGCTGTAGACTGTGTCTATCAGGCTTGCAGAGACAGGACAGAAGGATGAGACCACGAAGACAAAGTCCTTGCCCTGCCACTTCCAAACATTCCCAGTACCACAACAGAAAGTGGATAAACATCCACCTGCCCTGTAGATTCTTAGTGCAATTTCTTGCCTGCGGGGTGGTTTGCAGAACAAGAGAGTTGCACAATACAGGAAGGAAATGGTGTGCCAGCCTCCCAAACTCTCAGCGGAAGATGCCTGCAGATAAACATAAGGCTTGAGCACAAATCACTGGGAAAAGATTTTCTGATGTGAAGATAGAGGAGAAAGTACCTGCTTCCAGACCCACCTGACACCATGCAGCACAGGTTCAGCCTGTTCCAGTTTTTCGCTCAGACCAAACCAAGGATCTAGGCTTTAACAGGAAATTCCCGTAAGTTTAATAGGAAACTCTACTCAATTTGGTTTTGGGGAGCAAGTTGAGTAGAAATAAGAGTGAGAGAGAGAGGGAAGTAGGGGGCGAAGGAGGGCCTGGGGAGATAGACATATAGAAAGGAGGAATGTCCAGATACAGAGAGAGGTGGACGTAAGATAGGGAGAAGAGTGGGTGGAGGGGTGAGTGGACAGGTAGAAGTCAGTCTGTTAGAAGCAATTCAGGCAGGAGCCATAAAACTGCTGATGTAGAGATGTCACATGTCATTGACTCTCCAGTATTAATTGCTGGATTAGCGTGTTCTAGCATAGTCTGCTGAAGCAATTGCTTGATCCCCTAAAGGGATGCAGCACAGTCTTGAGGAAGAAATGCAGGCTTGGGAGCAGGGTGCACCTCTCCTGCACTCTAATCTGCACTGGGCACTGACTCACCCCATGGCCTTTGGCAACTTACTTCACCTCTGTGAAATGGGGATAATAACCCTTAATCACCACACATAGAGGGGTGTTGAGAGGAATGATGGAAAGCTATAAAGCATGAGGTGCTTTTATATGGAAGTACTGGAAAGGGTACAGGTCTTCTCGCAGGATCTGCCCTTGCAGCGCCCAACCATGAAGGAGTTCCCAGCGCAGCCCGGAGCCATGGATGCAGTCCCATGCAGGCAAGCCCTTGCCATGGTGGTGCTACTTGGAGCACCAAGTTCATCACCAGACTGAAAAGGGCATGGTGGTTAGTTTTCCTCATTAAATGGTTTGTTTAGGCTAGTAGATGTGAGCTGAAGAAAAGGGAAAAGAGGAAAACCCACTCACAAGCCAGAGCATGAGAAACCTCTGTAGCTCCATGTCCATATTCACATCACTGCTCAGGGCTGGTGCTGAGTCCAGAGGAGAGAGCAGCAGGACTAATACACTGGGCTCTCTCACCCCATCSAGGTGCCCTATGAAGGCAGGCACAAGAGATAGATGCCTTTTCTTGACAAAACAAGCTTTGAGCTGGGGAGCTCATACTAGTTGTGGATCTCCCACCACCTGCTCGGAGGGATCGGCATTAGGGGAGAGCTGGCATCAGAAGAGTGAACCAAAGACATGGAGTACTGTCACGGCAGAAACTAAGCCCAGGCAAGGGGGTGGTCATGCATGTTTAAGCAGAGCCTTTGTGCAGGCAGGAGATGCACATGACCTGTCTGTCTACACCATCAACATTGAAAGCTGAAAGTGAATGAAATTAACTTAGAGGGATTCTGCAACARAGCATCCACACCTGGGCTCAATTCCTGCAGAAGATAACCCCAAAACAGACACTGAAAATTGCTGACCCCCACCATCCTACACCTGCAGAAACAAGGGAAAAATAAATACGTACCCATTCAAGGGCTGGGGGCTAAGAGGAACTGGAATGGTGTGGCACAGGATACCTTGCCCATTTCCCAGTGACAAGTACCCGTGTGAACAGTGCAGGACACATAAGACAAAAATTCAACAGCCCTCTGATACCAAATTAACCCCTTTGCCAGGAAATGTATGGCAGGATAACACCATGAAAAAGGTGAGAGTGAGGTTAGCGGTGCTGTAGCATGGACAAAACATTGCCTGAAGCTCCTCCAAATATGATACTGCTTATGTTTTAGTATAAATCAGTTTATTTGAGATTTAAACCACAATCCCTTCACTGAAAGCATCTGTGTTACTATTATGTTTTTGGACATGTCTCTTCCTCAGCAGCAGTTTATGCACACACTTATGCACACATCAAAGCTCAGAAAGGGAGTGAGGCAAAATGTAGAGAAGCTGCTGGAGGCTTTGGAGCAGAGCTGACATGCTTTGCTGCAGGGCAATGGGCTTATTCTCCAGGGGAAGGCTACGCGGAGTAGTCTATACTACAGTGTAAGTGCTGGGCACTGTGATGGCTCCAACCATGTGTTCGTGGCATCATACAGCCTTGGAGCTGTTTGCGGAGGGTGCCTGTTTAAGGGCACAGAGAGGTCTCCCAGCATCAGCAGCCGTATGTATCATCATGACTACCGCAGCACAGGCATTAAGATGAGCTTCCTGGCAGAGCTGGCCCATGAAGAAGTGAGCCTCCAGCACCATGCCCTCCTGCACACGCAGCCTGTTTCTACCAGCAGGGAGGCAGAAAGTAGAGAGACCCTGCTTGATTCAACCTTACGCTGATTTACTGGGCCCAGTATTAGAAAAAGAAGAAGATTTGGCTTTTCCTTACACCTACATTGATGCCTGTGAGCCTGAAATCAGTAGAGGCAATACATGATGATACCATTCCAAGTGAAGATCTGCATTAGTCAAACCAGTTTGCAGCCATGGCAGTTTCTMCTTGTCACATGCCATTAAGCCTAGTTATTTGCATTGTATTTTCAAGAAAGCTTGTCTTGAAGTGAGGGATTGTGAGCATCACAGTCAGATTTATTCAGATCCAAAGAGCCTCAGCCTTGGAAAAACATCCAGAATTGGAAGTCTCTCTACAATATATGAGGCCTGAGCAGCAATGTCTTCCTCAAGCAACTATTTCTTTCCAAGTGGGATAACATACTAGGTCCTCATAAGGCAAAGCATGTGTTTTTCTTTGTTAAAAGGCAATAGCCCATTCCTCTGGTGACTGAAATCCCCACTGTGGAAAGGTCATCTATACTGCCCTGTAGCGCAGCCCATCTGAATGTCACCCTGAATGCAGGGTGCCTGCAGCACTCACCCCTTCCTCTGCTGGAAAGCCAGGACTTTTCTTTGGCATTCACCCTTAAGAAGGCAGTTGCGTGAGCCAGGAGCCCATGCCAGACATTTCTGGGCTCTGGGCTCCAGGGCATTTCTTTGCACAAGGCCAGTATCACGTGCCGGTGAACACAGTATGGCAACCACTCTCCCGGATGGGATGATTGCTTTAAAAAAGGAGGGAAGGAAAGCTTATTTCAAGCAAGGGTCTGGGTGAGCCACATCCATGGGCTGGGGAGTGCTGGTCCCTGGTGCTCTGAAGAGCAACAGAGGGGAGACCTTTCTGACCCTACACCAGAGAACAGCCTTACTGACCAGGGTTAGCACCCAGGAGACTGTAGCATGGCTTTTCCCTGAATGGCTGGATTTGTATCACCAGGACACAGGAAAAAACATCTTTTTGCAAATCTGCAGAACAGACCAAGCTCTAGCTTGAAACCTGAGGAAGGGCTGGGACACATAGGCCACCAGTATTGGACAGAGCTGCCCCTGTGCTGACAGCCAGGGACAGTCAAGGAAAGCAAAACATAAGAGCGAATTAGGTTTGCATTGTGATCAGCAGGGCAAGGCAGGCCCTTCCAGGGACACCCTGTCCTGACATGGCCTCTAAGATGGTCGGGGTGGTGGGGTGGTGGTTTGTTTTAGCCAGGGCCAGGTTTTCTTACATCCATCTACCCATGTGTGCCTGTATCTATCCATCTGTCCATCCTTCCATCCCACCACCCGGCTGGACCAGCTGTTGAGCTGGCAAGGGTGCAGAGTGGCAGGGAGGGTATTGCTTTAAGTGGCTGGGAGCTCAGTCACTGGGAAAGCAAAGGGTAAACACAGGATTGATTGAACTCCTTTTTTTCCTAAAAAGTGCTGTGCCAAGATCATCCTTTCAGAATCCCATGGTCAGTATTTTCTATCTGTTTATAAAATATATACATATACAGTTATTGCTACATTCCGTACTTGTGTGAAATTGTCCTTCAGTGGAGAAAGTAAAGCAGGAATACAGGGAATGCTGCTGCAATTTGCAAGTGCCAGTCTAATGAATTACATAAGGGACCATGCCAAAGGGGCACACATGCTGAAGAGAGACCAAGCATGGTTCAGGTGGGCCATGCTTAGTCTGGCAACTGCCCAGCAAGCCCCACACCTGCACGGGGATGCACTGGCTGCAGGAATGCTGCTGTTCCAGGGCTGCCCAAGACGGTGCAAAACCCGAGCCCAGATGCTCCGCCACACAAGGCTGCAGCACCAGACCAGGCACTCGCTGATACCTGCCGACGACCGGGAGTTGCATCCCGGCTTGAGCTCTGCGCTGAGGGTGAAGTTCTGCAGAAACTTGGCCCCGTCTTGTGCCTTCCCCCAAAGCCTCAGGCGTGTGCTGTGGTAGAGATAACTATTGATAATTACGTTTAAAACTTTCATCTCCTTCACATCTTCCCAGTGAACTTAATGATGGAAGAAGTTGCCAGATGTTAATTATTATCATTATCAGCTCCTAGCATTTACTGTACAAAGCTATGCTTTTCCTGGTCTCAGCACTCTGTGATTATAACACAGAGAGAAAGGCAGGTTCATTAAAGTAGCCTGCAAATGTTAGTGTTGTCATTATCCAATTAACGTTCCTCCTCTTCACAGGATGAATATAAACCTGACAAAGACCTCTCTGAAGTGGATCTGAAAAACGCCATCCGTGTGCACCACGCCTTAGCTACGAAAGCCTCTGATTACAGCAAGAAGTCCAACGTGCTCAAGCTGAAGACAGCTGACTGGAGAGTCTTCCTATTCCAGGCCCCGTAAGTACCAGCTCTTCCCTCAGAGCCTGGACAGGCAGCCTGACCCCCAGCCGCTGCCAGACTCCCTCCAACCTGGCCAGATCAACACACGCATTAGGGGACAAACTGGCGGGGAGGAAGGTGCCGAGCAGGAGGGCTGAGGGTGAGGTCTGTAGGGCTGTGCAAAGGACTTGGTCATGGGGTCACAGTTGCTACCTGTGACTCTTGGTAGCTGTGTGTCATTCCTGGAGGTCCTTTCTCATCTGCCACCAAGGTGGGCTGAGCAGGATGGGCTGGGATGTAAAGGGCTGAGTAAAGGGGTCCTCTTACTAACTTCTATTGTCAGTCTGTGGAAGGGAGAAAATCTATATGGTGCATTGAACTAAGGAGCTGATGGTTCCCCTCGTCAGCTTTTGATGGGGAAACTGTCTAAAGCTCATTAAAGAAGTCTCCCCAGCCAGGCTATATCTTCTTTCTTCCTTAGTCCATTGCAGAGTAAAGTTGCTCTGCTAATAAGTGTCAAGTGTGATTCAGTCATCTTCTGYCTGATGTCTTTCTTGTCTCCTGCTGAGTTAGGTGACATTGTCTGTAAGTTGGGCTGGGGTACTAATGTCAAGCTAAAGCTTGACATCTGAATTTGTGCAGTGAAAACCCATTTGAAGGCTGGGGGGAGCAGTGCCTGAACAGATCTGTTGAGGATTCCTGGGCAGTGTCCCATGAATGACATAAATGAGGGGTCCACCCTGCTCTGTGGGACCTCTGTTTTGTGGCTCCCACTCTCCAAAGAGCAGGATATCCTTGGCCCTTGCTACCGTGCTACCTCTCCCCAGCTCCTCAGGGAATGCAATCAGAGCTGATGAGGAAGGCAGGACTGCCAGGGCTTCAAGAGGCGGACAACAGCCCTGAAATCATTAGGGCACTGTAGAGGAGTCAATTAGCCAGTGTTTTCCTCTGTTCACAACCCAGGGTGGCACAGAAATGGCTTCAAAGCAAGGCCACCGATGGCCCTCCTGAGAGCGGGTGGCTCCAGGGCTGTTGTGAGCTGGCTGGTCCTGGATCAGGAGCATTTACAGACACCCCCTCTCTTCTCCCCTCCTCCATAACAGAAGTAAGGAAGAAATGCTCTCCTGGATCCTGCGAATCAACCTTGTTGCTGCCATTTTCTCTGCCCCAGCCTTCCCAGCTGCAATCTGCTCCATGAAGAAGTTCTGCCGCCCACTCCTGCCTTCGTCCATGACCAAGCTGTGCCAGGTAACGTGTGAGAGAAGGAGCGATGGAGGGGTACCCAGCGCCCAGTCAGCCCTTCAGCATGCAGCTCAGGCTGAGCCCATCTGCAGCTCCCCCGGCTCCTGCCTGATAGACACATTCAGGTGCTCAGGACAGAAACAGGGGAGTGGAGTGGGCCACTTGGACAGACTGTGGCAAATCCCGGTATCTGGCCAATGCTTCCTTTGCAATGGCTATAAAGCAACCCTATGCATACACACCTGCCTGTATGGCTGTTGATTCTGGCTTGTTTATTGCTCTTTGCCCATCACATCCCAGCAGCTTTCTGTTGCTGGAGTTGAAACAGCTGATGCTACTAAGCCCAACAGCTGGCTACAGCCCTGGTTTATTTTATAACATGGCACTTAGAAGTGGCACCCTGTTGTTTCTCAAGCCAAAAAGCCACAGATAAAGGGGGAGTCTGAGTCGCACTCGGTGGGGAAGGTTTTCTGGAAGCAAGGGGGCACGGTGCACCAGATCGTGGCTGCCTAAGGCTCAGTTGACAGCAATGGGCAGCTGCCATCCAAAGAGTAGCTTTTGTTTGCACTGTCCAGGGAAAGCCCGACATGCCTTAGCACCTCCAGAAAGTAAGGACACACTCCCACTGGCCCCCAGCAAAGGGGAGGACAGCCTGAAATGTCAGGGCAGAGATACAGCTCCTATCTGCTGAACCAGATGTGGCCAGATGTCGCATTTGTCAGAGCCCAGATGGGGAGGGTAGTTTTATCTCAAAAAAGAGCAGGATGAGCAGCTCTTGGGACACTGCTGGTTCTGCCTGGCTGTTAAATGATGCAGAACATTTCGTGTTTATGATGCTGAAGAAGCCCAGGTACCAGAGGAATCCACTCTTGGCACTTGCAATACATGAGTTTTGATCTTACTCAAATACCCGTGTTTCAGCTGCTGCTTATCAGATGAATTTGCAAATGTACTGCACACCTTTGGCTCCAGCACAGTAGCTAAGCTTACGTCCTTGCAGAGACAGATCCCACATCAACAGGCAGACGGTGCACTTGGGTGTTGCACTCCTACGTTTTAATACCTGACACACTTCTCTTGGCAGGAGGAACAGCTGAGGTCTCATGAAAATAAAATGAAGCAGATTACAGACGAATTAGCAGAGCATAAATTACATCCTATAGAGAAGAGCCTCAAGTCAAAAGAGGCTGAGGAATACAGACTCAAAGAACATTACCTAATATTTGAGGTAAAGGAACTTTCATCTTTTCTGTGATAAATGATACCTTGGCTGATTGAGGAGAACTAAGAACCCTGGAGTGGATGCTATGAGCCTGGGAGAGCGTGAAAGGAGAGAGGAGGACAAGGGCTCACAAGCTGGATGGGTGTCTTGGGGCAGCAGCAAGCCTCACTGTTTTGCACTGAAGCTAAGAAAAGAAATAACAGGCATTTTCTCACCTCTGTGATTTCTAACCAGAGGAGGGAAAAATTGATGAGAGAAATAAAATCTTCCTTTACTGTGCCGAAACTTGACATTTCCTCAGGTCCAAAGTAAGAAAGTGGTTCAGTTCTTGGTGTGCATCAGTCTTTTTCAGCAACATTAATAAAAGGCTAAGGGAATCCCTGGGAGAATTAATCTTGTTTTGCTGCAACCGTTTCTGTAAATAAAGCCAAAACCAGTGTTACAGCTGATTACAGACTCTTTGAGGATGCATGTAGCTAAGTTTAAACTCTCTGCAAAGTCTAAGAAGCATTTAATTGTGGGAGAAATGGGATATTTTGTTCCAGTGAGAGYTGAGCAGAAGGTGTGATTCCTGCCACATAGGTGTCAGTGGGAAGGGACTGCTGGAGGCCTCTAGTCCTGCTTCCAGCAGGAGCTTGGATTATTCCCAGTATTAGCCCAGGTTGAATGTGTCATTTTGTGGCTGAGCCTCTGAAGTCTCCAAGGATGGAAATGTCCCACCTCCTGCATACCAGGCCTGCACCATCCTTTTGTGTAACTCCCAGCGTGACTCTCCAAAGCCACAGTTGCTGGCTGCTGGTTCCCTTGTCTTTGTACCAACCCTTCAAATAGTTGCTTGCTGCTGCCTTCTGTTTTCCAGACATCTTGTTTTGGATGCTTGCAGAGAAGTCTCCATCTGAGCGTTTTCTCGAGGCTGCCTTTTCAGTCTGCAAGGAGAAGTTGGCACTTCCAGAGCATAATTGATCTCATCTGTCTTATGAGATGTGTTCTAGAAATGCTTGTTTCTCTGTGCTGACAGAGTATAGGCTGCTTCTGAGATGTTAGGGGAAAGTACAACTATTACACAAGTCCGTAAAAAGAGATCCCATCTAGCCTTGGAACAAAGGTGCCAGGCAGAGAGGAGATGCTGCCCTTTATGCTGTGCTCTGTGAGGAGCGATGGGGGCACAACTTAGCAGTAACAAGTGAATCACTGGATGGAAACAGTGGCAAGCAGAAGTATTTGAATCAATCAAGGGGAACTCCTAAATCACAAACAGGCAGATATGTTGGTCTGGTTTTGCCTCTGGTATCCACCTTATACAATCAGACTGGCAGTCAAGATCTGTAAAAGCAACTGGAGAGTCTTGCACAACCTTCCCCTTTCTCCTCAACCCCTTCAATGATGGGTTGATCGGTCTTTGCAGGCTTTGCATAGAGCAGGCATTCTGCTGTGGTTAAACAGTACTTGTCGGGTGTGATTAGTGGGATCCTGACGATATAGGATGGGTTTTCCTGCAATAGCAGATGGCATTGCCTCTGCTTTCCACACATGCCGTGGCCTGTCCCTGTTCCCAGGCTCTCTGTTCCCTCTTTCCCTGCAGAAGAGCCGCTATGAGACATACATCAACCTGCTGTGCATGAAGATAAAAGTCGGGACAGATGACCTGGAAAGAATTGAAACCAGTTTCTTCAAGGTGGAAGCTGACGACATTGCTTTGCGGAAGACACATTCAAGCCCTTCCTTGAGCCAAGGGCACATGTCCATCAGCTGTAAGGCAGAAAAGGACATTTTAGAGCAGAACACTTAACAAGGAACGTGTGCACAGGGGGGGTGAACCGGCAATGCTTTGCGCTCCTGGACTAGATCGATGAGCACAATTTTACATAGGAAATTACATGAGCAAAACTGTAGACGTGTATGACACGGTGATTGCTCTAGTGAAAGAAATCAAAGAAGCTTTAGTTGACACTCTCTGGCAATGCTCTGGCATTTCAGCATCATAGACATGCCATCTCTTCTTCATCCCCAACAGCACCAGTGGCTTTTCTTTCCCTCCTACCGCAGCCTGCACAACAAAGGGATATGCTGGTTCTCCAAGGGCCGGGTTGCTCTTTTCTCCACCAGCCCTCTCTCTCCTCCTCCTTCTCTCCCTGGAGTCCCCACCAGTTCATGTCCACAGTTCCTGGCAGTGCAGGAAACTCAGCCAAGACAACGGTCTGTGGCACCACCAGCGCTCCCAGAGAAGGGCACAGAGTGGCAGGGAGCACGTCCCTCCCTGGAGAGGAGCACTGCTCAGCACATCGCGATAGGACAGGTGTCATGAGCTAGTTACCGACTGAGCAAGAGGCATCTTCAGTACAGCATGTGGGAACATCATCTGTCCATGGCAGGAGAGGCCTGAAGTGCCCTCTGTCACCTTATCCTTTTTATATATATATATATGTATACATATGAATATATAAATAAATATATATATATAAGGAAACTTTAATGTGGGTTTTTAACCTCAGTGTGCAAGTGAAGGCAAGCTGCCTGGGGAAGACATTAGGGACTGTGGAGGGTCTGACCAGCCCACCAGGATGTTTTAAAAAATGCAGTAGCCTATGTATCTTTTTTTTTTTTTCTCCTTTTTTTACTCAAATGGAAATCCCACCTGGCTTTGCTGTGAAACATTGCTCTCCTGTTCCTGCTTGTTCAGACAAATTGGCAAAGTGGCTGCTTATTTAGCATCCATGGCATCTGCCACTTTGGGTTTGAGACACAATTGGAGCCATGCTTCAGATCCAGCTGAACCTTTGTGTGCAGGAGCAATTCCACCTGCCCATCAATGTTGTACTTTCTTCATTTTGTGATGCACATGCTATACTCTTTTAAGCAGGGAATTGTGTTTCTGTTCCTTTCTGTTGCCTGTGGTCCAATGATTTACTGTTGTGCTAGAAGTGATTCCTCTGCATTTCAATGCCACGACTGTCCTCCCACACTTTATTTATTTATTTCACTGTTTGGTCCTTTATCTCAGATTGCTTTTCTTTCCCCTAGGTGCATTCACAGTAATCAAGTTCCAGTTTTGAAGGATCTTGTAGCTGCTAATTACAGTCATGTATTGTTTATATTTTGCAGCATTTTTTTAAACAAACAAAAGAAGATTTATTTGGACCTTCGATGTTTGAGAGCCTGTGGACTACTGTTTTTCATGATGGTTCATGACACTAAAAACCTCTGCCCAACTTCATCACCTCTTCTTTTATCTCTGTTTCTTTGTACAGTTTGRTAGTTTATTTGAAATGATGCACTAATAATCATGTAAAAAAGAATAACAATAAAGCTGAATCTGTTGGTAAAGAGAATTGGTCTGAAGTACGGTTCCACTGTGTGCTGGATTGGTCCCAGACTTCACAGCACTAGAYGGCCAGGCTGACACAGATCTCCACCAGCGCCTGCCACATGAAAGCCTGTTCCTATGGTCAGACAGCACCAGAAAATCACAATGCCTTTCCACAACTGGGGTACCAGCCCACGCATCCTCCTGGGTGCTGAAAGCACTGGCCTGCCCGTGCTTTGGATGGATGGCTCACCTGTGGAGCAGGTGTGGAGAGATGGGCTGCTTTTGGGAACACATTCASGTAACTCTTCCCTCCATCTGGTGCATCCCAGGTCTGTCTGTCCACATGCAGCCTACAGGTTTATGGGAGGAGAAAGATACCAACATCTGCACTGGTGGTTAGAGATGTTCTGTGAACTGTTCCCAGAGGAGCCCATGGCTACATAGAGTGTCATGGCTGTTTCCCCAAGGCATCATGTGCTTTGCTGTGTCAGGTACTGTACAGAGATCCCTTGCACTGAAGGCCTCCAAGATGCTGCTACTCACATGAAGCGTCTGGCACAGCCCCACCCTCTGCCAGGCCCCCCAGCAGGCAGCATGGCTGCTCTGGGTCTCAGACAGCATGCCCTGACAGTGCTGGTTCAGCCTGACCCTCCTGCCAGGCCCCTTCTCCTGGACACAACCTGACACCAAATTCATTTTAGAGGGACTTTTTTKGGGGGGGAGGTTTTGCAATCCCAAAGCCAGGATCTGACGCCCCTCTCCTGCTTGCATCACCCCATCTGTGTCAGCGGAGCAATTCCCTCCCCTCTGGGAAGGGTGGCAAAGGCATCGTACAGAGCTGGCAGGAGGCTTCGGTGGCTCCCCCCACCTGTGAAAATTGCTGTAAAATATTTACAGCCAAACCCTAGCAATACACATGGCTGGAAATGAGGGGTCTAAAAATAAACCAGCCAGGGAAAAAGGAGAGAGATACAGCCTTCCTTCAGAGGCAATTGGAGAGAAAATTGAAGTAGTGTAACTGCCTCCAAATATAGAACACAATTATGGGAATCAAGGGGCGTGTTGAACAAAAAATCACCACAAGAAATCATGAGGCTGCCATGGCTCAGAGCTAGCGGTGTCTCAGCAGATTCAGAGCATCACAGATCCCTACAAACCATGGAGCAGTAAAACATCCCCTGTGCGGGGCAGCACTGGGCAAACCCGCAGCAACTTTCTGAGGGACCCAGAGACCAGACCGCAACAGTGATGCCTGGTGTGGATCAGCTGCACTGAGCACRCCCCAAGGTTCGCCCACACTATCACTCTGCATCCCAGCCCAGAGTGTGGCAGCAGGAGGCCCAAGAGCTGCAGCCTTCTTGTAATGCAGATGCTGCTGTGCCAGCCCCGGGTGGACTTCTCCATGAACAGAGCTCACCAGCTCACAGACACTGAGGAGAGCAAGGCAGGGAGATGGCATTGCTTTGGGAACCCAAAGGCCCCCCATCTCTCTCTTCTGTGTGGCTGGTTTCCCTAGCGATCCTCACCCTTGGTGACCTCCCATGCGTGTCCCTTCCAGGGGGTCAGGTGCTCTCTGGCCATTCCTGCCCATCTCACCACACTCCAGGAGCTGCTGGAGGAGATAAGTTGGGGTACCAAAGGCAGTGGGAAGTCACAGCCTGTCCCAAGAGTAACAGGAGGGTGGACAGCTGCAGGGTATTGCTGCTTTCATCCAGCAAGGCTTGGGGCTGTGCAGAAGTGGGACATGGCAAATGTCATCCAAATCAGGACTTGACCCTACCGCCTTTATCCCCAGTCCTAGACATCTAAGACCTCCTTTGCACATTGCTGTAGGGTCACATAGGCCCCGTGGTAGGATGGCAGCCTTTCACCTTTAAACTTTTGGGAAATCAGTGTTGAGATGCCTTTATTCAGGGTGAAGTGCTGAGTCCTCTGGTCTGGCTGGAGTCCCCACAGCACGTGCGATGGATGTTAGGGGTGGCCTGCGACCCAGTCAGGTTAGCTCCAAGGCAATGGGCATACTGGGGATGTTGGAGCAGAAGCAGCCCAGGCTGTGGGTGTGCTTAGCCTGGCCTTCAACATGGGCATCACTGTGAGGACTGGAGACTTCTCTCATGGCTCTGTGCATTCCTATGGGGTTGACTCAGACCAGTGTGTAGCAGCTCCCTCTCCTACTAAGTGAGTTCAGCTGGGACTTTTGGGCACCTGTTCATCTCACTGAGCCGGCACAAGGGAGTGGGGTCCGAGTTGGACTGAGCCAGGGGTGCAACCTCAGGAACTGTGATTCCTGTGAATACACCTGATTCCCCTACATGGGGGCTAGCCAGAGACACAGACTTGCCATGGAAGAGCTGAAGAAGGGACCTGTTTAGTGGGTGGGCAGATGTTTCATGGYGGCACAGCACTTGCAGAATTGAAGCAAACACATCTCCACTCCACTGCAAAAGTCACTGAAATCGGTGCCAACATGTGAAGCATGTGCCATGCCTCTTGGCCTCTCTTGGCACAACAGAAAGCTTCCATAGGTGGGGTGAAGGGGGATCTCCTGGTCTGCAGGTGGAGAAGAAGTGGCATCCCCCCAGGAGATGTGCGGGCAGCATCCACTCACCTCAGTGAGCCTCGACTCCTGAGCCCTGCAGTGAAGGTCAAATGTCCATGCCAGGTAGAAAAATACTCACCTCTGGGTCTCTACGGGCATAAAGATGTTTATGGAACCTGAGCATCGTTCATATGAGGAGAGGCTGAGAGAGGTGGGACTGCCCAACCTGGAGAAGAGAAGGCTCAGGGGCACCTTATCCATGTGTATAAACACGTGATGGGAGGCAATGAAGAAGAGGGAGCTGGACTCTTCTCAGTAGTGTCCAGTGACAGGACAAGAGGCAATGGGCACAAACTAAAAAACAGGAAATTCAGTCTGAATACAAGATGACACGTTTTTGCTTTAAGGTTCACCAAGAGCTGGTAGAGGTTGCCCAAAGAAGTTGTGGTGTCGCCATCCGTGGAGATATTAAAAACCTGACTGGACACAGTCCTGGGCAACTGGCTCTGGGTGAGCTGGCTGAGCTGGGGAGTTGGACCAGATGACCTCCAGAAGTCTTTTCCAACCTCAACCAGTCTGTGATTCTGTGTATGGTACCTGTCACAGCTCCCCACTTGCCCCCCAAATTGCCTGAGATTAATGCAGCCCACAGTTTGTTATTTCTTATTTTATTTATAATATAAAAAATGTTCAAGTGTTAAACAGTCGAGAGTTCTGACATTCAGACAATCCAGAGCAAACTTTGACGATCATCTTATGACAAATTAGCAGAGTTTCCTATCTGACCCCATCATGGGTGAGGAATAGAGGGTTTATTTACTTTATTGCTAAAAGTTAAATGAAATACACTGTCAATTGTTGTATTATCTTCTCAGTCACAGCTTCTCCATGCATCCAATCTACAGTATCTGAAATGCAAAGGACATGCAGAAGTAAAAATATAAAAAGAAAAAAGTCAGGCTACAATGTAAACAGGTTTGCTGCAGAGAACTGAGGAGAGAGGGGCACTTCCACGGGGGATGCTCTGCCGCCTGGACACGCAGGACTGTCTCTTTGCGCCACAGAGCCGATGGCCAGAGCTGCTCCGAGTTCGGAAACACGACGTCCATCATCGATGGCAAGACATGACGGTAACAACTGTCTTTACAATATACGGCACGGCGGTACAGAAGAATCCATTCGCTGGGCTGCCCCACGCAGGGCCCTTCCCAGCCAGTGCAGGGGCGACAAGCGGGGCCAAAAGTGCTCAGGCTCCTGCCAAACCCTGTGGCAGCAGAGCGGACAGCTGCCTGGCACGGTGTCCAGGGCAAGCCATGCTGCGCTGCGGGGCCACCCGTCACCGCTGAACTGTGGCCGAGCACAGCACGCAGGACGCCACAGCCCCAGCAGCCCTACGGCACCACGGCACGCGGCGCCATGGCCAACGCCGCACCGCGGCTACACCGCTCGGTCAAGGGGACGCCGCGGCCAGCACGGCACCGGTATGGCAATGCAGCCACGGGGCACTGCAGCTGAACGGTGACCTGTTGGGACCACCACGCAGTGCCGTCTGCCTGCCAGGGCTGGCTTCAGTGAACTGGATTCAACCATACATAACGGGGTATTATTTCACCACGTTCATMGAGGTGTCTGCCCTGTTTGACTACAACCCTGTGCCAACCCAACTTCAGACCCACASGTGAAATGGCCAAGGGTTGAGAGCTATATTGTAAGGGCTGCTGCTGCTGCTGCTGCGCAATTTCATTTTCTCTTCCTACCTGTGTGGCAAAAGAAACATTATTTCTGCATTTCAGTACGGTGCTGTTGGGTTTCTTTTTCTCCTGATTTAAGCGAAAATACAAGTATTTTACAGGGCAAGACAGATCCCCATTAGACATGATAATGGAAATGCTCCCACTCATGTCCTTGATGTGTGTTTAAACGATACCTTAAAGAATAAGATCATTAATAGCAGGGTACGGGGCAAAGTGGCAAGGCTGTTTTCTTCCAACGGAAGAGCGCCCTTGTGACAGGTTGTCTCACAAACAAAAATCTATGATCTTAAAAGTGCTACTGAAACAGAATCCTCGGCATGAATCCCAGCACTAGCATACAGCAAAAGGCACCACGATAGTTTTGTTTTCTATTTTTAAGTAGTCAAAAATTGGCCCACTTTTTTTTTAATTTTATTGTTTGTTTTCTTTTCTTTTTTTTCACTTTTTTTTCTCTGAAGCTGTAAATCAAGACATTACATATAAATAGAGATTCCCTATAAAAAAGTCATTGCCGTTAGCTATTATAAGACAACTTTGCTAAAATGAAAATAAAACATTTTATTTGTTATATTTTTCCCTCTTTTATATAAAATAAAAATATTTATTTTTGTTTTGTTTTGTCTCGTCTCCCTCCTCGGCCTCCTCCATGCGGGTCATGTCTGCGGGCAYGCGAGTCTGGGAGGCGCCTAGAGAGGACCCGGGTCCGGTTTGGGCGCCGTGTGCGCCAGGCTGCTGCGCCCGCTCTCCCCGTGAGCGCTGTGTCTGCTGCAGGAGTAGTGAGTCCGGCTGTCGCCCGGCCGGTGGAGCGGGGGCGGCTCCGTGTGCGCCGCCTCACTGTTCTGAGTGCTTAGGAAGGGGGTGCTCTCGGCCACCAGCTCCTCGTCAGACTCGCTGTAAGAGGCGCTGCTCAAGGAGAAGGAGTCCCGGACGGCTCTGGCTCTGTGAGGGACGTGCCCATTCAGTTTGGATTTTTTCCACCGCCTGTTGCTGCTGGCTGTTTTCTTTGGCTGCTCTAGCGCTGTGACGTACTCCTGCGTCGTCTCGTACTCGTCGTCCTCCGTGATCCGGAAGGGGCTGGAGGGCAAGCTCCCCATGCTGTCGTTTAGGTAGGTCTTCCTTTGGTAGTAGCTGTCGTACCTCTGCGTGTCCTGGAAGGGGAGCTGGTACCGCCGCAGGAGGGGCTGCTGTTCCTCCACACGGAAGCTGATGGGGGCCGCCGGCGGCAAGGAGACGGCATGCGCCGAGTTGGGGGATGTGATCTCGAAGGTCGGCACCTGCGCAGCCATCGAGTAGTGGAAGTCGACAGGAGACAGGCGTGCTGGTGTGGTCAGGGCTGACACGTACCTGAAAGAAGCAATACCTCCATTTGGACACTGAACAACCCCAAAAACCTCCAGCTGCCCTGTGCTCTGCCGAACACCTGGCGCAGGGACCCATGAGGCCTTCAGTGCACCTGGTCCTGGAGCTTGGCATCTCCTGGGCACCAGGCGGAGGGACCTTGCACCACTGTGCCAAGGGAGGATGAGCTGCTGGCTTCGGTGGGTGCTTGGGCACCGGGCACCGTGCATCCCAGGACTGCCTCTCCCAAGGGACTCGTGTGCAATTCCCACCCTGCATCACTGCAAACCTTGCAGCATCTCCCAGCAGGCTGAGTCAAGGCTTCCCTGCCTCTTGTCTGCCTGCCAGCTGCCTTCTGTTCCGCCTGGAGCTGCCAGGCTTGTCTCCACGGAAGGTCCCCGAAATGCCCTTCTCCTGCTCAGGCCACAGATAGGGAAAGCCTGGGCATTGCTTCCTCTGACTTAGCAAAAACCTCGTGTCTCAAAAAGGCATCTATCAATTTCATCTACTCTAGTGACATCAGTGTGGCAACTCAGGTCTGGTCTAGCCCCTCTCCAAACAGCCCTTCCTTCGGCATCACCTCTTTCTAAGGAGCAGATTTCATTTCCTCTCGATAGTGCCAATTGGTGTCTGCGCTTATTTCAGGCTGCCCAGGCTCCCTGGTTCATCCGGTGCCTTTTTAACCATGTGAAGTATGAGACATCTATACGAGCTGGGTCAGTCTGCCTGAATGGACCAGGGGCTGGCTTCGGTGGGTGCTTGGGCACCGGGCACCGTGCATCCCAGGACTGCCTCTCCCAAGGGACTCGTGTGCAATTCCCACCCTGCATCACTGCAAACCTTGCAGCATCTCCCAGCAGGCTGAGTCAAGGCTTCCCTGCCTCTTGTCTGCCTGCCAGCTGCCTTCTGTTCCGACTGCCTTGAAGGGTAACTGCCTGAAAGTGGCCACGTGGCCACCCAGGGTCACCCACGGCTACCCACAAAGGGCTAGAGCAAGGGTGGAGATGTGCTTCTGCACCATGAGGAACCAGATCCAGGAAGAGGATGACTGTTGCTGCCTCTCACTGGCTGATGGTGTTTCAGCTCTGCAGTTGTGTTCCCCAGAAGGCTGGGTCATACAGAGCGCTGTGCAAAGGCTGTGCCCACATAGAGCACCCCCGCTCACCAGGCCATCCAGGACTATGCTGAGGACGCACATCTTTTTCCCATATACCTGAGGGCCAGATCCTGCTTGAGCTGCCAGCCCACCAAGCTGCCCGGGCTGTGCTCTCAGCCAGTTTTTCTTCACCAGTTGCTGACTGCAGCCAGGGATTTTCCGCTCCTCTCATCCCTGTGCTCCAAACCTATGTTGCCACCAGGTGAGCAGGGTGCAGTGCTTGCTGCTGCCCCTACCAGAGTGGCCTCCTGGGGTAGTGGCTTCCTCTGGTAGGACCAGAGCTGGAGTTTCTCCAGTGCTACCACAGGACTGCTGCTCTAGGGCTGAGCAGAGGCAAAAATTTTTGTGTCTGGCACAGAGGGCACGGCTCGCCTCTGCTGTGCCGGGGCAGCACCAAGCAGTGCAGTCTGACCTCTCACTGTGTGGTGAGTCCCGCAGAGAATCCACCGAGTCACGATACTGCATCATGGGCCTCCGTGAGTCCTCGATGCAGAAGGCGGTCCCGCGGCGAGCCCGTGCCTCCACGCACGCAGGGCTGTTGCATTTACTGGTTCCCACTGAGGACAGCATTATCCCAGACTGGGAATCTGAAGTCAGGCTCTCTGTCCGCTCCAAGCTCCATGTGTGGCTTTCATGTCTGTGAACCAAACCCCATATGGACAGTGAGCAAGGAATCCCCACCAAGGTCTTCTCCAAAGAGCTGCATGCAGGCACAGCTCACACTTTGCTCTGCACTGGCATCCCCTTTTCTCTCTCTCACTAGGATACGTCTGGCCAGGGATGCCCAACTTCCCAACCCTGCCTTTGATTTGCCTTTCTTTGCTACTTCTTGGAGATATGATTAGAGGGTAAAGAAAGGCAAACCAGTGCATACTGGGTATATTTATCACACCACCTCCTGATGGCCGGGGACAGGATGGGACAGCCTCTGGAGGGAGGCCAGGGAAATTCTGCTTTGTGCTTGCAAAGCGTTCTGGGTGTGGAGCAACGCACTGGCTGTGCCAAGGCAAGTCCGCAAAGGATCTTCAAATGTGCCRTCTGCATTGCCAAGTGACAGCCCCTTCAGAAATGCTACCAGAAAGGAGCCAGAAAAAAACCACACAAAATTACTGCATCAGCAGCAGAGAAAAGCATACCAAAGGTAAATCTAGATGTTCAGTTTCCACTAGTTTAGAAAAGATTCTGGCAGCAAAACACTTTCATGGTGCTAGACAAAACTATGTATGTTGGCTAGACCTTGCTGAGCACTTGGAGCTCCACTTGCCCTAGTCTTGGTGCAAAGAAGACATCCTGCAAGGACTCACCGGGGACGCATGGGGCCGTGCGCACACCAGGGGCCCACCTGCGCCACGGCCACAAGGCTGACCCCTCTCCACAGCAGAAGTATGTGATTCCTTAGAGCAACAGCTCTGAACTCCCAAACTGCACCAGATGGAGCTGTGCCGGCAGAGGATTTTGGGTGGGGGTTTGCAGAGGAGAGTAGGCCTCATTAAGACTTCCCAAGAACCTGTTAATTATTGATGGCTCCAGGCACATGCTCAGCTGCAACCACCACACTCATTTATAGCTTCAAACAGCGGCATCATTAGAGGTGCTGATCGAGTAAAATGGAGCCTGATTATGCCAGTAGTTTGCCTCTGGCATGACTTCAAGAAACACCTGCTTGCCTCACTTGACTCAGGAAGATTAGGTGGCAGGTAGCCAGGACCAGAGGCCATGCAAGGTAGGTGCCTCCCCACAGCTGTCATGTGTTAATGCTGCCCTCCAGACACACCTTTGCATCTTCAGGAGGTGCCCAGAGATGGCTCCTGGGTCCCAGGACTTTGAAGTGAGCATGGAAGGCCAACAAGGTGCAGCTCTGCAGGCACAGGAGCCTCTGTGCGCCTGGCTCAAGCTTGCACGCACCTAGCCAGGGTTCGGCTGCAACGTACAAATTAAAAAAAAAATGGAAAACACACTGTCTAGCTCACCAGGGCTAGGATTTCCCAGGACAAAGGCAGTCATTTCCAGCCCAGCAAGTCATTCTTGGCTCCCCCTCTACATGTTGGAGGTCTAGCCAGAGGAGGGATTCACCTGAAAATCTAAGTTCAATATCTGAATTTGATCTGACGCATTATACACCGAGAGTACTTGCTCATCCCTGATGAATGCCTGAACCCTGAAGAAACCTGCCAGGAACCATCTTTGAGCTTTAGCTGAAAGGATTCATTGCTTCCTGGACAAATGGAGACAAACACATCAGGCTAATGAAGTAAATAAGCCAGGACATCTTTGGCTTTATAAAGTCAATGCAATGTGATCTCTACATCATTGACAGGCTGTAGATATGGCCCCCCTGCACCTTGCAGACACTTTTCAAAGGCAAGTGCTCTCCTAGGGAAACACTGTCCCTTACTGGAAGAAGCACAAGAGCTATGTAAGAGGAAGAACCTGAACATCCAAACTCAAACCAGCACAGGACTTTCTCTAGAGCATCTGAAGGACTTTTCTGGACATCATAAGAAGAGGGAAGCTTCATCTGCAATTTAAATGCTCTCAAAAAACGTGAGAACTTTAGTTTCTGAGCCATGCTGCTCTTCCCCCAATGGCTATTTTGAAATGTAAAATAATTATGCCTCATCCTGTGTAGCAAGAATTGTTGGTACTTTCCTGCTAGCCCGAGTTTTCCTGAGAGCTTCAGAAAGACTTCCAGTGAAAGAGGTGCCACCACCTCAGAGGCTGAGATTCTAGCAACTTTCTGGACTGTGCTAAATTGCACAGGAGTGTTTCTTCTGGTGAAAAACTGTGACTCCCAAGTCAGACCCTAACTTTGAGGAACTGGCCAAAACATGTTGTGATATTTTGTGTGCTTTGCCTTCCATAAGGCTAATACATTCTAAATATATCAAGCATGAAACGAATAACCTGTGTGCGCTTAATGAATTATTGCAGGTGTCCAGTGTTGCAAACACAACTTGCAAAACCTTTCCTAGATGCAACCTCCCGTGTGTGTCTGTGCAAAGCATGAAAGCACAATTTCATTTCCTCCTAGTTTCCAGCTATGTCAGCGCTGCAGGTTCCTGCTGGCACCTCGCTGCAGGTCAAGGATCGCACTTTTCCACACCTCTCACTAACTAGCTGTGCCAGCAAAGACCCGCAGCGTCGACATGGCCTGTATGCCAGTGTAGTGCCAAACATCAAGTAAAAACAGAAAGGGAGGTGAAAGGAAAACCTTTTACTGGCTTTGAATCTCACAGCATCCTAAGGCAAACAGCAGGAGAAAGTTCAGGGGAAAATGGTATACATCACCTCTGGCTGGACGTTGGAGTGGCTGTGGAGCAGTGATGAGACGGGGAGCAGGAGTGACTTCCCGAAAAGGTTGTCTCTGTTTCCCTTCGGATCACATGCTCAGTGGCAGAAACATTCTTAGAAATATACTGTAAAATATGAAGAATCACACAGATCAGCTACCAGCTTGCCAACGCTGCCACAGCCAAATTCAGCTGGCTTGATTATTTCTGGTGAAATCAGATGAGGACTGAGTGAACCTGGCATCTCCACACCCCACGGAAAGAGACAAGGAGGCTGGAGGCTCTTCTCTGCCCCTGCACTTCGAACACTGGAAAAGGGCCATGGCACGGGGACTGCAGGAGGGTATGAAGAGCCAAGGGGTTCCCCAGAGGACAGTGGTACCATGTGTGGCTACTGAGCAGAAAAAACATCTCTGCTCACAGGACATTATACACCCAGCAGAGTACCAGCAAAAAGACAACCACATGAGATGTGCCAGAGATATGAGTCCTACAGAAACACCAGGTGTAATCCAAATATTTATGCTGAGATATTCCTTCATCTAACAAGAAGCATTGCTTTTCACAGGGACAGTAAGCTCTCTGGGGGAGTCAGTACTTTGGGGCAGAGGGCTGTGGTTCTTAGAAATTTCCCTCTTCTTTAATGGCTGGGATTCAACCTAGCTAAATTTTAAGATCCAAAGGGTGACCCAGCAGAGCTTGTAACTGATTCATTGTACTCATTTCCATCAGTACTTCTTTTTGCTTGGCTCTGCCTCCCCCCTCCCTTTTTCTGACCCCTTTCAAAGCTTTGGTCCAACAAGGCACTTAAGCACRTTGACGGTCCCATTGAGTTCACGGAGTTTGATGGGAATCTCATGTGACTGAAGTCACAAGAGTAGCTGAACTGCCCTTCTAGATCCGGTCCTAAATTCTTAGATCTTTCTCACTGGCATGACACTGACATCTCACCAGGACATTCCACCTTGTCCAGGACGCAACTCTTGGTACAGGCAGGGGGGCTAAAGCAGTGCTGACCAGATCACCACGACATGCTTCAGCACGACATGGTCACCACGGCAGCTCTGGCCACTGCCGCGCCGATCGCATTTGTTATGCTGCAAAGTGGGGCTTGACAGTATAGCTTAATAAACAGGAAACATCAGGAACATCTCTCTTAGAGGAAAACAGGATCACACTTGATTCATCAAAACAAACCTGTCCCAAGTACCCTAATCTCACCCTGTGCTTCAAAGTAAAATCACATTTCCCTTCAGATGTTGGTTTTGGAAATGTTTCTATGCAGAATCTCATCTTTTTGATCAAGTTTGTTAGTGTTTTGCTCCTCACGCACATGCACACAGGTGTGTAAGCATACGCATCCACGTCAAATCCCTGGCAGGAAACAGGCACTCGGTAACATGCAGGGAGATGGAGACAAAAGGTCTTACATCAGCCATTTGGATTTCCTCAGGATCCAAACGGGGATGGCTTGGCCCGTTCGCAAGGCTCCTGTTCTGATGGGCAGGGCACATGTTCTGCCGTAAATGATTATGCATTTGTTTTCTTTGTTTCCTTTAAAACAGAAAGGAAAAAAATTATTAGGAAGACTTATCTCATGGGGCTCTCTGCCCTCAGAGACACCTGGGGGATGCAGATGATAGAGAAGGCAAGTATCGAACACACTTGATGTTTCAATGGTGTTTTTGGAAAGCTGCAAACAGGAAGAAACAAGGCATTCAACATTTGCCACCTTTTGCTGCTTTTTTAAAAAAAGGCGAACATTTCTCATCATGGGCAATTTGGGAAGCTGGGTCCAGGGTCCCTTTTTGCAAGACAAGGCCCAGCACAATGCAGTGGAGCCAGGGGCACCACGGCACTGGGAGCGGAGGAGAAAAGCGGGGAGAAAGAAAAGGGGAAGCAGGTCCTGGCTTGGCCTTGGTGGCAAGGCACTTGACCTGTCCTGCATTAAGCACAAAGTGGCAAAGCCTATCCATGTCCCTGGCAGGGCATCCACTCCACAAGACCGCCCGTGTCCTAGGGGCACCCTGAATTGAGGTGAGGTGCAGGCTAAGTAGGGAAAAAGGTGCTGTCCAGGCAGGGAAGTCTGGCCATAAAAGAGGTCCCCAAGCCTCTTGTTCCATCAAGATGGCTCTGAAAATCTCTGAAATGTACATAGCTGAGCTCACAGCTCCTGCACAACAGTCCGGTGTTCTACTGCCGTCAGGAGATGAGCTGCTGGCTTGGTGGCCAGCTTTTCCCAGTAACACAGCATCACCTGGCTGGGCAAAATGATGCTGATTCAAGGGATAAGCAAATGGTCTCAGGAAAACATCCTGCTCAGGCACAGCCTGGTAGATAGCTTCACTGACATCCTTCATGAGACCTTCCTGGGAATACCACAGCATAGCATCTCCTTAAAACAGCATTTGGGTGAAGAGCATGAAAGCGTGAAGCATGAACACTACCACTCAGTAACCTCTGGCCAGTTATTGTCTGTTAACCACCCATACTCACTTGGTTTTACAGTAAGCTACCACGCAGACAATGCCCACCACAAGCAAGGCAACACAGATTCCCGTGATGGTTAAAACTCTCTTCTGGTAGAGCTCTTCCGCTTCTGCAAATGGAGAGAAAGAAACCAGTTACAAATGGGCTCCAGCACCAGAGATGCATCTGGCTGCACAGGAACCAGCACTGCGTGTGGGTAAGATGGAGAACAGGGCTCGGTCAGACGACCTACCAATCCACTGCCTGTTTCTAATAGCTGCCCCAAACCTGAGACCAGCTGGCCCAACTTTGCTCACCCCTCAAGAGACCTTCACTCCTTTTGTCTCTCTGCACCTTTGCCCTCTCTTGCTCAGTAGCTCACCCCTTCTGCGCTCAAACAAGCTTCTCACTTTCTCTTCTCTTCCTGCAGCATAACTCGGTGACTAATCTCAAAAAGCCCCATGACTCTCCCTTCCAGCAGATCCCCCCTTCTCAGTAACTTAGTAGCCTACCAAGGAAGTCCTCGAGCATCCCCCACTCACCACGTACAGGCATGCCCTGTGATGTTCTCATCACAGGCTCTCTGCTCTGACGGACTCAGAATGCCTTTTCCTTGCAGCGGCTGCATGCCCTGGAGCTCGGCGGTGTGCTAGAAACCACCGAGCAACAGGCCCCAAAGCATGTAGGTGCTGAAAGGGACATCCTAAAACAGTCAAAAAGCAGAATGAGGATGGATAGTGATAGCGAATTAGATAAAGAAAGGGGAGTGGAGTAATTAAAGTACAGTAACCAATTACAGTTATGGATTTTTAATGAAAMCCTAGGAAGCGATTAATTCCATCGCACCAGGTAACTCAGATGCACAAACAAAATTCAAGCAGCATGCTGCTGCTTCTCTCAAATATCACCATTTGTCATGGACTACCTTTCAAACCAGAAAAGTCAGTCACATCAAAACCCAGACCATGCTGGAAGTGAGGTAATTCATCCACATTAATCAAAGCTCCAAGGAAATGCTAGGATGTTGCTTGCAGTGTAACTGAACTACACCTAGGCAGCAGTTGCACGGCAAGGACACCTCTTCCTCTGTGGCTACACCAGAGCAGGTGCTCTTCTGCGCGACATCCAGCAATCTCCACTGAGATCAGCAGAGGCAATTTGGTTCTCCAGCTGGATGACTGAGAGAAGGATGCAGTCACAGCTGCCATGAGCATTTCAGTTCAGCATCTCACGCACCCATACTACGTGTTAATGTTAAAGTTATTGGRGTTTGTGCCTTCCTTAATATTCATTGAAATACTTTTTCATACAGATTAGGCAATAAAACTCATGCCATGGTTGCTGTGCTTGGCATGGTTCACCATGCCAAACTAAACACCTTGAATGGACTATATGATATCCCCAGTGCTACCAAACAATGAAATACAAAACCAGAAAAGAAGCAGGTCGGGTCCCAGAAACCCCTGGGACTAGACTTTAGCAAAAAAGCAAGGAGGAAGGAATGAAACATTCCAGATAACTGAATATTTAGACCAATTTCAGCATGCCATTTTAGGAAGGAAAAAGCATTTTTGGAAGGAAAAAGAAGTGCTAGGAAAAATGTTTATCTCTTTCGAACTCTCAAAATGGGAATGAAGAAAGATTTGCTAAAAAAGGGCTGAGTATGACAGCCCTGGCGTGAAGATGCAAAACACAATCAGCAGAGCTGTCTTCGTGCCTGTGCTGCAAATCTACAGTTTAAAGAAATACACTTCCATCCATTTTGTTTGCGCACTGGCCTTTGGCTTCATGAGGTGCTCAGGGTGCTGTTTGAGTTGCCAGGAAGGCAATGTCCCCCCATTCACTAGAGAGGCGGGCAGCTGAGACTCTCCCAGGCTCCATCTCCACAGTGGTGTGGACCAGGAAAGACAGATCATAGGTCTCACTTGGGCTGAAAGTTACTGCACCGCAGCAGCTTCACCAGCCAGCTGTACCTCCTCAGAGCCAGAGCCTGTATGGCCTGGGACCTGCTCACAGAGGGGGGTTTGGGTGCTGGCTGACCTTATACTCCTTATGTTTTACTACAAGACACCAGGTGGAGCTGGCATGGGGAAAGAACTCACTCTGGGGTGAAACACCTCCTTCAGTGACATGTTTCCCTTGCACGGATGCCCTATTCCAAGCATCAGCAACCATGGCAGGCAAGTTTTCCTGCTCTGGGACTTGGATTCCAGCTGTACAGCTCTCTCCTTTAGACAGGAGTTTCAGAGATTTTATCAGAATCAGGAAAACCAGCTAGGATCATGTCCTGATTACGGATGGCATGGGGCAAGAATTTTGCTACTACCCAGCAAAAACTACTTTTACCAGAAAAAAAGGCTGGGCAGGAGGTCAGTTTTCACCATGGACCCATCCATCAAGCCAATTTTTTCAAAGATTCTTCACCAGCTATGTTTTTTGCTACAAAGACTTTTTTCCAAGCATAAATCGTTCCCTTTGAATCATGGAGGAGGGAGAAAGAGCAAAGCCATCAAAACTATGGCTTTTTTTTTTTTTCCCCTATTACCTACATGACAAAATTTTTCACCTAAGGCTCAAATCACAGCCTCTGTTCTGGTGATCATGTCAGTACGGGACCCTGACTCTGGCATGTCCGACTGTCCTGAACCTTCATCTGAATTGCATGGGGAACGTTTCAGTTCATCAGAAATTCAGGTTTAGCCTCTCTGTCTTGAGCTGACAGCTCTGCTATGTGAAGCAGTGAAGTGTCAGGCTGTGCGTCACTGCTGCAAAACTAAAAATTAAATGACCTGCTGATAGTAATTTAGCTTGGCTCCTAACATCTCATTAAAGTTGATGCTCGATAACACATTATCTTCATGTTGCACAAAACCATCTCAACAGTGACAGAAAGAAAATAAGAGAATGCACACTACAACTTTGTMTTTGAGAAGGTAAGATCCTGGAGCAGGACTTGTCCATTTGTGTCTCTATGCTCTACAAACACCACGTCTTCATCAGCAGCATCATCACTCTACAGCAGCAAACACTATGAACAAAACCATGTGGTGCCACATAATGCCGACAGAATCACAATCCAGCCATGGGTGTCACAGCAACGCATGAAAGTGAAAGACAAATGACAAAGAGACGACTGCAGACTGGGAACAGGTTGTGTGCGGTTCTGTGATGACATTGAGAATGGATGAGGAAAAGGACAAAAGGTCAACAAAAAAGGGATGTCAAAAATCCTCAATTTTAAAGTTTATTTAAGTGTATTAGCATTAGCAGCACCACTTTCTCTGAAACACCTGACCACAAAATGCACACATTTTCTGCAGCCAGGGAAGAACTGCTGGGGGATACACACCAATCCCAGTGGATCAGGCATGCAAAAACCAGAGGAGACAAGTTTCTCCAACTTCAGCTAGTGCATGTCCCTCCACCTCAGGGACACCAGAAGACAATTTAGGATCCAGAAGTKAAAGATTGGTGTCCCCATACCTCTAGCAAATGGAACTGAAGCATCTTCATGTGAAGATCTGCTCTGGCTGACATTGCCGGGTCAATGTTTTTAAGTTAAGTGATAAATACCTCTGCTCTCATCTGACCCAGCCCTCCCTGCAGTTGGCCTGTACACTCAAGGGAAACCTAGCCTCAAGGATTTGATTTCCCAGGTGCTTACTCAAGAGATACTTAATATATTTCTAAAAACAGACTGAGGAGAATGGAAGAAAAATAATAAGATTATGAGCAACTGGGCCAGAGCAGGTAATTGCCCAAAGGAGATATTTTTAAAAGCATCTAAGTTACTGCAGTGTTTTTCCAAACTTCAGCTTGCCACCATGATGCTCAGCGTTACACCCTCCACTCTCATGGGAGACTACTGACTTCCCTGGGCTCACTGTTTTCTACACTACCTCGTCTCATGTCACCTTTCTTGGAACAATTTCCTACCGGTCAAGAACTGAACCCTTGGGAGGAGGAATGGCAAAGCTCGTCCTGACCCTTCATAGCATCCAGTGGAGGTTAGCACGTCTAGGATGGCAATTTCTATAAAAGCCCTGATCTTCCTAAAACATGCCTTCCCGTTCCTGGAATGCCTACCCATTCCCAAGTGGTGCCTGCTGGCAACCCTTTGGATGGACATAAACTCCAGCTTTTCAGTTAAATACACAAAAGCATGTTGAATGAGGAGACGTATGGCAGTTGTAACATCCCAGTCACGCCACACACACCAGGCTGCTGCTTGAAACAAAGAAAAAAGTGCTGCTAAAAATACACGTGCATTTTTATAGGTTTACATTTAGATTTTGTGTTTTGCTTTGTTTTGTGTTTTTTTTTCCAATCCAAACATCTATCGTGGTGCCAGGGAAGAGAACAGAACAGCTGATTTTTTAATCATCCCATTAAAGCCATAAATATAATGTGGGCAGCTCTTAATGGCTTCTGATTAATAAATGAATGGTTGTTCCATACCCTTTAATTCAAATCCAAGATGCTCTGCCAATGCAGAAAGAAGACAAGGAAGAGAAAGAGAAAAAGAAAAACAGGTCTGTCAGAGATCTCTAATATACAAACACACACACTGTGCAGGTACAGCAGGTTAGCTTTTCTGTAGGCTCAGCAGCAGTTACACAGAAGACAGTGTATGCTCCAGAGCATTTCAAATTCCCACCAGAGCTTATATCTTATCTAAAGAAAGACCCAAACAAATTGCAGTGGAAGTTAATTATGAATTCTTTTAGTTAATTATGAATTCTTTTGAGATGAGCCATGTTTGTTGTTAGTACCTGATATGGAATTCACAGTATAGGCAGGAGGAAAAAAAAAAAAAAAAGAAAAAAAAGGTACACTTGTTCTGAAACAACTCCTGACAGGTCAAAACACATAGCGACTGCATGAACCTGGTAAAAACCATTCATTCACCTTCTGCAGGCAAAATATGCCCTGCATGGTTTCAGACGCCCCTCTCTGCCTGGGGGCCTGTGCACCAAAGAGGAGCACTGGGCAGACAGTTGTGCGGGCACTTGTACGGGGCCCTGAGGCCTGCCAGCACAATTCTGCTGCCTGCAACCCCAAGCCTGGTCTCAGATGCACAGCRTCATCTGGCAGCATTGCCTGTAAATCACCTGATGGCGTGTCAATTGTGCGAGCACTGTTCTTGGTGGTACAGATCTGCAGTTGAACTACTGATGCTGCAAGTGATTAGTTGCCTGGGCAAGGCAATGAATCCCTTGCAGATCTAAAAGTGCAAATTGCACTGAAAGTTTCCCTCAAGTCTGTGATCTTTCAAATTTCACTTCTGCTGTGATTCTGCATTCTTTTAGAAACAACAAGCATGCTGAAAAAAGCACAAATTGGAGCATCTGCTTTCAGATTCATATTCATTTCAGATAAGATTGCAGTTCGTCTTGCAGAGAGAGTGCTAAGCAAAGTAGTTTACCTAATGAATCAACAGCACAGTTACCCAAAACAAGTATCTTGAATTTTAGTAATTTTCCTGGTACAGGCTTCACCTAAAGACAGTTTTTGTCACATAAACATTAAAGTTCTCCATACTTATCATTGTACACAAAAGTGAGCTCTGCTGTTCTCAATCACCATACACAGAAGATTATTTGCAGCTTGGAGATGTCCAGATTTATTTACTATATTTTCCATAGGAACTACTCTTTGCTGCACGGAAATACTGGCTCTCTTTTGCAATGCTGTTCAAAATTTAAGTGGGGGGAAATTAGCACTAATCGTTATGGAACATGTAAACACGTTTTCTAAAGCAGGTTCTTCTCTTCAAATCAATGCTGATGTTTGGGAGTTTTTTTGCGGGATGGGAGTTGGGTGGGGTTGGGTTTTTTAAATTTTGTATAATTTAAGGGCCACAAAACCTGGCTGCTCTCTGCTTCACATCTCACATTTGTGCAAAAGGAACGGCAAACTCTACCATGCGTTTCACAGTCATTTTGTACAAGTTGCAGTGACATGGACACAATGTGGTGGGCAGCAGAGAACTGGACAGAATACATTAATCCTAAACCTCTTGGTTATCACATCTAGCCTTGACCTTTTCCTAAGGCATGCTACCATTACACACACTGTTTCACCTGACACTATGACAAATGCGTGTAGAGATACATTAAATTTCATCTATATATCTACCCTATTGATCCATTTGATAGCTGCATACTGCCTATGCTGCCACATTTCCTCCCTGTTGATGATTTGCTGCAACATCTACAGCTACAAATGGATGCAATTCAAAACATTTTCATGTTTTTTTGCAAACTCAGAAATTACTGTGCAAACAGAGGTGGTGGGCAGGACCTGAGGAACTTTAGCCTTCCCACTGTCCCTCTCACATCAGAACTGCAGTTTCTTTTGGCTCCCCAACCCCATGGAGCAGATACAGCCAGCTGGCTCATTGGATCTTAGCTACAGGAGAGAAACCATGCAGCCATGCAGCAGCTGGAATGTACGTTCCTGCCTATGCCTACAAACCCACCGGTAGCTTTGCAGATAGAGGGAGCCTTACCCCAGYCTATGCTCCTGCATCTGACATCCATGGCTACTCAACACTTCTCTACTATCATTTCAGGCTACGGACATTGCTTCTGTATCACCCACAACTGAACACATAAAATAGGAAGCCTCTCTCCCTTTCCCCTGCTCAGGAATTCCTCCCAGCCTGGGCAGGTATTGCCTTCTGTGCTGGGACAGTGAAGGAGGAGACACTTCAAGAGTAGGCTGGGATTTGGAGGGTTTGTCTCTTCTCTAAAGAGACTGTTCAAAATTATTCAACATGTAACAATCCAGAGGGTAACGAGATGACCCCAGCTCCGGGAAAAACATTGCTTCAAAATGTAATCATTCTGCATTCAGCAGAGGGGTATCATCTTCACAAACATGGCTTACCATATAGCGCGTGCCTATTTTATCTCAACAATGTACTGCTTGGTAGCAAACATGTTTGAGAAATCAAAATTTCTYCTAGAGACAACAATTTATTTTGGTCTGGAGCAAAAGATATTTCTGATTGTGTACCATGTTTGAAAGAAGTCTCCTTTGYTTTTTTAAGAGGTTGATCAGGAAAAGTAATACATCTTTAAACGCTTTGGGTTATATTTGCTGCTAGGTAGAGAAGATKCTCAGCATGACGCATAGCACCTGCACTGTGTCCTGCAACAGTTCACTCAACCTGCATTTTACTCACCCTCCCAGTTAGACTGGCTGTCTGGCAGACTTGGCTGCTGGGGATGCCTAGAAACCTTTGGGCAACAGTCCCCTCTGCAGCCATTAACCATGGCTTCCCAAGAGGGAAGCATGAGGCCCAGGTAAGTCCTCCAGCTCCTCCAGACAGTGATTCAGTCCACACTGTTAGAGGTGGTTGAAAAGGGGAGGTGTATTGTACCCCAGGCTTGTGGCAGAGGGAGCCTTTGGGATAGCTAAAATTAAATGGATGAATCCCATCTGTAGAGACAAACTGATACATGCCAGGAGTGCTGACAGAGTGCAGCAGTACTCTCTAACTCCCATGGGACAAGCTCCATTGGAAGCAATATATCCAGAGGCTACCATGCAAATAAATTACAGTGAGACAGCACTGAGATGGTAGCTCTAGGCTGAGGAAATGRGTGTATTATTTTTCTCACATTATCAGCCTTCTGTCTGAACTCCACACATGYTCCCTGGTCATGGCAAGGAGCTAGGGCTGAGCACCCTGAACTGCTGTGAGACTCCCCAGACTGTTCGAAGTGAGGACATATTTTTTGGAAAATTTCMTTCCAAATGTGCCTGCTGAACCTTTCTGAAAATGTTGAACTTAAGATAGAACCCATTCTTCCTAATGCAGCCATCAGTGCTAAGGAAACAGGATCTACTGGCCTCTTTAACGCATTACTTTGCAGTATTTACATTATTTCTTGTACCTAAAAGCTAAGCTAGGCTCTTCTGTATTGATCCCAAAGGAGACTGGACCAGTAGTTTGGAAATGTTCAAATACCTAACTACCGTATGTATGACAAAAGGCTGTCCAACAGAGAAAGGCAGTGAGCATGGGAGACTTGAGGAAGGGAAAAAGGGAAAAAATATGAAAGAGATGACAAAAATGTTTCATTTTCACACTCTTCGTCTCAGCTGCAGCATATCTGCATGGGATTCAGGTTGGATCCCATCACCCAGATTGGTACCACTCAGCTGTTCAAAGCAGGACTTGCTGAAGAGTCAAGTGATACACACACCTTACACTCAAGTTCCCAAAGGTTGACATTCAGCTGAAGTGGACTGAAAGAAAAAATTCAATTGGATTTAGATGCTACCAGTAGGGTGGGTACTCTGTGGACACACTCACAAATTTTGTGGTGGAWTTTTTTCTCATCATTGGACAGAAGACAAAGTCCTACAATTACTTGATCTGCAGTCACCAAAGTGATTTTGTGACTATGTTTTTGTCTATAATGTATTTTACCTGTTTTAAAAGATGAACAGACAAAACCATTTAATCTAAAATATCCTTATAGGAGTAACACCTCAAGACAAGATGGCTCTCACTGAACTGTAGATTTGTAAGATGATTAAGAAGGATAGAAGCCTTAGCAAACAGCTGTGAAAACTGGGCCTGTGTTTACATGGATTTCAGGTTGCCCAAGAACATCGTTAAGATGTTTAGTTACCGCAYGCATTATTTCCCCCAGTCACACTTGGGTCCCCCAGAGGACTATCTGGGTCACAGAACACGCTCCAAGGCATGAAACAAAGTGGAGAATTAACATCTGAGGACCACCAAGACAGACTATTGATAATAAACTGTACTGACAAGAGTAATACTTGCAGCATTCTGGTCTGGGCTTCCCCCAGGGGGTACAGGGAGTAATGCAAGACAGTCCCATGATGCTGGGGACAGAGGACACTGTGCTCGTGTTAAGGGCTGGGCAATATGTGGGATCTCCAAGTACAGAAAGTCTGCAAGCTTTCCATAAACTGCACAGCCATTTAGCTTGTCCAGTACTGTATCAATACAAATAATTTGGTAGGCCTCAAGAGTCCAGATACATAACAATAGAGTATTAGCAAGCTGCTGTGGATTAGCATGCAATTAACTTTAGGAGATCCCAAAGGGTAACCTGTACCACCATCCAGGGGAGAGGAATAACCCTGTTATGATAAACCACAAACGCCTTGTAATTACCTCGCCACACCACAGCATAGTCATCACCCTGTAATTAAGTGGTCAGTGGTTATCGTGTCATTGGAAGGCAGCTGCAGAATGTTTGTGGAATTTAAAGTGCTGCTAAATATTGTTTTAGGGTTCAGATGAGTAAGAGGTGGAGGAGGAAGCAGAAAGGTAGGTAAAAAAAGAAGCATTCTTCCGCTTGTCATTTTCATATCGCAATCAACAGGTAGGAAACTACTGCTGAATAATCATATCTAGTCCTTCCCAGAAGAGTTTTAAGCAGTACATTTACCCCTCTGCTCCTGGGGACACTTCTCCTCAGTGTGAGGAGCTAGCGTCCAAAACCCACTTGTCAGAGGCATCACTTTTACATGCCAGGGTGATGACCAACACTCCTCYGGCTGCAGCCTGGTGACTTCGGAGTGAATGGGACCATCCCTCAGAAAAATGAGAAGCCTCTCAGCCAATAAACCTACACTGCTCTGCTTCCATGAGGGTTTAGTTGGAAGCAGTTTGTGTGCCACTTTGGGAACATGTGATTCTGTTTCCAGCCCAGAGAGCCTGATACAGACATTGCAAGTAGAAGCAGTTTATGCTTTTCTGGCTGGAAAGGCTCTACGAAAGCAATTTCTTTGGAAAGAATGACTGATGGGCAGACCTAGACATCTGATCTACAGGAAATATGTTATGATAGGGCAGGAATCATGCTGCTGAGATCATTATACAGATCACACCCAGTGTCAGTGCGGTGGATGCTCAAGAACAGATGGTGGTTCTCATCTTGGAAACACCCGTGCTCGTCATCTGTTGTTGGAAGGAATCTGTAATGCTTATGCAAGGGAAATGTCCTGCCACACAGCAGATCGATCAGGAGCCAGACCCATCACACTAAACTTTTGATGGCTACAGCTAGGGAGTCCTGGGAAACACATCAAGCTGGGAACTCAGGATATGCTTTCATACCAGCGTCCACTGCAAGCAGAATTGACCAGATGATAGTCTGCAACTGCAAGACTCTGATTTCTCAGCTCAAGCTTTTCTCTTCCATGTTTCCAGATGACTACACTGGGTACCATGCAACAAGAGTAGCTGTCTTTCTCCCCTTCGAAAAAGGGATTTGATGCCTGAATAACAGACTCTTAGGGGACCCCAAAGTTGAAGAGAAAGCCTGCTCTCCCAATGGATAGCAGAAAATGTTGCTCTGTGGTTCCAAAGCAGACCAGTAGGAAGACTCCAATGATGAATTAAAATTAAATTTGTAAAGAAACCAAGAATGAAATATGGGGTAAAAATAGAGAATATGCTAGATTACATTGTATATGAATGCCAGCTCTATTCCAGGATGTTTACAGGCAGGCTACAGACTTCAACTTTAATTAGGTCACAAAGTACAAAATRAAAATGTTTCACTAAAGAAGAAGATGAATGGTATGACATTTGTCCTCCAGATCAGTGACAATTATTTTGGGAGATGAATAAACAACAAAGTTAAGATGAAATTTCAGATTCCACAGACAAGAGACAAGCATAAACATAAAACTTCATCCTGAATTTCTAAATTGTTCCATGAATCACAAGTGGAAAGAATCCAAATGTGCAGACCTAGGTAAGSTATAAATGTTCCTGCTTACGATGTTAAATTTCAGTATCTCGGCCCCACCAGGAGTGAAATAGCTGCCAACATGTTTTACAAAACCTTTACCACCAGCCAGCCYAAAGCTGGCAATTTATTAGCAAACTTCCAGCAGCGTTTTACAAAGATTTCAAAAGTTTCTTGCAGAAGAGAGAAGACAGAGCTAGATCTTGATCTGATGTAGAACAGGCAGCTATGAAATACAGGTGCCAGCACAGCTTTTAAAAAAGTTTCTTAAAAGGAAGGATGATTTTGGACATGCTTCTGACTTCTGGAAAGAGCTGCAAGACATAGTTGTGCCTATGAAGCTGGACTCAGGAGACAGCTGTCCATTGGGTGAGTCTCCAGCGCCCACTAGAAGCTCTCATATTAGAAAGACTTCCTGACTCTTTTGTGGTATTGCTGAACTTTTCACCCACGTGTGCCGGCAGAGATGAAAATCTGACTGCAAAGGCAAAATGGTCCCTCAGTACTAGTGCTATGGATTCTTTCAGGCTGTGGATCAACAGTTTGATGTGTTAAACTTTTGTTCTGACTAGCGCATGGACAGCCAGACAGAGACAYCTGTGATCTGCAACTCTGCTGGTACCTGTACCAGGGCTCTGGGAGAGACATCTGACAGCTAAACCTATGAGTTTGTACTCATCACCCTCAGCACCTCTGGAGGATGAGACATCTCATCCTGATGGCAGCATTGGAGTTCAGTTAGCCAAATGCTCATCCTTGGGTGCTGAACCCTCTGCAGTGACTATGAAGGGAGCCTGGGGTATGAATTTGGACTCAAACCTCTAATACAGATGTCTGAAAAAATAATGAGGGTCTGGCTGCACTATTGCTGCAAGGGGGGGGGCAGGGAGAACGAGGGTCAGAAGACAAGTTCATGATGTGAACTGAGACTGCCAGTACGGCTGGTTACTCCTTGCCTGCACATTGCATTCCCCGTGGCCAGGGTCAGGAAGGATTCCTGCTTTGGATAACATTTTGGAGTTAGGATTTCCCAGCCTTCTGGTTTCATCGGAGCTACATCATAACTGCAAGATCTAACTCCCAAAACTAGCCGACGATATGACTTTACCATCATATGTAAAATGCAGTATATATATTAATTATATCTGCAACTATAGTCATATGGAGACACAGAAATATGAAGACCTTGATTTGAAAAACATTTTAGTAAGATTATTTAATGAATCATCTCCTATGGAAATAATTCTCTGTATTCTCATCTACCAGGGCATTCTTCTGTTTTATATAGTAGTTGCAGGCAATCACCGTCCCCTCTGTTCACTGCCATTAATTCTCCTTCAATCTAAATTAAAACTCCTTTAAATGTTTCTTTAATGTCCCTCAGCTATATTGTACAGCCTCTGTAAGGCTTTCCTCTTACAGGTTAGTTAAAGCCTAGACAACATGATCYTCTAACTCTGATCCATCAGCCAATTCCTTATGCATGGATGGAGGAGTGTGCACAGAGGCCAACTGAGATCAGTGAAATTTCATACAAACAAAAGGGATCTAACCAGGCTTAAGCCAGCACATCTTAAGTCAGGACATCTTTTTCTTCTCACAGATATGTACCTTTCRACTATTTTAATCTCAGTGAACATGCAGTTGTTTGCTCTGACATCTTTCCTCCTTTCCTTCTTCTGTAGGTTTTCTRTTTTGATGAATGTGGGAAAGCCATCTGTCATACTGTCCTAAAACTGACCTATGATAAACAGGATAAAGATTTTAAGTTTCCCTGTGAGACTTTGCTCATACTTACTGGATGTGGGATTACTATGTGTCAATGTCTCAAAGACCCTCATCTGTGTTGCTGCCACTCAGCAGGTTTTTGTCCATCCGCTGACTGATGGTAGCCATCTGTCTACACATACCTAGCCACTGCTGCACAAAATAAACGTGTTGCCTTAGATCTCCTTACGGTGTGAGCCTTGCTAGAAAACAGACCATCAGGGTGGCTTACACTAATGCAGGCTTAGCGTAAAGGCAGGCTTAGAGAGCTGACACAGTCGATGGTACCACAGCTCTGCTCAGAAGTGGCACCTTGCTAGGCCAGAGCAATGTTGTCTGTTTGCACTATGCATCCATTTTCTCAGATAAGTAGCTGTTTTAGCATGCTTTGCTTTTTTTCCTCCAGTATCTCAACACATTTCCCATTACATTTGCATTATAATGCAAGCAAAATAAAATGTAGACTCCCTATAAGCAGACAGGAACCAACGCTGAGATACTTGCTTCAATTCTGCTGTTGCAAATTCCTACCAAAAGCAAATGCTATTCATCCAAATAAGGGCTGAGCCGGGACAGACTGGGAGGTCCCCGAGCTAGCCCAATAATACAACTCCTAGTGAGTTCCTCTGTACCAATCTGTTAGAAAATAGCAACAGTGTGAGCACGAYATAGAAAAAACTTCCATCTTTAACATTTCTTTTTCATTTCCAAGCAGTAGGGTATATACCTAGAATGTCTGGCAGTAGGCACTTGGTCATATGGTTGTAATAGCACAGAGAAACATCACATGCAAGAAAACCTCTCTAAATACATCTCATTTTCATCTGCATAATTGCAGTGGTCTAGCAGGTATTTCGGACAATCAGATTAAAACAAACCTCCAGAGCTACCTGTCAAATAGACAAAGATAGCCTGAACTCCTAGAGAAGATGGGCAGTTTTACCTGAGCAAAATCTGAATAAGGGTTTAAACCAGTGAGATAGGAAGCTGCTCCCAGAAGAGAGATGGTACACAACATGGGGCATGATGCTGGGATGCTGCACCATCTCCATCTCTGACCCAAATTCAGCAAAGTATCTGCCATATCTTTTCAGAACAGCGTCTTAAATTTAGTTCACTCTGCAGAGACTCTCACTCAGACCTGGGATATACCTACTAAAAGTCATATTGTAATATTTAATATTTATGTTAAAGAATCAGAAGGCTCCAATCTGAAAACCTGAAATATCTCAATTATAATTAAAACAACACCAGTGGAGGTGTCATTATTTACTATTTAAGTATCTGTCAAGTGCTGGCAATGTTCTCAAAACATGAATCAGGACAGAGCTATTTTGTTTCCAGTGGAAATGCCTGAACCTCATTTAATCTGTTTCAGCTTTTGACCTGTCAGAACCCATATGGGATGAAGCACTGAGTGAATTATAGAGCAACAGCAACTTCTACTGTGCCCTAATTATTGATTAAAGTAGAAAGCAAGCATTTGCACAGTCCACACTCAAGTGAAATGCCTTCCTTATTCATAAGAACAGCAAGTTGAGTGCATGCTTTTCTGCAGTGTTGCTGCTATGTGTATTACCCAACTGTGACCTGAAAGTGAAAACAGCTATAAACACATATGAGTCATCTTCTTAGATGATTTTTATCCAAGTTCAGACAGGTAACCTGGATTGTTAACCTTACTATCATGTGGTTAAAGCAGAATTGAAGTAAGGAAATGTACATGTGTCGGTTTTAAAGTTGGCATTGTTCTTCTAAGACATGAATAAAATTTAAACAAATCTCATTCTCATAAAAAGCTGGATGCAGGCTGGGGAAAAAAACACACACTGTTTACTCTTGCCATTAATGTTCTGAAAAGGCATTTTCCTGACATAAAACTCATTTTCATCCCTGTTTTGGTTTTGCAGCATGGTGCAATAATGTTTAAGCCTGTTGGACACCACCTCGTGAAACATGCTACACATCAGCTTCATTGGGCGAGCATCCCACTGCTGTCTGCAGCCGGGGTCCCTGACACCATGGGCTTAAAAGTGGAAAGGAAACCCTTCTGCATCAGTTTAAAGATCAAAACAGAGCATTTTGTTTTGTCATTTTAAAAAGAGATTACTTGAATGTTTTAGTCTGAAAGAGTAAATCAATGGAGGTTTCAACTTTGGAAGCCAATCATCTGGAACAAAAGGCAATGTAAAAACATCAAGCTGTCCCAGGGGCCTCACAAAGTCCATTTGCATCTCGTCTGTATACTCTGTAGAAGGGACTCTAATGCGAGCACTTGTCAGCTATTAGCACGTGCTAATGAAACTCCTGCTATTGCCAGTTCAGGATGAGGACTGCAAGATTTCTTACAGAGAGGTGGGAGAGGGGGTACTGGCAATCAAAGAGTCACCATGGAGAGGCATTTCCCCTCTGGTTCCCACTAATTAAAGCCTCTTTTGTGGCTCTTTTTAAAGAGCCTCTTTTTAAATTAAGTCCACCATTTGTGGTGGTCCAAACGGCCAACATGGAGGCAAGATGGGTCACACAGAGGGTCACCGTGGCCGATTTCCTGCACTGTAACTGCATCCCCTTCTGGTCAGTCCTTACCCAGACCAGGATCCCACTGATGCTGGGACACTCTCTGAATATGGGCCAGGAAAAATTATCTGCCTTGAACAAAAAGAGCTAATGATGTCTATAAGCGACACATCTCTGGAAACCTAGAGCCTGTAGGAATTGGAAACTAGAAACTGGGAAGCACTAAGTGCAAGGGCTTTAGGGTATTTACACCCACTGRATATGAGGTTAAAGGATCACTCGCTGTAGTCAGACACAACCCCATACGCAAGGCTGCCCAACCCCCTAGGAAAGACAGGAACATCTCTGTGTCCCAGAGGGATATAGTCTGAGATGCCCAGTCAGCAGATTTAGCCCATATCCTGTGTGGCACTGAGGCGTGGGAAGCCCTGAGACAGTGGCAGCCACCAGCATGACCTCTGGCGTGCACGTGCGCCCTGTCCAGCACTCTGGGCGTGCTCCAGGATCTGACTCCGAGCCAGCCTCCAACCATCTCACCTGAACAGCAACTGATGCTTGGTTTAACTTCTGGAAACAGAAACGCAACCTCACCTCAGGGGAAATGTCATTACAGCCCTCGCTGTGATTTCCTCAGTTGGTACAGAGAGACTCGCACACCCCCTCACAAGAGTCATGGGAAAATGTACATCGCTTGCACTGCACAACACAGTCCATCTTGAGACAGTAATGCTAGCAGATACAGCTTATCACACAGACTGTTCTCACAGAGCACACCACATAACCTTGTGCCTTATTTGTATTTTGCATGAAAAGAGCAAGCAACATTAAGTTCAATCAGAAATGAAAGCAGAACCCATTCTAACAAATGGGGAGATAACAAGAGCCCCGATTCTCCTCTTGGACACGATCACAGCTCCTCTTATGGCCAAGCAGAGCTGGGAGTGCACAAGACAGGAAGAGGGCTCTTGGAGAACAGAAGAACCTGCTTTAAGGACACGACACAGAGCTACAATAACCAAGGAGAGAGAGAAGTAGAAAGAGACATACTGGAGAAGCTGACCATTGCGAAATGCTGACACCGGTCTCCTGTGAATTCGATCGGACACCTACCGGAAGAAAGAAAACCAGAAAGAGAGAAACAAGATAGCAAAATGACACCCAAACAGACTGAACTGAGGCCCCTTCTGATCCCTTCAATGACTCCTATCCGTCTGCTTTCAGCCTTCACCCTTACCTGCATCCCTAAGCCCTAGCCCAAAGCTGACACCAAGAGCCATCCCTGACTAGACCACTCTACATCCACCGCTGTGCCCGGGAGGTTTTAAGTAGTGTGGTGCATTTTTTGTCTTCAAACATACTTTGCTTAGGATCTGGCATGTACAATCGCAAAGGCAGTTTCTCCAAACATCTCTGTCCGAAGAATCCATTTGGACATCTGGAGGGGAAAAGGGGAGAAATCACAGAACATGTCTGGCACCATTCTTGAGGCTAAGGTCAGAAATAAAAAGTGCATTGTGATGAATGGAAAAAATAAAGGCTTTACATGCGTATTTACTCTTCGCTTTGCTTTAACCAGGCACCTGCAACATCAGCATTCCAGCTCTATTTTTGGCCTGGGTCTTCAAGCAGCCAGCCAAACCCCTCCTTTCCTCCTCTGCCTGCCTCCTTCCTTCTCACCTGCTAGAAGCACCAGCTGACAGGAAGATCAAAATGGGCTGGATGCTACTTTCAGAGACTCTCCTTGGAGCTGTTATCTAGACAAGACTGGCAAGAGGCACCACAGAGCGGTGAGCAGCTGCTCAGGCGACAGCGAGTGTTGTGTACGGCAAGCGTCTTCCCATTATTGCCCCAGAAGTACCCACAGGATGTTCCAGGGAAAAGGGTTACGTTGCAGTTAGAGAGAAAGCATGTGCAGTCTCTGTGTTAACAGAGAGAAAGGGACAGAGAAGAAAGCTGAACTGAACAGGTCTCACAGCTGCCCAACTGCGAGGCTCTCTCAGGCTACCCCGACTGACGTTATGTGATGGGCCAGGATGTGCCAGCTCATGGGGCACCAGTTATACATTAGCATGATGCTGCAGTGGCAGGGATGGCGGACGAGGGCCACCAGGCATGTGCACCAGCTCATGAGTAGGCTCCCCGGAGCAGCTCCCAGGCTGAGCCAGGTTTGGGACCACGGGGACATGGGCAGGGGTGCAGCGGGAGCTGCTGAACCACGCATGGTGCAGCAGCACCCACACACTCTGCGTTGTGACCCGCCGCAGCTGTGGGTGAACCTGGGAAGTGATGGGAGCTCAGCTGCGGGTGRTCAAACGCTTCTCCCCCAAGCACTTATCTCTCTCCCTCACTTCACATCTTTTCTTCTGGCTCCTTGGATAGTGCCTCAAAGTTATCCCTAGCTTTCTTGAAGTCTCAGCTCTTACCTGCCCATCCCACAACTCCCTCCCGCCCCAAGCGACTTCTCCCTCCTCTGAGCATAAGAGGGTTTTATCATTATAGCTAGCATCTTAACATCTGTCTTCCAACTTCCTGGGGTAAGCAGGGCTGCAGGCTCTGTGCCTCGTACACGTCAGACCTTCCTCGTTCTCAGCTGCCACCTGCAAGATTGCACTCCCTCAGTGTTTGGCAGGCCCCAGTTGGTCAACAAAGAAGGGACTGAAAGACACCTCCGCAAAAAGGATGTGGACCAGAGGCTCGAGCCTGAGGTCAATGGCTTAGCTCCCTGCTGGTCCACTGCAAAGGACAGCAAGCAGCGGGAGCAGCCTCGGCACGGTGTCGAATGACTGGTCCCAGCCTGCGCATATGGTGGGGTGGAGCGGGGCAGGCCCAGGTCCAGGTCCAGGTCCCATGAGCTCACAGCCAGCCCCACRTGGGCAGTGCAGATCTGACCCTTTCGTGCCTCCCAAAGGTACGCTAGCACCTGCTCCCAGTCTGCAGACACAGTGAAGGAGATGAGGAAGGGATGGCTTTGATGTTTAATGTGACCAAAGCTTTGTAGTTCCAAAGCTTGTCGGCAGATTAGTTCTGTACTATTACTCAAGGGCTATGGCAGCATTTGTTGTTCTTGACAGATTTATGTTTAGATGGCATGTTACAGATTTGCAACTCCAGTGGCAATAAAAAAAAGTCAAGAAGAGAGATGAATTCCTGCTTCTCTCTACTTGCTTAAGGGAACACAGACAGTTTTCAGCAACTATTTAGTTCCCTTGGGGGAAAGAGGTAGAAATTAGAAAAGTCTTCCCTATCATATGACCAGAAAACCTTGATTTTTAATAGTTCTCCCTCATCATGGACATACACTGATCTGGACCAGCAGGTGGGAATCACGACATGTGAGGGAGCGCTAGGGGCTCTCAGCAGCCACACCAGCTGTACAGACCAAAGGTACACCAGCCCATCTGTCAAGTCTGCAAGGATACAGACTTCTGCAAGCTGGAGGGCTCCTCTCCAAATGGGAACAGTGAGGTCTGGGGAAAGACTTGAGGAGGCAGCAGGTGGCTGGGCACAAGGCAAGACAAGGTGTAAAGATCTCCCAGCTGTGGCAATGGACGTGGCTGGTGCCATTCCCCCATTGCATAGACCCTGCACAGAGACCTGCCTGGAGACCTGCATTAACACTCCCAGGGGGGAAGGATGAGGTATTTGCTGACAAACTGATATACCACTGCCACAGGCTCCTAAAGAAGGTCATCCGCCTGTGGGATAACCTGCTGGAACTCCAGAGGTAGCCTGAGCCTCAATGCTGGATGCTGGATGCCTACAAGGGATCTGCAGATAGATACACCTCTGAATACAGCATGATCCAAGGAGAAGATATAGCCAGTAAAAGGTTGCATAATCTCTCCATCCCATCTACTGTCCTTCTCCACCTCAACACCTCCACAGCTCCAAACCTGCCCATCTTTCCCCTAAAAAATGCATTTCCCAGTTCTTCAAGGCAGGGTGCCCCATGTCCAAGGGACATTTCACCTGCTGTCCCTCTCACAGAAGAAAGCTTTGGAAGGCCCTGCATGACTGACGTTTCTTTGGCACTTGATTTCTTGCTGGTTTTCACTGCAGTTTTGGTAGGTCTGCACTGAGCAAAAAAGGTGGTGCACCCTCACTGCTCATGACCAAACCTGTTTTCTGTGCTACACAGCATCTGGTTTTTGGGAGCTGTGCTAACACCTCCATGTGGGAGTGTGCTGGGCTATTTGTGCACCCCGAAACTGCTCAGGGAGAACTTAAGGGCATGGCTCTGCATGAGGCTTCACTGAACTCCCTAGTCATACACTTAAGTTTCTCAGTATCCAAGTCACTTTTCAAACCGGAAATTTGACTCCCCGGTCAGGCAAATATCTTTGAAAAATTCACCCTCTTTTCTCACTCTTGGACATTCATCTTGGAGCACAGGAAAAGGAGACACACCAGTAACGTTGTTTCAATACCAGCGAGCCCAGCCGGCTCCCAAGGAAAGCCCAGCCCAAAGGGTTACCATCAGATATGAGGCCTATTCACCTTCCCCGTGATGAAGCAGACGAAGCTGGTGYTGGGGAGTGGAGTGAAGAAGATGCCCCATTGGCAATCAAAGAGCACAAACCTGAGGCAGCTGGGTGATGCAGACTCACAAGGACAGCCCTAGGGAAGCATGACTTTGGAGAAACTTTTAAGAGATTGCACTGGGGTTTCAACAAGGCATCCAAAATAGAAGGTGTCTTCCCAATCCTTTTTGAAGTTTATTCATCACCACTGATAGAGTCATGAACTTATCCACAGAATCTTCAAGGGTATCCAGTTTAGCTTGCAACGTGCTGCCCATTTGTCTGGGATCCGAGAATGTATGTTGCGCGCACACCGAAGGGCCTCGAGGGTGCTGCTGAATGAAGCAAATGTCCTACCCCCCTCAAAAAGGGGCACTTTGTCTGAAAGGAGCTAAAACTGTCTCAGGCGCACATCCGCAAGAGGTCAGCCAAGGCTGGAACTTCAGTGTGACTGAGGCTGCATGTCATTAAGGAAAGACTGAAAATTACGTGAAAACTGGTGGAAGGAAATAAAAACAGATAAAGAAATAGGTGAGAAGTGAAAAACCAAAACAGAAAAGTGTCAAAGAAGCTTTGATGCCATGACAGCTCCATATAGCCCATCTTCAGATCTCTGCAGTCAGCCTAGCGTGGGTGGGGAGAAGAGCTTTCTAGACAGAAGGCAGTAGATAACTGTCTTCTCTGTGTCTAGGACAGCTCAGGCTTTTCATCTTTAGTTACTAGTGAATCAGCACTGGGAAAAGTGACAGAAAAGAAGCCCTCATGAACATGAGCACCTTCTGTCACCTCCCAAGCTAGCATACAAGCTGTCCAGACACATGTGCCGCTCTGGCATCCCTGGGTCCCGATTCTTCATAAGCAAGGCTGCTGGCAGCAACAGTGACCAGGAGACCTTGAAAGCATGCAGTGCTCATGTTTCCTTTTTTTTTAGCTGTCTCATACTCCTAGGCTGGCGAAGATGATTTGTTATTTATTACTATTGCTCCAGATGTGACTTCTAGGAAAGAAATTTCCAGTGTGCGTGGCACATGAGTCTCCCAGTCTGGACAGGAAGAACAGTGGAAAGCACCCCTTCTGCAGAGAGAATCTGCTGTCTGTGGTAAGGGCTTCTGGGCAGCCCTTCTTCAGTAGCCAAGCATATGGCCTGAGGGACATACCTGAAAGTTAAGGCTCACTAAGGTGGAGAGCCATGAGATGGTCTTTGATCATGGCATCCTTCTTCCTGCACATTTGACCCTAGTCAAGAGGTTTTGGCTGGCTATCCCAGCAAAACGGAGTCCCTTCTCCTTTTGAAAGCTCTTGCAGGCACTACACAGATGGTGGACTATTCCTGCAAATATTACCTTTGGACTTGCTGGACCACTCACTGGTGTCACGGAGACCCAACATGTCTCTCCTCAAAGGCCAAGGGAAGCAGACAAAGCTGTGTCTGTAGGATTGGTCTTGGAGAAGTACAAGGTTGCACCAACCTCTTGCAGACAGCACCTTGTCCCCTCTCTAGCCTGTGTGAAGAACCCCCAAGACTGCCCTTGCTTAATTCCATCCCTCTGTGCCTAACCAGGCACATGAAAATTTAAAAAAATTGCCACATCTGAAAATTTGCCATTTGCAAATGCCATCGATAAAACTGGTCAGGGATTTTTCTATCCAGATTCTGTTGTTCCTGGAAAATGTCCAATTCTTTCAGTTTTGACCAATTCCTTAAGACTTTTTTTCACCCCATTTCAAAAACATCCACAAAGTTCTGCTCTTGGGTTCAGAATGAATTGCAGTTAAATATTTATGTGGTTAAAAAAATGCAGTAAGATGATCAGCCAAATAAAGCATCTCAAAAAGTACAAACCAAAATGATTTGAATGACCCATTTCTATCTTGTTTGCAGAGCACTTAYTTATGAAAATTGAGAAACTTTGACCTTTTGTCCTTTATCAGGGCAKAGCAATAATTATTGTTAATTATTATTTGCTACTGTTAATTAATAACATCATTATCATAATGTTCCTGCTGGAAGCAAAACTTTTTCTGCCCAGCTGTTGATCTAAATCTTGCAAGGGTTGGCACATTTCCTTTGCTCCCCCAGATCTTAATTAAAGTATGCCAAATTCGGTAGCTCTCATAATGCAATCCATGTTACAGAAGAATGTGAATGAGCAGGTGCTTCAAAATAACGGGAAAAGGAGAAGCTGTAGCAGAAGGACACAATGCACTGATATAAGCAAATGGAGAAATGTTTCAAGCATGCTGCTTATTTGTGTGAAGGGCTGAAAAAGACGACAGTTCTGTCATTGTCCCCTCAGTTCTGTCATTGTCCCCTGACCAGTCCCAGATGATCAGGCTCTGGAGAGCCACAAAAGGCTGGACTCCACAAAATCGCTGATGGGAAGAAAAGAAAGCAACCAGAATAAATGCAGAGGCCTTATCCAGAGCAGCTAATCAAGGCATGTTTGCTGTATAGTAAGAGTCCAAACTGCAGGGACACCCACTTTTGGGCCCAGTGAAGACAACAGCACAGCTCCATCTGAGCTGTGGGAGCTCAGCGGGATCTGCGCTGTTGTCTTCACTAAGCCTCACTGTTGCAGGATCAGCTTCCACACTCTGATGGTTCTCAAGGGTCTGCTATAGTTATACGTGCATTAAAAAGGACACACTGAACAGGATGCATAGATGGGCCACTTGAACCCGAAAAGGTACCTGATCTCATCACCCAAGACAAACAGCATGCAAAACCCAATGAATGAGTCCTGGCTGGTTCAGGAGATTTGGAACAGGATGTGGAGATTTTCACCCCTAGCTCAACACTGTGGGTTCTTCATTTCCAAGGACGTTGCAACACCTCTCCACAGAACTGCTCATATATCCATGGCAAAGGGACATGCTTGTGGTTGTGCAATGTGCAACTTGTGCTGACCAAATCAGTAGAGTCACTGAGAGGGATGGCATAGCTCCTGACACCACAGGGGAGCTGAGCAAGCTGTGCTGCAAGGAGGACCATGACCATAAGAGATCAGCCTGATGTTCACCCCTTTGAATGGTGCTCTGGAAAAGCACAGGGGAGCTGGCAGTGTGCCTAACCCTTCAGAATGATCTTTCCCCTTTCCTGGGGGAATCTGCAGGAAACAATATACGTGGAGGAGGTAAGTAAATGGGCTTCTAGGAAGTGAACATGTAATTTTGTAAATTGGTGATTTGCATACAGCAACTGGTTTAAAAATTAATTGATCTTTTCTCTTTCGCTTTGTTTTGTTTTTTATTCTCTCCTTGACTTTCACTTTTTGTCTGAGGTCCTCCAGRCCTCTGACCTCACTCTCTCACATAATGCAATGCTGGCAGCCCAAACCTAGAGAGTCTGTTTATCTGTCAGCATCTGTAAATCCTTCAGCCTGACTCTTGCAAGCACAACTGGTCCAACATGATGGGAGGGTGTTGCTCTATAAAGCTCTTTAAGTCTTCTGATCCCATGCAATTTTGGAAGATCCTGGCCCAGGGTACCAGCCACTTTGATTACATCACCCACACAAAAGAGTCACAAAGTGCGTTTAAGTGGGCAGAGAAGGACTGTGCAGCCATGAGACTTGGCTTTGTTTCTTTGTTTGGCTGGGAAGACCGCAACTGTAGACAAAGTGTGCCAAGACCTAACTGGGAAAAAGAGTATTTCTGCTGTCATACACATGCTAGCACAACCCCGTGGGACATGGCACCCAGCAATAAAAGATCAGAGCAGCCTCAAACTGCTCTAAGTTGTGCCAAGAACCCAATGGGCTCCAGGACCAAGGCAGACCCAAGATCAGAGGCTGCTAGCCATCCCAAGCGCTACGTTCAGCTGGACACAACAAACTAGTCACCTCTCTTCTGTGTCTCAGCCCAGCTCAAGGCCTTGAGACTTGCTTGTATGCATCCCCTCTGCAGGCACTGGAATTTGCTCTACTCAAACTCGCCACTTCCCTACAGTTATGGTGAGAAACCAGTCCAACTCGTAAGGCCTCTCTGAGCAAAATGGTCTGGAGAAGGGTCGAGAAATTCTTCCTGTCAACAAGAGCCTGAGGCTTTTTAATTTACTAGGGCTGTTGAGTCAATTCTGTATGTGTGTGGCTCAGTCATTTCCTGGGTTTATGCCGAAAATTTGCAGAATATCTGAGGCAAATCACACTTCTCCCATCTAACTTCCAGGTGGTCTGTTTGCAGAGTCAGGATAACAGCACAGATTGTATCATGTTCAGGTTTCCTTTGACACTAGCATGTGTAGAATTTACTTCAAMTTAAGGACAAAATTATACAAGCACACAATCCAAAAAAGACACAATTTCTGGAACAGCTCCAAGTCCATTCTGGGCTCTTCCGCAATGGAGAAAACGCATTGTCCAGAGTCTAGCTGAAGTGTATTGAAAAGGATGGAGAAGGTGGGTTTACAGGCAAACAGTTTGTTCCCCAGAATTTAAAAGACCAGGAGGAACACATTTCTGGGAAGCCTGTTAGAAAATAATAATAAAAGGCCAGCTACCAATTTAGGCGATATCTGTAACAAATCAAGCATGAGTCACTTCAGGAGAAGAATCTGAGAACCCAGCTGCTCTTTTTGCTCCAGAGTGCCAGGGGTAACATCTACAGGAAGGATCTTCTATGCTTGTGGACAGCTGCAAACAATGAAATCCACTCCAGGAGGCTGATTACAGGATGGTGGCAGGTAGAGAACAAGAACACTTTAAAATCCTGTTTTCTGATAGCTGGTATTGGAAAGGCTGGTAACATCACATGGGTGCCGGGGTGCTGGAATCTCCTTAGMACTTGGTGAAGGAGGACTGCAAGCTGGCACATGGTGCCAGAAGACCCCCCAAGGCCCTGCTGACTCTAATCAGAACAGCAAAGTGGTAACAGCACACAGAAACATGTGTTGTTCCTGGCTCAAGATGCTCACATGGCTCTTGTTTGATCTCCAAGGCATTTGAAGAGGTTGTGTGCAGAAGGACCTATCAATCTCCTCCATGYTCATGTCTCAGAGGCATGGCATGGCTGGAGGACCAAGGCTGGCTCCCATGTTACRGAGTTCAGAAATGGAGGTCAAAGCCTGCATCTTTGCCTCCTCTAGTTTCTCCTCCGAATCTGTACCATCGTATCTTCCACAAACCACAGCAGCAGATCTCCTGTCTTGGTGCAACGAGGAAGCTGTGAAACATCTCAGCATTTTTCTAGTTTGCAGGCAGACAAATGTGAAGTCCATTTATCCATCATCAGCCTTCCCCAAGAATCGTCCATGTTATTGGGAAAGCCATTTTATGGGAAATACCGTGTTCAGTTCAAATGCTTTTGCATTCCTCAATATCTAACTATTGCCTTCTGGAGTCCAGAAACTCTAAAATTACACCACTTCAAAAGCCAGGATTTCTTATCTTCAGTCTGTGATTTAATGATAAAAACACCCAAAGAGAATGTTGTTACTCCTCAGGCAGTAAGATCAGAAATGACTGTACTGTGTGGAAGGCATTTGGGTCCCCTGGGTTCCTGTTAACACAGAACTGTCTTTTCCGGCAGATGAATAGTGACAGTGCAAAGCACCTCCTTTTGGTTAACACTTTGCTGCCCTTCCATACACACCCATTCAATTCCCATCTGGTTTTAGCAATTGGCATCTTGGGACTCATCAGAAAAGGAAATAATTTTACCATCTGCAAGTAAGGAATTAAGGCTTTTAAATGATATGAAATAATTAGGTCTGTTTCGTATGGCACATAAAATCTTAATGGAATCCATCAGTGAGCTTCGCCTCTGCTCATGAGCTATCATAGCAGCCTGGTTTGAAGGTAGACTGTTTCTTTGCAAGGCTGGAATTACTTTGGTTAAAACAATCTATCTGCTGAAGACACTTGATAACTACCATGTGTATCCTTCATTAGGAAAAATGGAGCCTCACCATTATAGCTGCGTATGGCAGGAGTTCAGGTAACTCTTGCTGTAATTAGAAATTGATACGATTTGAAAAGTCTTGATCTGGATTCAAGTTCTTCCCAAAAGAAATAGCCTTGAGATCTATGCTTTTGGCACCACCATATTGCTTGCACATAGAGATATTAATTCATACACTCCTCCAGGCTTCAAGGGTTGAGCCCTCCCCAGCATGGAAAGGCTGGAACTGCTGGGGTTTCCTGGGGCTACAGCTACACCAGAATAGTGGCTGTGACTTTGATTCATCATATGGGGCTTCTCCCATGTTTCCTATGGGGAACACTGGTAAGATGAACTTACAGTGCCACCAAGAAGCCAATGACAGAGACAACTACCCTAAAGCACAGGCCTGTGGTGTACAAGGGCTGCTCTCACTTCATGCATATGGGAAACGTGGAGGACCACAGCATCTGGTTTCTGTCCTACCCAGCTCTTTTCACATCTGAAGGGGCAAGCCTGGGAGAACTGGAAGACACTGTTCATCCCATGTCCTTYCCACCACAGCTGACCCTGCATTGGAAAGTGAGAGCACAGGAGCTCAGCAGAATGCATTTCCACATGGTCTTTCCTACTGCTCCCTGCCAAAACCATGGGAGAAGGGGGGAGTTGTGCTAAGTGTAATCCAGCTCACAACCCTTCCAGGAGGGGTGATGGTTCTGTTCAGATGTGTCCTTCAAGGCCTGAGGAGCTGAGGTGTCTATTGAGCGTCACACCACGCAGTGGCAGTGGTAGTAGGTTGACATCCACAGATGTAAATACCTTTGGCTGTACGTCTCCACAGAGAGGTCTCTGGGCCATGCAGGGAGAAAATAGTCACCTCTGGGTTTCTCCAAGCTGGGCGCAGTGACGCCTGGATCCCCAGGTAAGCTCAGAAGCTGACTGCACCTGCTCAGCGAATGCACACCCAGGGCACCACCTCATGCTCACTCCGCAGGAGCCCGGGGGCAGGTTCAGGTGTGCTTTGGGTACCTACATCTCCAGCACTGGCAGTCARACTGCACTTTTCATTCACAGTCCCCATTAGACTTGGAGGGTGAGCTGTGAGATGCTATTGGGCTTGCTGGCTGTGATAGGTTTGAACCAGAGGTGAAAAGCTCTCACATCCCATTCCACATCCCTTGGACTATGCAGCCCCACTTTAACCTCTCCAAGAAATTTCATTTTAAGGATAACTTAGTATGTCTCCCTGGGGTTTTTTTGCAGGTTTTAACATTTGAAGAGGAGAAATAAACAACCCACAGCCTGCCACAAAGTGGCACRGAGTGGTGAACAGCTGTGTGCTAAACATGCTTCTGGGCCCCTGAGGTGCAGACAGGAGAGGTAAGAGGCAGGTCTCAGCAAGGGACCCCCTCCAGTCATGGAGGAGGGAGGTGGCTGTGCACTGGGGAAAGCCCCCGTGCTCGGAGGAGAGGACATGTCAGCAGGGGACGTAGAGCTTTGACCTAGCTCAGGGAGAGCAAAAGGGGCCTGACCTTCCCTGAAGCTGTAGAGGAGAAAGGGAAGAAAGGGAAAGGAAACAGCCAGGACAAACATATTCCTAGAGGAAGAGTTAGGAAAAGTGAACAGTGGCACTCACGCAAAAGAGAAAATATGAACCCTCCTCCCCCACCCCCGCCCCTGTAGTCTCCCTTTCTGAACCTGCACAGCTCAAACTGCTATTGCCAGGAGAATTTCAGAGCTACCACTCCTCTCGTAGATGCACAGAGGTCTCCTCTCCCCCAGCCAAGTAATTTCCATATTGACACAAGAACTACACTCACTTACTTGCAAGACAGCTGATTAATCCCCTCGATGTAGTAGCATACCCCACCATTGACACAATAGGACTTGGCTGTTTCGTTGCATTTTCTAGCATGCCCGGACCAGGAGGAGAGAGTTGTGGTTACTGCAGGGGAAAAAAAAAACACACAGAAAAAGGATATATTGTTATTTCCTTTGTTGGGCAATTCTGTTTTCTTAGATGATTTTCAACTAGTTCATTTGCCAAGGTAAAAACCCCAGAGCTACAAACCTCAGCCTGTGCCTTTAGACCCACCTTCACCTCTCCAGGTCCTGAGGCTGCGACTTGACCTTTCCTTTCCCAACAAAACTGGCCATGTGAGTGAGGAGTTGAGGACACGCCTTCCGCTAAGCAGCCAGCATGTCAGGACAAGATCATCTTTTCGGCAAGCTGTAGGGAAAAGTGCCCCTTTCCACCTCTCCTTGTCCTCCCCTTATACATGCATGCAACCCTGCACCAGCAGGCAGGCAGGAGGTTAGGAAGAACACGTGCTGCAGAGTCACAGAGTCACGGTGGCATGCTGCTGAGGCCTGATCTGCATCATGATACTGGACCAAGACCCAGAGACACTGCAGGGTATCTCAATTTCATTGCTCCACACCTCTGGGAGGAAATAAGTTTTCAGAACCAGAAGCAAGTGCTCTCGTTGTCCCCAGAACAGGTCCAGCACAAGCAAGAACAGCTCCATCCCCCTCTCCCCTATTTCTGAGCATTTCTCTGTCATGCCCCAATGGGGCTGCCTCAGACCAAGCAGAAGTTCAGCAGTAGAAGTCAGTCAGCCCTGGTTGGTGCTAAGAGGGAGGCAGCCAGCATGACTCCAGTTTCCTGGGATACAGATGCTTTTCCAAATCCAAATTTCTTTCTGGAGAAAAGCTTTCCAGCCATGTAAGGTAAAAACAAAACTGATGGTACTCTGCAGAATTTCACTGCAATTCTGTCTCTGAATGAGTCAGACAAACTTACAGCCCAAAATAGAGAGTCTCCATAGGCAAGACAAAGGCTTCTAGGAAGGGAAAAACCTTTTGTTAGAGCAACTGATACAGGTTACAAAAGCAGACCAGCTTTGGGGAATGCAGACCCATCGTCACATAACTGAAAAAAGGGCTGGGCACTCAAAAGCATCTGCTTTTTCCAACTGAATACTTAATCTCATTAAAGATAGTCCGCCTTCCTGGACTACCCACCTTGCTTATACCCTAACGCAGTTACATCTCCAGCCTTTTATGCTGTACTTGAGGTTTCTGAGGAGATACCCTCCTCCATCCTGTTTKCCAAAGCATGAACGAACCTCATGGAGAGGTCAGTGACTTCAGACCAGTCACTGAAGACTGAACTCCCCATTGACACAGGATTCGAGGAAGAAGGCTGGAGCCAGATCCCCAGGCAGGAGCTAGTCAGAACCATGGGAGAAGCAGTGAGGCATGCCAGAGCCTGCCCCGGAGGGAGGCAGGGCTGCTCCCCAGACCTCTGCCAGCCCCTGTGCCCATTCCGCCTCCGCAGCAGGCTCAGAGGCTGCCGCGGGTGCCTGCCCTGCTGCCTCCGGCTGCATCCCACACCGCCAGAGCCAAGGTCTCCGTTCTCACGCTCCAGSTCCAGCCCAGCACGTCTGGGCTCTCACAGGCAAAGGAGGGCTCCCAGCATCATAGAATCATAGAATAGTTTGGGTTGGAAGGGGCCCTTAAACGTCATCTAGTCCAACCCCCCTGCAGTGAGCAGGGACATCTTCAACTAGATCAGGTTGCTCAGAGCCCTGTCCAGCCTGGCCTTGAATGTTCCCAGGGATGGGGCATCTACCACCTCTCTGGGCAACCTGTGCCAGTGTTTCACCACCCTCACTGTAAAAAATTTCTTCCTTATATCTAGTCTAAATCTACCCTCTTTTAGTTTAAAACCATTCCCCCTTCCCCTGTGGCAACAGGCCCTGCTAAAAAGTCTGTCCCCATCTTTCTTATAAGCCCCCTTTAAGTACTGAAAGGCTGCAATAAGGTCTCCCTGAAGCCTTCCCTTCTCCAGGCTGAACAACCCCAACTCTCTCAGCTTTTCTTCATAGGAGATCATGCCCCCGATCATATTGGTGGCCCTCCTCTGGACCYGCTCCAACAGGTCCATGTCTTTCTTGTGCTGAGGGTTCCAGAGCTGGACACAGTACTGCAGGTGGGGTCTCATCAGAGCAGAGTAGAGGGGCATCCTGTGAAGCCTCTCACATTTGGGCGATGCTTGGCACACAAGCAACCAAACAAGCTTGTTCTGGTTCTCTTGCTTTTAGGTCTATCTCTGACTGCATGGGGTCCATGCCTCTCTGAATGAGGAGTTTGCTCATCAGGCTGTGCACAGCAGGAGCAGTTCACACTGTTACCTGCACACAGCTCAAGGCAGAGCCAAGCTTACTGTTCATTTTGCTTGAACCAACGCATTGTCCAACCCCATTGTCTTCTGTTCCCATAGGGAAGTCAACGCCTTCCACTGTCTGACAGAGCTGGGGTTGTGCACCAAGCAGAGCTATTCCTGTGCTTTGCCTTGAATAACCATTGCCTCTGGGGTTGTCTTTTCACAGCTATCCAGGGCAGAGCAAGTTGTCCCAAAGTGCTCCGCAAACCAGACATGGCAAATACTTCAGCAAAGACTGAAAATGCACATGGCCCTGGGACAGCAAATAGCTTCTCCCCTCCTAGGGCATGTAACGCCAGCCAGCTGGGAGCCAAATGTGCARAGCAGTGTACACATACTAGAGTGTATGCTGGGTTTTAGAACAGACGATGATTTGACCAAGCCACCAAAGAAGTCCTTGCAAAAAAGGACTCTCTCAAATATGAAAACTCCCAAACTTTTGTAGGGAAATTCAGCACTCCCTTCCAGTTAAGATTAATGGGAACTAGAAGCTAAAGCCATTGTAATGGCTTTGTAACAAGTCCGCATATTTTATACCTTTACGAGATAACAGCACATTTCTTCTAAGGCCTAAGTGGAAAGCTGCGGGTTCAGGACAGAGGAGATCTAACTGTGTGTGATAGCACCTGGACTTTCTTTGCAAGGCCTCTCCTTTAGCTGTTGCTTGATCCAGCAACTTAAACCAAGCCTTAACACCAAATGCCATTTTAAAAATGAGCACGAAAATAGAACCTAGCCTGGCAGCACAGAGCTGTGTCCCAAAATGCAGTCGGAGCCAGGCTGCGCACAGGCTTCGCTGTGCATGTGCATGGGAAGCTGCAGGTTGTGCAGGCTGCCAGGCTAGTAGGACCTGCCTGCTTTGCTCTGCAGCTCTCTTGGGGCTGCCGGGCCAGTCTTGYGGAGGCAGAAGCAGCGGCAGAGCGAGCAAGGGCCTGCCAAGGAAGCGTGAAAATTGTAGGGGAGCAGGTACACAGAAGACAGCCACTGTCCCTTCCAACAGTCCCTGAGTGCTGCCTGACCAGCACACAGCATGGGAGCTGCTGAAAGCAGCTTGCAGGGCGGCCTTTGGTTTGGAGTGCTTGCAGGCTTTTACTGAAGTACCTTAAAACTGCACAATGAACAGGTCTCTGTTAAAGCTGCAAGTGTGCTGTCAGATCAGGGAGCACTGAAACTTCATGAACTAAAGCACTGGTGCAAATTGAAAGGCATGCGGATGAAGAACAAGCACAGCCTGCAGGAAGCCGTCACCCCTGCAACCATCAAATGTACCAGTTGCTAGCAAGCAAAACGATCCATCTGGCAAAGTCTCACATCATAAATCCTACAGGAAAGGATTCTGGAGTGAGCCTTCCCACAGTAAGGGAGGAGCAGAGAGGAAGAAATAAAAACAGAGCCCAGAAGCCTCCCCATAGAAAACACCTCAGATAAAAAGGTACCCTTTCCACCAGAAAAGGTGGATGGGAAGATGCAGTGCTGCATGATGTTGTGGTGCCAGAGTGGATTATGGATTACAGTGCTGACCAGCTAGAGACTGCATGGGATTTTCATCCCATATAAACAATTTTGTTCATTTTAAACAAATAAAAAAAGAGACTGACATGAATGACGCTTGGGACATGCATGTTGTGCACTTCTAGAAAGAGAGCTGTCAACAGAGCTAAGCCTGTCAGAAAAATACATGGTTGACCAGTTCTCCTAGAAGCATCTTGTTAACGTTGTTATCTTTTAAATCCTGTTTTCTGCAAGTACCATGCCTTTTCTCCCAAAGAAGCACAAAGTGTTTTAAAACTGAATCACAGAATTATATTACTATGCTCCATTTGTCAGCAGCAGAGATGTAGCAAAGGCTACAAAAAGAGGCAGTCAGCCCAGTTCCCTGTTGAGAAGAGTGTGTCATGAAATACAGGCCATTATAAGACTATAAGCTGAGCAGTACTGGTCAAACCAAAGCCCTGTCTTCTCTCTGACAGTGTCCAATAGGCAATGCTTAAGGAAGAAGATCAGCACGAGCATGTAATGATAATTTTCTTCTGGCCATCTAGGATGAGCAGCTCAGAGATAACCTAAGTCAGCCACAGTGTCTTTATATTTAATAGCCTTTGATGGATTTCTCTTCTACAAACATGTCTAGTTGCTGTTTGAACAAACCTAATCTTATAGCATCCACAATATTTGTRACAAGAGCTCCAGTGTTATGTACACAGTGTGCAAAGACACATGTCCATTTACTTCTTTCAAACCTGTCCCTTCCTGGCTCTTGTATTAGAAAAAATAGTGATCATCCCCACTMATTTCCCCTGTGCTACCTGTGGCTTTACAGGCACAGCCAGCATCTCCTTCCCTAACTGGAAAGCAATGATCTATTTAGTAGCTTCTTATACAGAGGTTGACTCGGCTGCAGTCCTTTTTTGTGCCATCTCTGGTTCTCTTTTTCCCYTTGGAGATAGCAAGACCATCCTGCACACATGATATTTATGGCACCCTGATTTGTTCTCTATTCCATTAATAGGAATTCCTAATGTTCATTTTGAGGCTTGATGCACTGAATACAGATCTTTATCTACTATAACCCTGAAATCTCACTCCTGCATGGTAACATGGAGTCCAGAGCCTCCCAAGATGCCTGATTGCTCTGGGATGTTGCTGCAGCTGGGACTTCATGAGGGCAGTAGCTGCAACTAGTTTGGGAGCAAGGATGGAGAGACCTGCCAATTCAGAGAGCAGCTCTGGTGGGGTGACAGAGGGAAGCAAAATGTCTCGCTTAGAAAATGTTAATTGTGCCTGGGTTGAAATGTGGCCCCCTTTGACACCATGTGACTGCAGATCACAGACAAGCACCTCGAAGCATGAGGCCGCGGGAGATTTCAGTGGGTTTCCACCACACTAGCAGGATAATTCCCAGATTCACAAGTGACTCCATTCAGCTACTTCATGTTTAGCTGTATTCCACCATCAGCCTGGGCCACTGGAAATACCTTAACAAATATCTACCTGAGTCATCTGCAGTTCGATGACCGATGTTGGTAAAGTGAGCCTCACGTACAGTTTATTTGCAGTCATGCATGTTCATTCACCTCCACTCCAAACGCCACTCAGGTGTGCCTGGTGATCCAGAAATGACTTCCCACAGCTATCTTACCTTAACCAYCACATGGTACCAGGCAGATTTTATTCCCTATTGGCTGGTGTGGTAGAATAAGTGCTTCATTCAGCCTCCAACACAACTCCATCTATCCCAAATGACTTGGAAAGTTGTAAAATTACCGAGACAAATGGAGATCTGAATAAGCAAGGAAGCAGTTTTGGGTGCTAGCTGCAATCTGGGTGGAAAGGGACTCAGGTCAGTGGGAGATGATGAGGGGGTTTGTGCAGTAACATCAGTCATGTAGCAACTGCCTCCCAAGTACTTGAACAAATTAAGAGCAGGAAACAGGGAGTGTGCATGGGGTAAGCTACAGAAAAGAAATGGTGAAATTAGACCAGTGGGAATAAGCAAGGTGCCCCTGAGACAGGGGCCTCTGCAAACACACAGGCAAACTGGTCACAAAGCTCCTGCAAGGTGGAAGAAGGCCTGGAGCAGCTCATCCATTAGCAAGTCAGATCTCCAGATGGTTTCAGTCCCAGGACTGAGAATAGAGAAGGGAATAAGGAGGTGAGGATGGCAAAAAGAGGGCTGCCTTTTGATGGATGTGATTGCGAATGATCTGAAGCCACGTTTTATTGTTGCTGTCCCAGTTAGTGAGGACAGTGCAGCATAAACACATGAGAGATTCAGAGCACTGCAGTCATTCAGAGCATCTGTTTTACACCACACGCCTAGGTTATTTGGGACTAACATCAATGGCAGGRCAACAGAGAGGAGAGCCACAGGCACTGACATTGCCATGTGGACTTCCCTTCACACAGTCCATCTACGCAGAAAGGCCATTAATGATTGTGCAGGGATTCTTACACAATTCCTACCATGCACGTCATTTAACCTTTGCAGACAGCTCACCAGCCTGTTCTCAGAAATCTGGTGAAATAATCCCCCTGCAAAGAGTTAATTAATGCAGCTTGGACTATAAATTATAGTTAGTTTTTCACAAACTACAGCTACTGTCGAGGAGAGCAGGGAGACAGCGATAGTTTCGCTGCTCCTTTTTTTTTTTATAAATAACTTTGACTGGTGGGTTCATAGAGTACAGACACTTTATTCTCTCAATATTTAGACATTCAGTTAGACAGATGAACTCAGCTGGTTGGAGAGTGTATACAAATTGCCTGCTCTGTATATGCCTCATGTACTTACTGATAAAACACAGAATTGCTGAGGTTCCCCTCAACGGAGTTCATCCAACTGCTTGTCAGAAGAACATGGATGAGAAGGTGTCTRGCCAAGCTATTCCTTAGTTGCAGCACTGTAATCCTGGCGCGAGCCACACTAAATCCATGATTTACACTGATTAATACACCAAGGGGCTGTTGATCCTAACCATTCTCTCTGTGGCAGATTTCTGTACGTCTGGTACAACATTCTCTTCTCATAATAAACCTGAACAGAGGCTGGATGCTCACTGTTGCTATCTGTACATAAAATCAGAAGGGCCTGTGGAGACTGGGGCTCGCCTGGCAACAGACTGGGGACTCTGGAGCTCATAAAATTCTGCTCCTGTGTGTTTATTCATTTGGAAATGACCCAATATTTACCCCTGCATCTTATTGAAATAGATCCTGTTGGAATTATGTTCCCAGTTCCTGAGGGGATCCTGAGGATCAATAGCTGCAGAATGGAAGTTCATCCCAAAATACAAATGTCAGACTGCAGGACACTCATCTCAGAGCAGCAGATATTGCTGATCAAAACAACACAGGCAGCACTCCCCAAGTCTCCCATCTGCACTGTTGAGGTTATTCAATGAGCAAGTTTAAAGGTTTCTGAGCACCAAGGGACTGCCTGTTTCCATACAACAGGTAGCTATTGCAGGGGCAAAGTCCTGTATTATTATAAAGCTTCTAGTTGCTCCTCCAGGCTGACCTCTCCAGCTTTATGAAGGAGCCCTTCCTATGCTTTTCTCTACCACACGGGTCCCAAAATGCACGTGTTAGCACTGCAGCATTTTATTTTCCCAAATCCACATCATCAATTGTAATAGCAGCAACATGATACTTCAATGAGGGGATTTGTTCAGCAACCTAAAAAGCCTTTTGCAGGGCCAGTGCCAGCATGAATGCTTTGCAGGCGGGACAGCTGAAGCCCAAGAAGTGAAGCAACATGCCAGGATCACACGATGGAGTCAGACAGAGCAGATCTCCTGGTACAAAGCCTCCTGCTCTGAACGCTGGGCTTATAGTCTCAGTTCTTCCAGGGGACATCAGCTTCCATCCTAMGCTTCACTCCATACTGCTCATCTTTGCCTTTAGAGTCACAATGGCCTGTCTTTACATAGCATCTAGAATAGTAGATGTGATGGCTACTTAAAAAATACACAGTGTGCAAAATAAGCAACGACCGGGACCTGACAGCAGACAGGCACAACACAGCTCTCTCCGCAGACTGACGGCGAGATCCCCAACACGTACACCTCAAGGTACCATGCCTGCGTGTGTGCAGGCTCTACTCAATTATCAACCACACCTCCAGCTGTGGGTTTTAAATTATCTAAGCAAAGGCCACACCAGGACTTATTTTTAGTCTAATATTGAAAACTGGTCTGTCCACATGGCCCTTGGTGGACTGACTTCAGTCTGTTCTATCCATGCCCTGGCCTGGCTGCACAACCTTCAACTCCAAACCAACAGCACCACGCTCACGTTTGTAGCATGTCTGGCTACAGGAGAGCACAGTGCCTTCAGACTGGAGTTACCAGATATTGACCAGCCAATTAATGTGCAGGTCTGCCATGGTCACCCATTAAAGGCCATGCCAGACTGGACTTGAGACAAGGTTTGGAGGAATTGGCTGAACCTTAATTACATGGCAGATCTTACTGCGGTATATGCTAAAGCTTCGATTCAACTAGATGTGACTAGATGTGTCTTACAAACCACATCACAGTAAAGCCATCACTGAGCTATTGTAATCATGCAAGTCCACCAGGCCTATCTCACTTGGGAGAGAGAAAATAAGGAAAACATTTCCAACACCCAGCCATGCTAAGCATTGGGGAAGGTATTAAATGGGAGAGGGAGAGCCTGAATGAGTCTAAACCAGTGAGTCTACAAACTTAGTCCAAYGACATCATCAAGATGACAGCTATGAAATCTGTGGACCCAGACTGGTGTGTGGACAGTTAGACTTCATTGGAGAAAGAAGGGCGATTTCACCTACCCTCCCACAGGGATCTCTAAAGGGACTTCAGGGAGGGCTTGTGATTCCCAGCAGTTGAAGTAAAGGTCCCAAAAACCAATCCAKAGAGCCCAGCTTTCATTCAGGTGCCTCACATTATCCCCCAATCCTCATGTTCCCAGCACAACTCAGCACTGCCTCTTCTGCTCTTTCTCCCTCTTTCATCTTCTCATCTGATYCCAAACCTCTCTCTGCTGCAGAGCACCTGTAGAGTGAGATTAGACAGCCCAGCCAGTGCTGCCAGCCTACACAGGCTGATAAAGTAAAGGCACTCAACCAGATTAGCTAGATAGTGACCCAGACAACGGGCATGAGCAGAGTCCAGGTGAGCAGCTGCAATGATCCACATGTTGGTTTAGAGCATCTGCCCATCACTAGTGGATCCTCTTATATCCTGAAGGTATCCAAACCACACTTCCTCCACCCAGTCTGTGTTCTCTTTTTGCCCTCAAGAMTTTACCTGTTTGTTGAAGTCAAGGAAATAAACTAAAGGAGAACTCAATAGCAGAWAACAAGCAAAAGGGATTACCTGACCTTTTCAGAGATTTCAAACATTATCTTACCTTTTAAAAATGAAACTTTGATAAGATTTTAGAATCTTTGTCCTGCATAGACCTTCCATCTCAGAATGCTCTACAGAGTGCTCTGGATCTTCTTCCATTTTTGCCTCCATCAAAATGTTTCTGAACTTTGACACTGATTCCTATTCTGTTTACCAAGCAGGTCAGTAGCCACAGAGTCCTGAACCTTGTTAGGCTGCTTCAAGCTGCACAGTGACAGGATCACATTACCATTTTGAGTTCTCTGGATGTTGAAATGAGCATAAAGGACCTTTCTCTCTGCATCAGGGCACATGATCAAGTTACCACATCCTTGCAAGTTCCTGCCTGTGAGCTGAGCCACTGTGACCACCCAACTGCACAATCTTAGCCTGTGACAAACACAAGACAACATGTCTTATCTAACACTTTTTCACTATGAATGAGGCTACTGCAACTATCTCATGCTTACTGGACTCAGTGGGATGACTTCTTGGTAAGAGTAGTAGGCATGTCTTCTCTTTTGAGCCCCAGTGCTTTCTGAAGAAAGCATTTCTAGGGCTGCTCGAGTCTGACAACGCTTAAACAAAAGCATATACTCAGAGGAAAGTGTAAGACTGTGGTACCATGTCAAAATATGCAGCATCATGGAAAGACTTTCCCAGACACCAGATTTCCTTTCTGAATCTGGCCCTCAGAGTCTAGCTTGGCCATGTGGACCAAAGCTGGTGTCAAGATCGACACTACACCCCTATAACCAGGCTAGCACTCATCACACTCCATGGTACAGTTTGTTACATCTGCTAAATGGCTCCAGCTCATCTGAAGGTATCCACACCACTGAATGAAGCTGAGTGGTACCCCATGCTATGCACATACCATGTAGTGGGGGCATCAGAAAACCCAACTCTCTGTCTGGCAGGTCCCAGTACTCACCTCGAGTATAGGGTTGCATCCACATGGGCTGGACAAGGACGCAAGGCAGATTTGAATCCATACAGCTCTCAAAATGCAGCACCATCAGATCCCAGATCTCCCAAGTGTGCTGTCTTTGGTCCCAGATCCAGACTGGTAACAGGGTTGTCTCTGCACCAGAAACACCACGAGATCCTTGGGTTTCTCCATATTGTCATGAGATCTGTGAGGCCCATACCAAACAGTGCCCCCATCAAAGGGAACCAGAGGTCCTGCTCCAGCCAGCATATAGGCAAGGGGAACAGCAGCTGGGGAAGAGATCCCATGCACATCATCGTAAAAATGCAGATGTTTCCAAGAACCTGTGGTACCAATCTGACCCCTTGGACTCTCTGTCAGGTGCCAGCTAGGCATAGGAAGGTGCTRAGATGGAAAGCAGCAGGTCAAAAAATATGCTTCCAGAGAAAAAAGTTACCCAAGAATGGAGACAGAACACCTTGGAGACCTGGGCTGCATTTTGAGTGCTGTCTGGTGTGTAAACCTGCCTTGTGTCAAGGATGCAGCAGTGCTCAGAGGTCTGTGGCCACCGGAGAAGAGGAGAAGGAAGGTAGGGGTGACTCAGAATGTGGCAGGATTTCCCAGTAGCTACACTTAGAGGTGGTAAGAAAGGCTTTAACAGTGCTCCAAGGGGAAAATATGCTATATTCCACTCTTTTCCCCAGGGCAGGGGTAGAAAGGATGGCCAGACCATCCAGGAAGGAACTGGGACCTTCAGGAAAAACACTAGTTAAAAATGCATACACCAGGACCACCCTACAGGGGGTGAGGCATGTGGGGCTACACAGAGTGATGGGGTTTTATCCCCTTGCCCATAGGGACTGTCTGGGCCATGGGGAGAACACGGTGAGCTTCTTGAGGCGTAGGGTCTAACACCCTTGCCCAGCCTACCTCGTAAGATGCCTGCCTCGCACTACGGGCCAAACAGAAGTGACCAAGTGCTGTGACCAAGCTGCCTGTGCGAGGCAGTCTCTCCTCTCCCAGGGAACTGCAGCTACCACCAAGTTTGCATGGTGCTTGCTCAACATGGTGTTARAATCCAGTAGATCATTTACAACCTTTCAGTGAAACAATGAGAGGTGGGACAACCTACAGGTGCCAGACAAGCTTTTGAATACAGATATATAAAAGAAATGCAAGAATTTTACAAGAATGAGATACTTGTCAGCTTTCCAGATGTCACACCTTACAATATCTTCATTACCACCCCATATGTTATACATATGTGCAATTCTATGGTAGACCATCACTAACCATAAAAATCAGGGGGACTATGTGTTATTTAGATAACAATTGAGAGAGGTCATAAAAAAGGAATGTGAAGGAAAAAGTCAATTACAACTTTAACTCTGGAAACTTTACCATCTCTTCACATCATTAAGAAAAATACAGGCAATCAAGGATGATGTTCCCACAGAGGAAAGAAGTTTTTCAAAAGGAGAAACTTCTGTGCAAGCCACACGGCCTTTTGCCAGTTTCCTTCCTATTGTTGAAATTTGGCTTTTAGTGAAAATAGCACATAACTAATGTGATGCAAATATGTAGCATGGATCTATGCTGGTGAACACAAAGGAAAAATCCTGGGGAAGGATTGCGTTAATGGTGYGGTGTCTCAGCATCATGTCCCCAGCGCAGTGGAAGTCTAAGCACAACACAATAGCAAATTTTAAGTGCAGTTTTCTAATCAGAAAAGTTTTAAAGGATACCTGGCCAGTCCCTGCTGTGGCTGCCATCAGATTTCCTTTAAAATCATAAAAGATTGAGCTTTCCAAGGARGAAACATCCCCATAAAATCTGCAAAGTGGAATTGTCAGCAGAGAGGTGCAGCCAGCTGYGCTGTCAGTTCTGGGCCTGAGCAGCTGGAATGGAAATACAGCACAGATCTCAAAATAACCGCCTGGTCCTCCGCTCTCCGGGTGCCTGCTCATTTGGACGGGATCCTGGTGGGCTGTCCAGCGTGCTGACGCTGCCTGGGTGGTGCGGTGTCCCCCGGTGGGGAGAGAGTCTCTAACACAGAAATAACGTGTTAGAGACCAGAAAGAGCTGAACCAACCACCAGAAAGAGCTGAACCAATGGCCAGGCACCTGGCTTCTACATCTACACTTGTATACATGCTTTGATTTTTATTTTTGTGTGGCCATCTTCTACTGCATTGTGACAACTGAATAGGAGGGAATGCTAAAAAGCACTTCCACCACATTAAACCAAATTAAACATTTTGGGAAATCTGTTCTTGCTTTCTGGAGACTCAAGGAAAAATGTGATGGCAGGGTGCAGATGTATTTTCTGCAACTTTCTTATGACTTATGCTTAGAAGATTTTTCTTGTATTTCCTATAGCCTCTTTTGGTTTTCTCACCTATCCTCAACAAAAAAATCCAAACCCAAAACCAAACTARCAAAAAAACCCGCTAAATCAAAGGCTGTAACAAGCACATCTTAAAGTATCAATAAACCCCTGTCTTGAAAGAGCTGGGAATGCTTAAAATCCAGCTGCATTTTAAGTAGCATTAAGTAGGTTCTTCAAGTTACCATTGCAATAGTTATCAACCTCTCCCTCTCTAAGATAGACACCAGCAATATAAATCATATTTTTTGAAAGATCTAGGGAAAGATCAGAGGCTTTGGGAGAAATCAAAGAGAAGTAGCAATTAAAGAAGATTCCAGGAGGCAATAAAGCRTTTATGCAATATGTCTCATAACAACAAAACAAATAAGGGGAAAGAAGCTATATGGGGAGAGCGGGGGGAGAGGTACTTACACTCTTCTTCCATAACAACTATTTTAGTTTCTGAGGCTGGTAAGACTTGTGGTGCTTTCGTTGTTCCTGGGGAAATTAAGGTAAGAAAGTAGTGAACAAAATATCTATTTTGAGCAGAGACGAGTGGGCTTAGCTACTGCAGGGAGGAGGACAACAGCAGGTGCTGCTGGGTGGCGCAGGCTGGGGTGGCTGTCAACGTGTTAGCACTGGTTAGAGCTCGCTCAGGTGGGTAACTGGGGTAAAACCGAGGCAGATAAACGAGTGCCCCTGCAGGGGACGGCACAGGGCACGCCGGTCCCCTCGCTGTAAAGGATCTCATGCCATTAGGATCTCTGTCGTGATAAAAAGGCAGAAATGGCTCAGGATTCACCCAGCAGGTGATGAACGAAACTGTGGGAGGTTTTCCTAGCCCTGTCAGCCACGAGAGTGCAAAGACGGGATCACAGAACACGACAGTGAGAAAAATGTGGAGTTTAAGAAAAGATGAGATCATCTGAAGAGCCTCCATCCCAAAAGTATGTGCAGTTCTGCAGCACAAAGTAATACTTGTACAAGAGATGGAGGAACATGAAACAGACGAAGGCTGTGGCCCAAGGCAATACAGGAGCCGAGCACATGTAGYTATTTCCTCTTTATAAACCAGGATACTGGGAAAGTCCAATGTCCGCTGTCACCAGCTCTACTCAAGCCCAATGGCAGCAACAGCCCCTTCTGGATCAAAGCCCCTCACCACCATCTAGATGCACAAAGGAGAAAGCACCGGGAGCCTTCGCTGTGCGTGCAGCACCCTGTCAGAGATAGGGGGTGAGACCACCATGAAAAGGTAAAAGCAGAAAGAATTTTTACAGAAGTTTGATTTTTCCTGCAGTGTTTAGCAAGGGGGGGGGGAAGGGTCAGTTAAGGAGGTGTCTAGAAATTTTCTGAGGAAAAAAAGTCTGAAACAGTCACATCTCAGCTGTGCCCTCATGCCCATGTGATACCAATATTAGACTACTCAATAAAGAGAACTGGGAAATGGGACATTTTTCTAAGAAAGCATCTAATTTACCTCAAAGTAATAAAAATCTGAAAACAGCACCAAAGCACAATATGTTTTGGCTAAGCCCAGAAGCATTTCCTCAGAAATTGACACCCTCCCAAAGCTTTTCAATGCAAAAGCATTTATTTCTGAGCCGGGGATTTTGTGGAAATACCAGAATTGCAGAGGAGAGATGAGGTGATGGGTTTGGCTGATGGGCATTTTCTAAGTGACAAAGGGTCACTGCACTGTAACCACTCTCTTTCTAAAGAAAATCTCTCTTCAGTGTGGTAGTTTTGCTAATTTGTGACAGTTCTGCATGGCTGAAAAGGTGTTCTTTTGAAACTGGTATAAACCAAAAAGTGGTAGTGGAATAGAGCAAAGAATACTTTGCAACAGCAATGCTGCCTCATCAGGCTGAGAAATTTTTACCAGCAGACACTTAATCTCAGACCTTCACATCCATGGGCCTGAGGGTCTCATGTGTGAGCTCCTTCTCTGCCAGCCAGGACTCAAGTGGGCTCAGGAGCCTCCGTCTCTGGCCTCTGCACTGCTGGAGGGGAACGGCGTGTTGGGCTGAGGACCTCTCACTCCTCCACGATGCTCACCTCAAGCCTGAACAGTTCAGGCCACCTCTTGAAATGCCACCTCTCTACAGGGGTGCCCAGASATGTCCCCAAACCTCGTCTCTCTGTATCACAAGATGCGGTGTTAGCTCAGGACTTTTTCCCAGTCCTGGATTCACCCGCCTGTATCACAGCAACATTACAGGACCTCTAACAACAATGCTAAGTGTCAGGTCAGAAAGTGCGCTTCCAGCAGACCATTCCAGACCAGAGCATCAGTCCCAGCCAGCCTGCCCGGGACAGGCAGATGCACCAGGTTCCCAGGGACAGGGCAGCAGTAAAGAAGCAGAATATAAAGCAGCAGAATATACAGAAACAGCCATAGCTAGCGTGTGCTTCTGGGAAAGTGGGGAAGGCTCCGAGGGGAGGCCAGCTCGTGCGTCTGCTCTGATTAATTGTTATAAACTGTTAGAACTTCACAGAGCTCTGTGTTGAGACTTAGCCACAACAGGATCAGTGCTAAGGAGCCTGGAGAAGAATGCAGGCAGGGACAGAAGACAGCACACACGTGGATTTAGAGACAAGCAGATGCCCTGAGGAGTTTTCTACTGAAAGGTATCACAGCAGAAGGGAGCTTGCAGAAGTGAGGAAAGCTGTCAAGGTCTCAAGAAGGCCCAGCAGTAAGGAAAGAGGGAGACTCCAGGACAGCGCCTGGGCACAGATGAAGGCTGCTCAGCTCTGGGTAGCTCCAGGATGAAGTGAAAAAAGAGTGCAAAGGGGTGACAGAGCTGCAAAATCATACAGCAATCACCATCATCTTGTTTACCTTTGCAAGGGACTACAACTAGCATTTAATTGCTGTCCTGCCAGGTGACCTGTAAATAGCAGCAGCAAGGTGTGCATGCAGCTGAGAATGGCAAGCCAAAGGCAGATTTGCAAGGCAGCTTAGAAAATGGATTAATCAAGGCACTGCCATAGCAGGGCACAGTAGGCAGTCTACTGGATCTGCAGCACCTTGCAGCCTGCAGCTCCCACTAGGAAAAGGTACAGGCCAGATCTTTGGGTCTCTGGTGGCTTTTCAGGTCTCAACACATTTCTGGGCAACTCAGGTGTGTCCTCATACCCCCTGTGACCTGAGTGAGAGCAACCACCTGCCCTTGCCAGACAGAACACCTTCCTGTGGAGGAAGAGTTAAACCCTGACAAATGCTGCCATCACCTGTGCATGTGGGAAGGGGCAGTTCGAAGTTGTAATGGCCTCATGTGCATTTTCCTGGTGCCATAAGCAGTGTGCAGGATCAGAGCCTTGCAGCGGGTGCTGCTCAATCACACTCTTCCTCTTGTGAAAGGGGGCTGCTAGTGACGGCGAAGGGCGAGTGGAGAAGGCAGACAGGGCTCTGATGGCAGGCACGTGCTGCCCGTGCATGTTGCACATGGGGAGGGGGGGTTGCACATGCAACTCCCAGTCAAAACAGGAACAGTCTACATTGCGATGGGACAGCCAGAGCGTGAGTCAGAAAAAAAGGAGTGGCACTGCCTCAGTTAGCTTACTCTGGGCATCTTTCCTGTCGTGATCAGAAAGAAACACAGCAGAGCCGTAGAGCTAACTTCGTAGACATGAAGCATGAAGGCATGGAGGTCTGAGCATGGATGGCCTTTCTCCAGACTTTGCAAGCACTGGGTTTTTACAGACAGAGTAGCTGAGGGGGAGGCTATGTGATACTACAGCTTCAAAGAATAAAAGATTCAGGACTGCAAGCACTGCTGAGGCAGAGGTTAATAGAGAAAATAATGCCAGAAAGCAGCAAGAGAAAGCTACCTTCCTTCACATTTGACTAATGCTAACAAGAGCACAACAGAGAACAAGAGCACAACAGAGAAACTGGATCACACCAAAGGGCCGCAGAGCACAGAGCCCAGGCTCCCGCAGTGGCCCATTGTGAATGGCAGGAGGAAGAGCTTAGGAAACAGAGCTTATACAGAGTCATCCCAATCCTAGTCGCACCCTCCCGGCTTCTGGCAACCACTGTAGGGACTTTCTGAGCTGGAGGGTGCATCCAAACCATCATGTTAAGCAATATAATTATTATGACCCAGATAATAATAAAACCACCTAACCTCAGACTCCATCCGCTGAGCTCTAAGAGATGGAGCACACATTCTAGGATGAAAACCAGAAGCAACTTCACTCATCACAAAGCTATGGTTTAATTACTTGTCTTCTGGTCAGTTTTGCTTCTCAGAAATTCTTTAAAAAAAGAAAGCATCAAGCCCACCAGCTTTCTTTCCTCCTTACCCCTTTTAATAAATCCATAGCTGTAAGTTTATTTAAAATGTAAATTAACCACATTGCCAGTGACAGATAACAAAGATAAACATTTATGCTAAGCTGCATTTTTCTTATCTCCCAAGATTGTTTTACTCAATATCCTGAAAGCATGAAACAAAATACAAGACAGATCATGTGCAGAACCTCCCGCTTTCTGCTTGAATGGCAGACAGCTCAAAACATTTGCTGGCTTCTTCACTTACCACTTTTCACATTCAGGCTGCCTTTTGCGGTGTCTTTCCCTAAAACGTTCTCCGCTTCGCAGCTGTACTCCCCAGCATCTTCCAGCTTCACCTTGTTGAACTGCAGTCTGGAAATCTTTCTGTTGAAAAGTACAGCAGACATTTCTTACTCGATTGCTAACCATCCTCATGAATTGATAACCATTCCTGGCCCTGGTACACTGCTTGGAACATCACCCCTTCTTGAGAGGATGGGCTGCCTGACCTCACAAGCTGAATAGGCACTCAAGCCTGGTCAGGATTCGGATGAGACCCTTCCCAGGAATCACAACCACCATGATTTCCTAAATGAACATCTCCCTCTAAACCCACCATCCTTAGCATGTTGCCATGGTTTGGTCTGACACCTGCTCTCATTCGCACAGAAAGTCTTGTGAGGGGTTCAGCCCAGCGTCTCAGCACACAGACTTTCTGTGCTGGAGAAAAGCCACTTTACTTATGGACAGCGGGACCTGCCTGTGAGTCGGAGATGTGGAGATGAGATGCATGTTCTGCACCTTCCTCAGCAAGGAGGCTGGGCGGTCCAGTGCTTCACCAGCTGCGTTCAGCAGTGCCACAAGCTCAAACGCAAACACCCATGGGGTCAGGGGGGACTCATCCCTTTCCAGCCTGCAAATCAAAACCCTGTGGTTTGACCTAGACAGCTAGCTTGTAGCTTTATCTGGGCCAACAAATAGGGCAAACATTTTGTCTCCCCCAAATACACGCACTCCAATGTACTACAAACCTGTGGCACTGAACTGCACACAATCATTTATCAGCCAGAAGTGCCTAGAAAGAGCAGAAGACAATGTACGTGATGATTGCCTGTGTCACCTAACAACCTCTGCTGCATGCTCCATGGGAGAGGGAGCAGCTCTGCAGCAGAGCTCTGCAGCGCTACGGGGAAGACAAGCATCGCCTTTCCCACCGGCTATGACTGATGTCTCATTCTCTGGGATGTCTCTCTGACTAATAGACAAAACCTTTTGTTGCCTAGTTTAACAGAGATCTATAGGAGCCTTCAACACACACTGAATACCACTCATGAGACCACAGTGGGACTCCCACATTAGGCCCTCTTTTTACCGCATTTCCTTCCATTTTAGCCATCTTATCAAAAACCACCCCATGTACTCTTCTCATGAGAACATCTCTCTGCTTTCTACCCTAAGCTTTTATCTCAGGTCTGTGTCATATAGTCACTTTATTTAGAGACTTGGAAAMACTGCCAGCTTTAGAAAGAGGTCCCAGTGGCCTGTGTTGCTGAAGGCAAATAAAATTCCCTTTATGTGGAAAATAATCATTAGCTTTGGACATATTTGCAGTGTTACATGTGTCATCTGAGAAGGACTTTTCTCTGGGCTGTGCAAATCATCATCCATAGGAAGTCCTGCACACTGGCATCTTTTTAACACCCTGACATGCTGTTCTACTCGGAGGCACGGCGCAAGGACACAGCATGAACATCTCACTAGTTATATTAGTAAATTAAAAGCACTTGGAGACAACTTGGTACAGCTCCCAGGATACAGGCGCTGCCCTGTTTTACAGGATGCGGTCAAGTGTTCAATTGCACGAGTTTAGGCCCCATGTGGAGCAATTTTTAAATGAATGTTGACAGTATGCAAAGATCTCTTGAATCCCTCTAATCCTAGGTCTCCCCTAACCAACTGTGCAAAGCCAGTTACTTGGGCCAACATGTTCCAACATGGGTGCCTAAACAAGCAGGCTGATTCAGTAGCGCAAAGCTGTCTTGACTCCAAGTGCTGTACACTTCTCAGAATTTTCTCAAGTCTCTTAGAGCAATCTGTGACAGTCCTGGGGATCGTGGTCCTCACTGCTGTGATGCCTTAGGAGTCAAGCAGCACCCAAGAGACAGCAAAGCATTTAAGGGCCTCCAGGGCCTGTTGCTGCCTGGTGGCAGTTGGGTTCTGCATCTTGCTGGGGAGGTACAATGGGTGCCTGATGAAGGGGCTGGCTCTGTTGGGCTGTAGTGCCCAGCCCAGGACCACGTTCCCCACTCCCTCCACAGAGGCAGGTGTAGGAACACTCGGCAAAGGGGCTAGGTGGGCTCCTGGTACTACTGCATGCAACTCCAACAAGACTGTCCCCAGCACAGCACAGCCATTACTTTCTCTCAGCTGTCTCAACCCTCACTGACAGAATACACCATTTGTTTTATAAACCACCCCTATGACAGGCTTGTAGCTATTGCTGCAACGCAGAGTGAAAAGGCAGGCAGCACATGTTGAAAGCAGCTTGGAAGAGCTGCTGTGACTCAAAGTCCTGTAGAAAACACCACCCTCGCACACCAGCATGCTGAGGCTATCTGCCAGTGCAGAGCTGAAAGCATTAATGAACACGCTGCCTTCAGCTGTCCTTCGGAGGACAGATATTCTAATAATTGGCTGCATTGCCATCTCGTATGCACAGCATGTTTCACCATGTGTAGTAACTGGAAAAATCCACTACAGCATTAGAATATCACCTATGTATGTGATCTTTTACAGATAAAGGGGTTTAAGTCCCAAAGATACAAATTAGTAAGTTATTAGTGACACAAAAGGCTAATGAAAGGGGGCACACTTGGCAGATTCATCTCCAAGAACAGGATGAGAGACATTTGGTCTTTTACCTGGAACTGGAGAGAAATGTGAGCAGAATAAAAACCAATGTTGGCATTTATAGCATATCAGCATCAAGGTGAAACCAAAGAGGATTATTTTGTTTTAATGCATGACTGTTGTACTGCCAAAAGAGATTATTTTTAATTTCCGTCACAGTTTGTTGAAATTCTTCTGGATTGTAAGATCCCCTTGAAAAATCAAGAGCTTTTTCTTGACTTTCATACCCCAGACCAATGGTGTAGCTACTCTTGGTCTCCACACTGTGCTGTATAATGACAGGTAATAGACTTGGGGGAGAGAGATGAAGGGTACAGACAAGGATCAGTTTTAATGTGGAGCATAGCCACATTAAAGTGAATTTCCCTATTCCAGGAAGCACTGAAACAACCAGAGAGATACCTTTTTTCACAGCATTGGTCATGCACCTTTTAATTCACATGGATAATGCCTGTGCACTAGAAGAACTGAACTGAAGGATGTAAAAGAGACTAGACCTTGCTTAATCTGTGTGTGGCAAAGACAAAGATGACCAGTCTGTCTCTGTTTTATTTTACTATCTCCAAATGCTACTGAAATACCTCAAAACTGCCTAGGAAATTGGTTTTTCAAGTTTGTGTTCTTCCTCYTGCTGCCCCCAAGGGCAGGTACTTTGTTCACTTGAGAGCTGAGGCGTGTTTTTACAGAAATACCAAGTAGTAGCATACAAGGAATTACATTGTGCACAGGAGTTTTGTATCAAGTCCCTGCTGCCCTTCTGGGCAGCATGTCTCTTGGGGATGCCAGCCCCTGGGAAAGCCCTACCGTGTGCATTCACAAGGGTGCCTGGCTGCCAGACGATGCCATTCTTCTGGAGGAAGGCGCTGCCCTGGGCTGTTTGTTCAGTGAAAGGGCCAGGGTCACTGACAGATCCCATCTTTTCACTGCAGTGCAACTCTGTTGACATTTCTTTACTCCAGGGGAAAATCTGCCTCATTGTCTTCTCTGACCCTCAGCACATATGACTTAGCCACGCACTAATTATCTCCTGTAGTGCCAGTGGAGGAATAAGCCATGGGGAATATGTTGTCTGCAAGCTCTGGGGGATAGGATTCACAAGGAGACCTTCAGCCTGGCCAGAAGAAGATCYCCCAAAATACCTTTCTGGCCAAGAGAAAGGAGTCCCCCAGAGGGCAGTTTGGAGCGATGAGTAAATCACCCTCTGCAGTGCCAATCTCCAGAGTACAATGGGAAACAGGGAGATCAGGCCTTGGCTGGGACCTACACAAAGATCCTGGCAAATTCTGGCCGGGAGGGGTGGCCTCATCTGCTGTAATTTAGACATCTCAGAGTTAGACATCTAAATGCGAGCTTGGGCCCTGAGGCCTCCAGTATAGTCAGAGGAAAAGAAACAGGCACTTCATCTCAGCCAAGGAGGAACTTTTCATGACAGGAGTCATGTTCCCACCAGCATTTTGGTCAAGCTTGAATCATTTTTCTCCTCTTCCCTACTGCCAAGTGGAAATGGGACCGTCTTTCCAGGTCATTTCCTCACAAAACCATTCATCTCAGAGCGTGTGAGCAGGAAAGCAGCTGCCACGAGCTGCCTCCGAGACACCTACATTTCACTGAGGACTCAGTATTCCCTGTGTGAATTCAGCCACTTCTGCATCATTCGGGACAAAAATAGCTCTAGGATTACTACTGTTGTAGTATTTTATTAGTCTTCTAAAAATAGGGTAGCTAACACATAAGTAATAAAGAAGTCAAGGAATTAGCTGGTTAAGAGAATTTGAAGACTGCACCATATGTGGCCCCTAAATTGTCAATGAAGTACAGTGCACATCGTAAACACACCTGAGATCCTAGGAAAAGGAAATTCCCAAATATGACCCTTGCAAAGGACACACTGAATACGCTGCTGTGGTTACCTATTAACTCCATTCCTCTCTGTTTGCGCAGACAGCCGGTGGCAGGAAGCACACCAATACTGCAGAGAGCAGAAAGGCCAGCAACTGCTGTAACGTGTACTGCTTACGCTCCTGCCAAAGATTTAATTGGTGCCTATGTGCTGTCCTGGCACTCTGACGGTGGTGCATTTGACCTGAGAGAGCAGGTTAATGATTGGCAAGAAGATTCAGAATATCCAGTTCTTCAGCTTACAGTCAAGAAGGGTTGTCCAGCAACCATCAAACATTAGGCAGCCCCACTGGCTGGAGCAGGGGCTCTCAGTGCCCTGGCCTCGGGGAACACATTCATCTTCCCCAGCACACAGTGGGATAAAATCAGGTAGAAGAGAWCACTGCAATGCAAAGCAGAGTGGGGATGGCTGTGGCAAAGCACCTCTGTCCGGCTCCCCTGCACAGGCAGATGGAAACCACCCCAATCTCCTCCCTGCCCTTCAGCTACAGAGCAGCACAACAGAGCTGGGCAAGCCAGCTGTGCCTTGCAGTACTTGAGAAAAACAAGAGGCCCTATGCTGGCTGCTATGCACTCTAGGGCATGGGCTGGCTAGCTCAGGATTAGCTACAGAAACAGCAAATGAGAAAACGGAAAAAAATGCCCTCAAGCAAGGCAATTAAATAAGAGGGGTAAGGACAGGAAGGTTCGGACTTTTCTGCTTGGCCATCATCCCTTCTGCAGTGGGCGAAGTCCTCCTTCCTCCTCCCCTCACACCATCATCTGCCCCGCTCAATGTTTGACCTGCCGGGACTGTGGTAGAAGCAGGCGTGGGAGACAGCTAATGTCCTTGCGGGTGCCCAGGACAGGACCAACCATCCCCTGACCCCCTCTGCCTGCTCTCTCCTACCCCTGTCCCCCAACATTAAAGTGCTGTTCTAACCTGAAAAGCAGATTTGCCCCTTCTCTGCTCAGCAGTGCTGTTGTCTCTCTGTGCCCAGGCTTGGGGACAGGCTGATTTTAAAAGGAAGACTTGACCAGTCCTCACTCTGCAGAGCTGACACTGACACTGGTCTCAGAGTGAGAGCTGGAGTCCCTTCTGGGTCATGCAGCGTCAACAAGAGGGGAAAAGATCGATAAGTACGCTCCAAAGAGCAGGGTCACTTGTGCAATCCCCCTCCATCCTCAAATTCAGCCTAGAGCTGCATCGCTGAATTGCCACAGATGTTGCCGCAATGGGAAAGGTGTAGGGCAACAGAGGCAGCGTAATGCAACCACACACCAGTCCCTGGAGTGGACTTTGTGGCTGCTCTGTTGAGAGGCAAACCTCTGTGTGCTGCTGCTCTTTGTGCCAGGCAAGTCTGTGGCAGCTGCCAGGGCGTGAAATCAATAAATATGTAAAAGCTGAGTTTTGGGTTAAGGCTGATGCACAGACGTGATGTCAGTGCASGGTCACTTGTATTACTTGTCCTAGAATTTAAGGCAATTGATCCATCCCACAAATGTTTCCTCCAACCCCGATGCCAGGATTTTAATTTCTTTGAGAAAATGTAGATCCTGGAGCAGTACTCTGAGGCCAGCTCAGAGCCRGTTCTTTCCCTGCCTACTGTGATATCTCACAGGAGCACGCTAGCAGCCTTCCAAGAGCCATGGACCTCCCAGCACCAAATGTGGAATGGATACCTCCCTGTCCCAAAGAGCATATGACCTCAATACAGAGATGAGACACCCCTGGTAGGTGCAGCCACAACAGTGTGCAGAGRTCTCACTACCTATCTCAGCAACTAAACCAAAAGCTTGTTCTGTAGCAGAGAGGGGAAGAGAGGGTCAGTGCTGCTGAGGAAAAGGCACAGAGGTCCTAGTTTGGAAACATATATTAGATGGAGGCTGATATGCCGGACAAATCAGGCGCAGGACCAAAACTTCMGGGATTGCCAGAAGTGGGGGAGGAAGGCCGGAGAGGGCCTTTAAAGCAAAGCCAATTAGCTTTAAAGAATCAGGAGAGGAGGAGAGGGAGGTGCCATACTAAAAGCAGCTGTCTGGGGGGGAGCCCTGTGCAGAGCACAAGAATGGAGATGAGCAGAGCCAGGCTGCAAATATTCAGATCAGTAAAAAGCATTTGTGGGAACAGAGGTCATGGGAAAGGGATGGCACCTTCAGATGGACAGAGTACTATCCCTCCAAAACCTCTGCAAAACCTATCACCATGGTGGTACACAGGTGATATGTGCACAGGGTTGTGCAAGAAATTCAGATACAGTTTGGGGGCTCCTTTCCGAGTTTGGAGCCTTTGGGATGCATGTCATTCTTTTCTTCCTAAGTAATTTTTCTGCAACTGGTGTGTTACAGATACTCACCAGTGCCCGATTCATGAAGTATAAGTGGGACCTGGCAAATTCATGCTTGTAGGTATATAATGCGCTGTCCCAGATGAACTGCCTGCAGCCTCAGCCCTCACCCCAGCCCTCCTCCCCCAAGGCAAACCATTTTAACTTAAACTGGATGAATGGGATTTCAGCTCATGTCTCAATGAGTGCTTCAACCTAATCTGTGACATTTTGCAACCGCAGTGGGCTAAGGTCTGTAGGGAGAGATTATTTTTCTTTTAAGCAGCCAACATCACTGGAAAAAACACAAAATTTCAGGCACATAAAGCTCCTTCCACCTCTAAGTTTGCGCACACCATYGGTTGAAGCAGCCCAGCATCTGACCATAACTTGTTAGCCACTATAGCTCAGTCAAGTTGATTAAATGCCCATTCCCTGAATCTCTTAGGAGCCCCAACTTGCAAAGTTTGTGGATTGTTCTAGCTCAAGACCCAACTGCTTCTCCTTTCAGTTCTCAAATTCCATGGTTCAGTCCCAGGTGCATTGGCCAAGATGATGTCCATCATGTCCTTTAAAACAACAAACTGACAAACAAAGGAGATGCTCTCCTTCACACCCCACTCCAATAAAGTGCCTTCAGCAGCTAAAACCAAATCCCAAATATCACAGACTTATAATGAGAGTTAGCAAGGCAGAAGCTCCCCTGGTGATTATAACAACACCGGTGCTTGAGAAGATTCTTAGCTTCAAGGCATCTGGAATTGCTCTTGCAAGATCCATTGTCAAATGAGCTTTTTCCTTTGTTTAAAAATGTCAGCCTGAAGACCCCTGCCAGAGTGGTGGTATAGCCTGCTTGGGTTGACTCTGGCTCCCACAAGGCTTCAACAGTTCTCTTTGCCCCTCCTTGTCTCCAGGCTTAATTAGGAAATCATTTCTCTTTATTGGCACTCTCTTTCCCCTGCTGCTTTGGCATTATTATTTTTTTTTGCCTTCATTCCAGAGGAGTGAGCTGTACAGGGAAGACCACAGCCCCATTCATTGTGGGTGGGGAATAATCTACAGCAGGGAGCTCTACAAGGAAGACCCCAGCAATGAATCTGCCCCAGCTAGCATCGCCTGAGGGACTACTGTACAGAAACAGGAGAGGAGGGTATCCCTTGGCTCCACTTACAGGCTAACAATAGGGATTCCTGGTGATACTGAAAGTAGGACACTACTCCCAAGGGATGTCATATGGTCAGCCTGTCCCAAACTGAACTGCCAACCCTCTCCAATCTAATGATACGCCTACTTCATCACCCCAGCAATCTCCCTTGGTAAAAGAGCACACAAAGAGAAGAGGCTGTAAGGACAGCCACAGCTAGGAGACTACCAGGCTCCTGGACCCACTCTGACTCCAGCTGAAGATCTACGTGTCTCAGGGCTGAGCCCTGAGCACAGCTTGAAGTGGGGTAGGTTCTCTACACCTCCACAAAAAGAAACTCCCTTGTCTTTCTCCACAGCTGGCATTTGACCATTTGCCAGGACAGCCAGAGAGTCAAAACCCAACCTTAACTTCTTGGGAGCCAGCGGTCTCAATCAGATCTCAGACACACTCAGCAGAAAATGGTATCACTTTGGCAGCTCAAAGAGAGAGACACTCACTATGATGTACTTCCACTACTGCACGGAATTCTTTCTGGGTAATTTCTCTAGGTTCCCCATCAACTGTGTTTTATTTATATTGAGCCAGAGATAAAATTCCAGCCAATAATTTCTTCCACCTTAAAGAGAAGTTTTCTCTTCGTGCAAGCCAGGCTTGCCCCAGCCTGTTATTAATTACAGATGGAATACACAGTTCAGAAAGGAGGAATCAGAATTGTTCCCCTTCCTCCAGCAAATACCCATTGAAAAAAAAGGACTCCTTCRCCTGATAGCACCAAAAGTTTTGCCGGTAAGTTTAAAAAACAAGAGGGAAGACGATTGATGGAAAAGCTGAAGAGCTGACATGAAGTTAACTGCTCCTCTCCTCCTTACAACATATACTTCCCTTATTTTCAAAGAGATCTCCTACTGTAAGAAGGCCAGTGGGATCAGATGAAAACTTGATCACAAAAAAAAGGGCTTCAGCCATGCTTTCTAGTTAGAGATCTCAAGGCTCTTTAAAGACACAGGGAGGAAAGCCAGGCAGAGCGGTAGAGGAATGAGTCACAGAGGGCAACCATGTTCTTCTTGTCTCCCATCCTAATCCTCTGCATGTTGCCTAATGACTGCAGAGTTGCAAAGAGTCCAACACAGTGCTGTGCCCAGCTCTGCCAGGGACTCACAGGGCCAAGGGAAACATGACTGACAACACCTCCACATCCTGGCAGGGCTCATTTTGCCTGGCTCCAGCAGACAACACTATTAGGTCTTTGGATCAAACTTCTAAAGAAATGATCCTGTGCATCTGGCCAGGTGCTGCATAGTCGGTGAAGCTTTTTGCCTTGTGTACTTTCTCTATGAAAGTCCCTCCCAGGTGCTCTATTTCTAGCTCTCTGGAAACCCCACTCTACTCTGAACTGAGAGRAAGAGCAGAGGATTATCTGGAGACCAGTGTTATCTCTAAGTGGAGCCAGATGAAAAACCCCATTACTCTTGAATTAACCATCATAGAGTAAGACTTCCTTTCTGTTTAGCATGCTTATCCTTCCCTGGAGTCCCCTCCTAACTTGCTGGAAGTAATGATGTACACCCATATCCCATGTCCAGTTTCAGGTCCCTCTACTAAACTCAGCCCCACTAGCTACTTAATGGAGATATGCAAAATCATGAGGGCGCTCTCGATCCTCAGCCTGCATGCACAGAGCAATTTTTAATATGTTTATTGTGTACAGTCAAGACCAGAAGGAGGTAGGTCCAATGCCAGTGAGCACTCTGCCCTCGAGGTGTTTTCAAGCACTGAGATATAGCAAACTCAATGGAGAGGAGAGCCTGAAAGCTGAGGATGCCAGACCGYGTGTGTGCAGGCCCATCCAGATCTGCTTGGAGAAGTGTTCCTGCACTGCTGACTGCTCAACAACGGGCAAATGGTCAACAAGGGGTTATCGTCTCAGAGCTGTCCCAGCTCGACAGCTGCTTGAGTCTAGYCTCCGTAGCCAGGCCCCAGCAGGGATGGGAAGCTATTCTGTGGGCAGATCAGCGGGGGATGCTTTGGGCTCACACCTTTGCTGCTGAGGGAGCCTCAGACACTGGAGGAGGCAGGTGCTCCGCTTTCTTTAAAATGTTTATCCTTGGGCTTATTTTGCCAGCAGGAAGCACTTCTAGCACGCACATGTCTTTGGCCTGTCACTGGCAGGCTGTGAGCCAACATGTTGCCATGGAAACTGGTAAATGCAAAATTATGACTTGACAGCAGTGTCCTGAGGAAAGAGGATCAACCTTCTTCCATATGTTTATGTCCGACCCAGGGACTGTGTGCCCGCCCTGAACCGCTGTGGGTGGGATACCATCCTGTCACAGCTTYGTGCTGGACATGGGGTGCCAGGAGGCAAGGAAGGACTATGATCTCTGGGAGCACAGCAGGGAAATGCTGCAAAAGGCGCTTCTTGCCATCGCCAGGATCCCTCCCCAGAGAGTTTCGCTGGGTGTTTGGTCTGGGGCTAATTGCTCTCTAGCTCTGAGGGAAATAGCTCCCCAACATCCCTGCGAGACCCCAGCGCCAGTGAGCTCAGGGTCCCACAAGCTGCCTGCCCACAGGGATGCAGTGTCCACATGGGGTGGACCGGCAGGCTTCCCACGCCTGGCTGCAGCGGGTGGTGCAGACATTCCTCCAGGGCATCCCAGCTCCAGTACCCATCRGTAAACAACTGAGACCATGAGGCTGACAAGGGCCACAGAAATACTGAGGGCAACAGAGCACAGGGGCAGGCACAGTTCTGCCCTACCTCTGCTGCCTGCAAGCCCAGACAGCCTTTCCTGAGCAGATGGAATCCACTACACATGGGCCAGTTGTCCTGGATCGACTGGTGTTTCTAGCCTAAGCCTTCCACCTCTCTGCCTAATCCCAAAACAGCCACGAATCCTACAGTTATTACAAAGGAGGTCAACCATTTTGGGAGTGACTTTGAGATCAAAACCAACAGGACTGAAATTAAATTAGAGCAATTGACAATGACCCATTCGAGCACTAACTACTGTAACTGAYTTTTTAGTGGCTTCTAATTTTAAAAATTAATACTCTATCAAGTCCATAATGAGAAGAGGTGAGCTATTTTTCACACACTCAGACATAACATATGTTAGCAAAGAATTAGTTTCAAGTTTCCCAAGGGGTTGGGCAGTTGCAAGCTGACTGTTGCTGGCTAGGTCAGGATATATTAATGTAAGCATAGTCACGATTACAGAATAATTTTAAGATACATCATATGTAAATGTTTGCCCTTAAAAAATATCAACATGGTTCCATTTAAATAAATTCCCAGTGAGAACCCCTTAGCTTAGTCACTGGGGCCTATTTCTCCCAGTGTTTTTGCACTGAATGAGGCAGTCCCTAGGATGACACTCACTGAGAGAAGCTGCCTGAGAGCTTCGCTGCGTGGGGAGTTTGGGGCAGCCACRATGGAGCTTGCCCTGGGTGCAGCGATGCAAGGTCTTGCGTGAGACAAGGCCTCGGCGGGTGACTACGGGCCCTAATTGGACAGCATTGTGATATGCTCTTGCACCCTTGCAGTTGCCTTAGATGCTTTCAAGTCCACTTAAATTCAGGAGAGAACAGAGCCACTCCTCCCACATTTATGCAGGCCCACTGTTGGCTGGTGGGGCGACTGCTGAGTTTGAATAGCTTCTGCACCCAAACCCCTAATCACAAAGCAGGATTCACCCCAGGTAGCCTGAGCTGCCTACAACCAGTCTACAGCTAGCAGAGGAAGAGTTATCTCCCCAGGTCACTGGACACCCATCTCAGATATCTAGTGATACAGTTACCCAAGGAAAGCCCCATCTACAAACCCAGCATCTATCTTGTGCATGCCTTGCTCCTCTCTCTTTGCTACTCTTTGAGGAAACTGGGAATCTTGYTCACTCTTCCCGGCATGGTAAATGGACTGTGCATGGTCCTGTGACTCCGAGGAAGCATCTCAGTATCGCTCAGCAGTGACTTGGAGAGCACAGCACCACTTCTAGCCAGATGGTCCCCCAGACCCAGACACTCAGCTTTAGAGAGCAGAGGCAGAGCAGCCCCGTAGCATACTTACTTCCCATTCCCATACTTGATCCGGATGTCTTTGCTCTTCTTCAGCTCTTTGCCATCTTTAAACCATTTGTAGGACGGCTGAGGGTTTCCAGCAGTTGCCTCACATTTCAGTGAAATCTTTTCACCGACATGAACGTTTGGGCTTTTCAGTTTCTTCAGTTTGGGAGGGACAGCTACAAAAAGAGAAACCAGACAATGTGAAACCTGCCTCTTTCAGAGGCTGCGCGCAAGCAATGTGAGCCCACCGAGCCCCCTCCCCTGGGAAGAGCACTTGTTGCCCCCACTGCTGCGTGATGGGTGGAGAGGAGCTGCATGCCAGCTCGGCTCCCCAGGTTTTACCAGCACACAGGCAGGGAAGGAGCACAGTCAGAAACATCCAGGTGGGGAACAGAGGGAGCCCCTGGGTCTGGCTCACTCTTTTCTCTGCTCCACATGGCCAGATTGGACTGCTCCATGGCTGACCTTACTCACACAGGCAGGACCCGTGTGTCTCCTGCTAGTGCAGGGGTTTGCTCTGCTCTCCAGGCTCTCCCACCAGGCCAGAACCAGGGATGCAGGAGCTCAAGCTCTTTGGAGACTATTTTTCCCTGCAACCTGTCATTGCTGCCAATGATTACCAACACCTACATGGCCTCTGCTGCTGCTGACGGGCATGCTGCCAATCCCACAGCCCCACCAACCACAGCTGGAGCGTTTYGCTGCAGAAGGAGCAGAGGCAGGTCACGGGGAGCAGTCCCTGTCCCCCAGCAGTGTGAGCCACGAATGCTCCATGCCTGCTGCTAAGACGGATGGTCATTCAGCATGACAGCGTCAGCAGCAACAGCCACTGAGATGGGCTGCAATGCAAACCTGCACATATAAAGGATCAGAAGGGGAGGGACAGCTATTCTTCAGGTTGCAGTTAGAAAAGTGAAAGAATAAAGCTATTTAAAATGGTCTTAAGACTTGCAATCTCAGGCTGGCCAGCAGCATTTCCAGTCTGAAGCCTAGAACCATGCACCTGGAACATCAGGCAGAGAGGGAGACACTTCTTATCAATCTCTGCCAGGCTTTATATTAAACCTGACAAGAAAGGATTAGCAGGCTTGCACTTTTTGTTTCAACTGACAGCTCTGAACTCTTCTAGATCCCTTTTTCATTCTCAGGGTTAACCTTAAAAAAGAAAATAGCAAGTTGCTGGTTTTGCCTTAAGAATATTGGTAACAATGGTTTCAATGGTTTCCACTTGTCTAAGATGTGTTACAGATAAAGTATTTCCTCTAATATGCACAAGACATATTTTAATTGCCTAGTGCATTCTGATCTTGCGATACGGAAGATCAATCAGAGGAGGAACTGGACGGGTTTCATTAGAGCAATCGCTATTTTATAGACCTTTGTATGTCCCCACTCATTCTTCATGCCAAGCTAAGTTATCGTAGGTTGGTTTTAATTAAAGACTGTTTTCACTGAAAGTGATCTTATACAAAATAAAAAACACAGCAATCATCAGGCATATGCTCCCATGGTAGGAATCTCTGAGGACTCTCCTATTCCTTTGTTTTATGTGCGAGGGCATGAGAAGCTAAATTGTCCTTAATCAAAAAGATACAAACATGGACAGAAACAGAACAGTTCAGGGTAACACAAATTGGCTGGCCAAAACTCACAGTGACTGAAAGGTGAACCCAGAGACATCTGCAACCATGACAGGAGRGATGCCTAGCAGCGCGTGGGTGGGTAATGTGGCAGGTCTGGTCCCAAACACGCCAGACCTTCCACTGACACAGAGCTGCACAGCTACACTGGCGCCGAGGCACAGAAGCAAGCTTAAGATCCAGGAGTGCAAAGGAAGCATGTTTAGCACACCAAGGAAAAAAGAATAAACCCCACCAAATATTCTTCCCGACTGTTATCTTTGCACACCCAAGCCTGCTGCAGGCTCCCTAGAAACCTGTGCCACAGGCAATAGGACGGGGAGGGCTGCACATGTGCTAATGGGGCAGGGACAGCACAAAAAACTGCTTGGACAGCTGCAGGCAATTGCTTCAGGCCGCACACTGACGTCTTGCACTGCTTCCCAGGTCACTGTGCTTTGGTACAGACAGAGAGACTTCTGAACAAAAACGATCTCAACTTTCCCCAAACTTCAGGAGTTCTGTGAAAATCCAAGGTGTCCAGGGTTTTGTGAAGCCAATATCCCTGATCCTTGCCTGGAAATGGGTCACCCAGAAGAGCAGGAAGGCAATGAATGGAGAAGAGAGCTTTTCTCTTCTCAGAACACGTGCATGGAGAGCCAGGAAGGTAAACAGGACCTTGCTTTTATAGGGGTCATTTTGGGGAATAGAGAAATACTCTGTCAAATATTTATTCTGTCTGAATGTGTGTGTCAGTTTGGCTCCTGTTGTACACTGAGGTCACCCTGTACCATGCCAACAGTATACATATGCCTTAAATACTGGGAAGGTCCTGACCTTGGCATTGGTGCATCTGCTTCATATTATTTCCAGGCTTGCGGTCTGCAGAATTATGAAGCAGGCAGGATGGCCTGGAGAAAGATGGGTCAGCCCTGCCCCTCTCCCCAGAAAATGCTGGCAAGAGCAGAGCAAAGCCCAGAAACCTGGAGATTGTTGAAGGAGAGGGTCAACAACAAGCAAGAAACTTTCCAAGATCTCTATTCCCCAGTTGCTCCCCACCAACGTGAATCACATCTCACCCAAACCTATGCACCTCTTGCACCTTGTGCTCTTGCCCACCAGTGATAAATTACATGACATTCCTAGATAGGCAGGTCCAAAGAGACATATGCCAAGTGCGGCAGAGATCGAGCTGACACTCACACAGGGCAGGGGCTCTGCCTTCATTGCACTCCTCCAGCAGAGAGTCCTGCCCAGAAAATGGGAGGAGAACATGTTTCCTCCCCATATTGCATGTCTTCGACAGCGTTACTACAGGAGGGAAAGGGACTGTGCATTCAGCTCGCAAGCCACACTTCATGGATTGTAATTCGCCGGTTGAATCAGGCAGGCCAGTGAAAGGGGAATCCAACCCAGAAATATTTTGGACTGTGTCTGGGAAAAGYGCTATGCACAAAGAAACAGAGCTGTGCTCCGCGACACGCAGCACATCTGTGCGCCTTACTGCTTACGCTACAAGTGTGGCTTGTGCTTGGACAGTAGCATGGGAAGAGCAGGCAGAGCCCCAAGCCTGGGGACGCAGCATCCAGAGCCMTACAGAGGTTGCAGTTAGAAAAGYGAAAGAATAAAGCTATTTAAAATGGTCTTAGGACCTGCAATGTCAGGCTGACCAGCAGCGTTTCCAGTCTGAAGCCTGGGTCTGCATGTGAGCTTTCCTGGGTGTTTCAGAGAAGTGATTTTACCATACACCTGGAACATCAGGCAGAGAGGGAGACACTTCTTATCAATCTCTGCCAGGCTTTATATTAAAYCTGACAAGAAAGTATTAGCAGGCTTGCGATTTTTCTTTCAACTCTTCACAATTCCTGCATCTTTTAGAAAAACACAGAAATCCTCATTTAGAGCCATTAACTGCTGCTGAGTCTGCTTAATGCCAGCCAAAGACCTTCCACTGTTTTTTATTCRTATTGTTTAAACTGCAGCCCTTTTTCCTATCCTGAATTTCTCCAACTTTGGCTTCCAGCCAAGAGATCTCTCTGCCTTTCTCTGGTAAATTTGAATCCCATCTAGCAACCAGAAACCTATTCCCTTTTTAGGTACTTGTAAACTATGAATGAATCACCTTTCAACCTTCTCCAGCAGTAAACTAAAGTAGCTTGAGAGACCAAAGCAGCCCACAGAGTGCTAATACTGGAATATGTCAAAGACAAAGTTTTACATTTTGGTTCATTTTCAGCTTCACCATCGACCCATTTCCTATCTCTGCCCTGTCCAAAACACAAAGTTGCAGCTCAGAAAGTCACGAGCTCGGTTCAAACAGATGTGAGGATTTTAAAAGTGCCCCCTTTCATTAGTGCTCTGAACATTTTGGGTCATTTTAGTCTCCTCCCTGTTTGGTACTTTTTCAAACATGTAGGGAAAATAGAGTCACTAGCTTCATACATATCAAGATAACATACTACTCCTGGCAAACAGTCTCAGATGTATACCAAGTGGGGTCCAGGTCCAATTTCCCCACGTTTCCACCAGCACCCGGCTTCCCAGCCTCMTCCACGCAGGTTACTGCTGCTCAGACATGGCCAGTACAGCTTTTGTCAGAGCCAAAAAAACGAACCAGGGCCACCCAAGTCACCCCATCATCCTGGCGCAGGCTGAGCTGAAGCTGCCGTTTCAGCTCCTCATCATTTGAATCTCATGGCTCTGGTCTGCCAGCTCGTGGTCTCCTCCACAGCTAGTTTAGCAACACACACCACTCAGCCACTATTGCCACTGCATTCACGAAAATGGGGAGGAGGTTTTTGGCTGTGCTTGTCAGGCTGAGGCTACAGGTAGCTTCAGGCAATCATTTAGGATCCATATCTCTGGTCACCCTGCAATCCTGTCAACCTCTTCTCTACCTGAATTCGAGTCTCCTCTCTGTGGGGGTGAAGAACCACCAGCCTCACAAAGCCTGAGGTGTTGGACAGAAGAGGCAGCTGCACTCCAGGCAATTTTTCTAACAACCACGTCAAGGGTATGCCGTGCTGCAGAAARGAAGGTTTAATCCTGGTAGAGCTGAGACCAACAATAAATACAGATTTTCTACAGGTTTTTGCTCACTCCAAGGTCAGATGAAACCCAAGCAACAATTAGATCCCAGCCTATAATAGTTGTGTAAGCCATAAGAATTAACCCTAAAASATGCCGGAGCCAGGATCAACAAATGCACACAACTTCCTAACCTGTTTCAAGAGTCATGTTTCACTAAGAGGCCTTTGCAGGAGAGGTTTGCCCTCTGACAGCGGTCCTGGTGTCTACTGCCAAGTTACCACCTTCTCATGGAGAGGAGACGATTACAAAAGTCTAAAAAATTGAGCTGTAAATTACGCCTTATGAGTTGCTTGAACATCCACCATAAAAGGACTTATATGTACACACTGCTTTAATTAATTCACTTATTACATTTGATATTACACTGAAGTATCTTGATGATAACAACACCTCTTTTACTTCTGGTACCTGGAGTATGCCTGAAAGCACCTTAGAGCCTCAACTCAAAACATCACTAATCATAAACGGGCAGAGTGCCTAAACAGAGTCCAACAATGGAGCAGTAACAAAACCACATCCCACCCACAAAGCATCATACATAAGCAACCCCCTCAGCAGCATAAAGCAGAAGCAAGTCATCCCGGGAAAGGTGCTCAGTGAACTTTTTAACAGCCAGCAACACTAGCCACAAACACTGCTTCAAGAGCTGTGTCTTGCTCGCTGTGGGAGATCCTCCAGAGCGGACAATCTACAGACACATCTGGGATCTCCGGGCAAGAGATGTCATGAGTAGACATGACTTATCTTCCTGGCCTCCTCCAGAGGATGCAGTGCCAACCACTGGAGGCTCCCCCACACTGCCTGGCACACAGGRGGTGGCAAAATATTTAGGTAGGTGGATTTGGAGAACTGGGAGGATGGGATCCTTCTTGTGTCTCTCTGAGCAGCTGAGGAAGAAGGCAACTTAGCTTGAATTCCCATGGCCACGGAAAAGGGAGGCTGGAAAATGCTTTCTCACGGGAATGGAGGGAGATGCGAGGAGAGTTAGGACCTACAAACTCACAGGTGATGCCTTGACATGCCTACATCAGAGCAATGTCTTTCAGCACAACCCCCACCTGACAGGACACCCCTCCTCTGCCAGAAAGGGAGGGAGGAGATCTCTTGGAAATGGGCTGTGTTTCTCAGACTGCCCAAGCCATTGGCCCCAGGACAGCCCTTCCACACAGGTGCCAGGGCTTCCAGTCTCTGGGCTACTGCGCTGGGGTGGAGAAGCTGCAGGTCCGCCAGTGTCTCCAAGGGTCTGCACTYCCAGTTCTCAACAGGGAAATCTGGACACCCGAAGGATGCTACAGGCACAGTCCTTGAGGCTTCCAGGCTCCTTGCCGTTGAAGTACGAGATTTGGAGGCATGACACCCTCCCAAGCCATGTCTCAAAGGTTGCTATACACTAAGCTCCTTCTGGAGAGTTCCCACCACTTTGCTGTTCAAAGTCTCACCAGCAGGAGTACAGGCCCTCCATTTTACATAGGACAGCTCAGATTGGAGAGTTTCAATGTTCTCCCAGACAGAAAATTCCAGAATTCATCTTTCCATGGGAAATGTTTTTCAGCCTTGACTTGCTCCAAATTCAAACACAAACTTCTGCAAAGATGGCAACTCCTTACCAAACTGAATTTTTCCCACTTCTGTCATCTCTACTACAAGGTGAGGACACATGTCCCTGGCACAGGGCATCACCATGCAAGTCTGGAGAGCAGACATGTCTTTGGTGGGTCAGCATGCTCTGCACTGAGCTAATACATCTTACTTCTTGGCTAATGCAGCCCTACTGCTGCTGGTATGTTTGCTGCCTCTACTGTTTTTATCAGAGACGATGTTCCTTTGGCCTGTGTTTGCTTTGGCCTTTATTTAACAAGGAGACAAAACTGAATCTCAGCAGCAGCAGCAGTTCCTGCCCACCTTGACTCTGATTGTTTCAATACTGGCTACAAATGCCAACTTGTCAAAGAGGGACCCACTCTGAAGAAAGCTCCCTCCAGCCAGAAGGAATGGAAACATGGGGTCCACTTGAAAAAAAGCCTTGCTTAACACTTCACACGCTCTAAGTGTTTGTTCTCCTTTTTTCTGGGTTTTCACAGAGAGGGTAAAAACGCAGTCACTGATGTGCACCTAAGCAGGCTGCGGCGTCTGCAGCCRGGACTCTGGTCAGAGTTCAACTCTTTGGTGGCAGGGTCGCAAGAACTCTTCTGAGTCTGTGACCCTCCGATGCCCCTGAAGGTAACAGGGCTGTATTTAACTAAAGACATATCTGAAACATGGGAGGGAGCGAAAAAGCCCAGCTTTATTCAACAGATGGACACAACCTCCACAAACCACAGTCCAGAGCCTGTGTGAGAGAACCTTGATGTCAAGCTGACATATTGCCCTATCCCAACCTCTGCCGCAACCCACTAGTGGTAACTACAGGCTCTAAATTGAGAATATAAAATATAATATAGTATCTGTGATATGCTTTATGCTTTAGGTAACTTATATTTTCAGTTTATGGAAAAAGGATGATCAGACTTTCTCACAGCTGTTAATGTGACTGTCTTTGCACACTGCAGCAGCTCACTCAGATCTCTGCATCCTGGGCAGGGGAACATGGCAGGTAAACCACAATGACAAATTTAAATTTCCAAGGGGCAGCATTCTGCTGTAGCCACTATTAGGTCTTTTAATTAACACATAGCCATGTTTCTCTTACTAGATCTGTGATGGTAGGGAGCCAGCACTAGATGACGTGGCTCACTTTGGGCGTTTACATCTCGCCTCCCCTGTCCATGGGTCTATCTGTGCAGTAACTGCAAAGACATAGGCTTCAGCAAGGGGTTATTAATAACCCAAAGCTCTCAAAGGACACAGGAGATGTACTCTGTGCCTAGCGTGCACCATGCTGCTGTGCCCTTCCCACAGAGGTATGCCAGCAGGAGTCAGAGGCATATCTTTGTGYTCCTGGGAGAGGTCCCACTTTGACAGCTGGAGACACTAGGTATGACAATGCAGGAGCCATTCCTCCAGGTCCTAGAGGGTCTGCTGAGGACATCTACCCAGCTGACTCACAGAGAACAGACAGTGATGTGGAGAGGACCCAGATGACTGGAAGTGTGAAGATGCTGAAAAGACTGAGATGAGCAGACCTGGGGTTGGAATGAAGCTTGGAAACCTTGCTGGAGCCAGAACGACTACATTATTCTTCCCTATGTGTCCCATAGCATCCCTACCATATAAGTTCTTTTCCCTTAACTAGGTTCCTGTAGTCCTCTATCTCAGGGAGAAGAAATTACTACAATGCCAATCCACAGCACTATATATGTTTAAAAATGTGAGTTACAACAATCATCAGTATTTCCATGACCATTCCCATTGGCCAAAGAAAATTGACTGGAAAGTCACAAGCATGTTCGCTGATTTAGGTTTGCTCTCTGTAGGATCCCTTTGTCAGCTCTAACCACAGGAAAAGGTGCCACAAAGCCAGCAAGCTTACTCTCCTCTTACAAATACTGGCTCCACTTACATAAAAGAGCAACTGATAAATTCCTCCTCCTCTGTCTTTCTCTTTCCCACACTTAATATTTAGTTATTCTTCTTTCAAGTGAAAGTTTTGAAATTGGTGTATGATTTGGTCCAGAGCCCTAGGCTGAAATCTCAGCTCCATTGACATCAATGAGCATTTGGTCACTAGGCAAGGATGTCTTCCCAATACCCAAGCTTTTCACCCAAATTGTTAAGACAGCTAGGGTATGCTTTTATCACAGATTGGGCAGAAATGCTGGAGGTGCCCATGCACATGGCTGCTCAAAAGCGTACCTGAATAGCACAACAGCTACAAGTAATTCGCATACAAATATCCAATATTAACATCCAGGACTGAAGTGCTTGGATTTGCCAAACTTAGTACTCTATGAACACTAGCTGGTTTGCAAACAATGTAATTGGAGTAGAATTGCTATTGTGTTTGTTTGTTTTGAATATTTTTGGCCAGGAAGTTGTCCTGGAGGTATAGTTGAGCATAAGTGGTCTGGTGGAAAAATGTCATTCATTCTGTTCCTATTAAAACCAAAAACAATAGCCACACAAAGACAGCAGCAACAATTTCTGCTCTTCATGCCTCTAACAATGTGTTTTCAACCCTAAAGGCAACATCTTGTTTGTACTCAATTGATTCTGGGATCATATTTTATATAATCAAATATATCTTTGAACAAAGATATATTTTATGAACTGCTCAATTTCCAGATGACCTTGGAAACAGCAATTCATAAAATATAGCTTTATCTCTATCTTCACAATCGGCTAGAAAAATGGCCCACCCAAACTCTGTGGACTGCCAGTCATGACCCAGCCAACAAACGAATTACCCAGAGCATCCAAAACTTTAAAATACATTAATTCTTTGTTTCAGCCACTGAACACTAAGCACAAATTACTTGCCCTAGTACCCTGGTAAAGACCTGGGTGGCATCCATCATCTTTCAATCACCAAAGGAAAGTGTAACCCTCACCCCAGGAGACAAAACAATCTAAGTTAGCAAAAAAACTTGTTTCATTAAATGTTTATTATGAAATCTGTACATGAAACCACATATAGGCCCCTTACAGTCATGGCAAAACTAAAGGCTATGTTTCAGGTTACAGGGAAGGATTTGCTGATGTAAAATGGCCATTAGTGGAATCATCATTGGTTCTAGAAAGGGATGAAAAAAAAACTATTTGGTGTTCTACAGCTCTATCAACCACAGGAGTGTTTCTCTCAAACATGGCGGAAAAACGCTCAGTTAAAGGGGAGCTGAAATTCTTTTAACAGAGACTGCATGCACCGCCTGGGCTCTCCCGATGACAAGAGGACAGAAGACACACCATCATGGACTGGTAGGAGCATTGCAGGAAAACTTGCAAAAACAAGAGCTGCTGCAATGCCATGGGTACAGAACAACACCAAACACCACCCACCAAGTCCTTCAGATAAATTGGCAAGAAGGGCCCCTACAAACAGATAAATGCGACCGAGTGTCTGAGTGAGGCGCAAGGTTTACCAAGTAAACCTTTCTCTCTCTGCCTAGCCCTGTCTCATGTCCATCAAAGTTAGGTGTAAAAGTGAAGGACCAGGGATGCACTCTTAGCTTTAGATAGCACAGCACTTCTGGACATCTCTTTCCTCCTCTCTCAATATATTGTATTTAAATAGAATGAGGACCCCAGAGGTGATAAATTACCAAGATGCGAGGTCTGAAGTCAGGAAGACCATAAACACACAGCACATCTGCAGCACCTCTCTGCAGAGGGACTGTTCAAACCCAGCCCACATCAGCAAAATCCCAGCACAGAATCTGCCTCTTTCCGTGCCCCAGCAGACTTACAGGTGAGAGTCAGTTCTAACARGTGTTTTTAAATGTGCTTAACATCGGCAAGTAGGGAAAAATGAGCAAAACTTGGGATCAGTTACGAAGATGTTAATTCAGGTCAGGCAGAGGTGAAGTGAAGGTCAGATGCAGCAGTCCAGCTTGCAACATATTTTGGATATTTCAACCTCCCGGGAAGTCCTGGTCTAGAGGATGTCCTGGTGTGTCACACACGACCAGGTGGAAACACTGCATAAAGCAGGCATTCAAAGAACAGAGCACTTCAATGTCTGGACAAATAAATTTGATGAGCAGTCTTTAACATTGAGGCGGGGCATTTTTAGCTTTTAACCTATAAAATCGTATTCGCTAGCATTCCGTGACAAAAGCCAACCACTTGCAGTCTTAATTACAGTATTTTTTTTTCCATGTCTCTGCTTACTTTGAAAGTTCACCATTGTCTCTGGCAGGGTTTTGACAAATCCACCAGAGGGTATTTCCAAAACAGAGCGCCGTGTTTTTATCGGGATCTCCCCACAAGAGACCCTGGGGCTTGCATTAAAGACTTGTTTGTTCTCTGTAATATGTTATATTAGAAAGATTAAAAGTTTTTCTGTTAGTTCAAGAAATGCTTTAAAGCACTGGTACCAAAAGAACCTCAGACAGTGACCGCAGGTCTGTTTTTCATCCAAACACAGGAAAAGGAAAGAAAATAATGATCATCCCTGGGACAGCCTTTTCAAGGCAGCCAGATACATACATGCCCACACCCCACCAAGTGTGGATGGAATTACAACCCTATACTATAACATTCCCCCAGCGCCCAGGACRCCCCGGGTCTCTGCCGCTGCTGGAGCAACGGCCTGTGTCAGGCCGAGTTCTGCTCTCCTCCCACACGTTGACCTCTCCGTTGAAATCAGCAGGACCCTTTTCACAGGAGAACACGACCCGCAGAGAGGGGCCGGCTGCACTCCACGCCGACAGCACCCGCGCGCTGGCCGAACCGAGGGAGCGCCCGAGCCCTGCGGAGAAGGGGCCACCCTCCTCCGTGGGCTGCAGGGAAGCAGCTAGCTGTAAATTCCGTTTGGGACTCTGGGCACTGCCCAGTGGAGACACTAACACAGCGTGTCTCCTGCCTTGTCCAGAGTGCGGCTTCCCAGCATTGTTCTGAACAGCTCCGGACCCCCACTGAAGCGCAGCGATGGGTGGCTTACACTGAAATGTCCCCCAACCAGGCTGATTTACGGCTGCCAGGAGTCTCAAGGATGTCAGCTCTTCCTGATTAATTTTTTTATCCTTATTTTCCCTCGTTTTATATTTGAATATTGCTTATTGCAATATTCTTCAGAACTATTCTCTGGAAAGCCATACTGGCTAATTTTTGGCTTGTAAATTGCTCATGAGCAGTTTGTGGCTTGTGTTTAAAAAAAAAAAAATCAAGCAACTCTAGCTCATTTTGGTTGGATAAAGAGATTTTGTGGCCTCCATCAATTCTAGTCCCTGACAGCAGTGACAGAGCTCTTATTATCACAAACATACAGTTGCAATTTTAAAATTTGCTTCCTGTGACTCTTTGTTAAAATTTAATCAACAGTTTCTGCTTCCACAAACATTTCCGGCAGAAAGTTCACTTTATAGAATATTCACGGGCAACAAGTAGGAAGGAAGGTAAAGCAAATTTGAGTTTTTGATGTGAGCAAACCCTTGCTGGTTGTCCAGCTACTCCACTGAAGGATTTAGGGAGGAGCAGCAAAGGAAGGTGTGACACAAGTAATTTTCTAGGAGATATTGCAGAATGCAAGCAACCCGAAACAAAGACCAATGATGCAGCAGCGAAATGTGGGTGAAGAAAAGACAATAGGCAACATAGTGGTAGCCCAAGCAGAAAGACTATTCTGAGTTCAAAATGGTTAGGGGTTTATTGGACCTGCTTTACATCTAGCTGCAGATCACAAGGCGGGAACTTTCGCCAAACTGGCCAACAGATCCTGCACAACACAAACAACTTAAGGTGAAAACCAGAGTTCTGAACAAAAGATGGTTGTTGAGCAAAAAGCTATTAATAGTGCTGGGTTTTATCCCAGAAATGTTGCGTAAAGTGGGACAATTCACATCCCTTCTCTGTGCTTCCATTTCCTCTCTCAAAGATCCCACTTAATATATTTGGGGCAGGGACTGTCTCTTGTTATGACTCTGTGCTGTGAATAGCACAAGGGGAACAATGCTGCAGTCAGGACCTCTGGATGCCACCTCAAATGCCAATTTTAAGCAGCAGTGACAACAAGCAGAAGGAGTTTGGGATCCAAGGAAGACCTGAGAAAAGACAGGGCACAATGTGGGATTCATCTTGTATTATAAGCATGGATGGTTCTCATCTCCATGCAAGTGTGACAGGGAAAGGCAAGGAAGCAGTTGAGCCAGACAAGAAAGAAGGCGGCTCTCTGCCCAGACACTCCAGCTTAAGCAAAATTCCTCCAGAGCTGCTTCTTCACTTCTGCACTCTCACTGCTCCTCCCCTCCACCATCTCCCTAAGCCATCCTTGAATAGCTCCATGCAGAGGAATGCAACCGCCTAGAAACCCAAAAAAGGGATGTTCAGGGGTCTGAGACACAGTATGAAAAACCTGATGGAAAGACTGGTGTCTCCTCTGCTGGGGAACATTTTTATAGGAAACACTCAGTCTAAATACCCTGTTCATGTGACTTCCTGATAAACACGTAGAAGGCACAGTGGTGCCGAGGAGCTGCCCTGGAAAGGCCTGGATAGACCTTTACCATCTTCAGCATCTACAGAACCAACCTGGAAAGGCCCAAAGAAAGGGTTCAGGGGGACTACAAATCACAGGATGAAAAGAATAAGCTTGGAAGAACCCTTCAGAAGTTGAGCAGACCACATCCCTGCCCTGAGGTGGGATCAGCCCTGCAACATCCATCCAACTCACCAGGATACAGACACACAAACAACCTAGTACTACACACCTACACTGCATCCCACAGCATGTCCCAGGACCTGGCTGACTTCAAGGATATACCTGATCCCAAGCTCACAACCTCTCCAACAGGCAACACTAGATCCCCTCTGGRAAAAGGTCCAGGGTCCCTGCAAGAAAGGCTGTCAGTACAAGGACACACTAGTTAGCAGGTGATGGGGAACCCAGCCACATTATCAACTACTGAGACCTGTGAGGGTCTTCTGGTCCCCAGGTGCAAGAGAGATGTTCCACCTATTCCCAAAGACTAGCCCACCTCTCCTTTTGTCTTCCAGTCCTTTATGCTGCCCCTTTTTTCTCTTTTGTTCTCTTTGCCCATGCCAGCTGCCACCAATCACAAGTAACCAAAATCACTCATCTTTGTCCTTCCAGTCTCAATTCACCTTGGCCGTGAGATGCATGGTTTTTTCCTTTCCTTTGCAAAACCAATGCTCTTGAAAACCTTGAACATCAGCCTTAAGCCCCAGTCTCATCCTCCTTTCATTTCTGGAGATGCTGACTACCTCCCACATCTCACTGAAGAGCTCCAGGCAGCCTTGTCTTCATGAAATCGACAGGGCCTGAATCATCCTCTCAGACAGGCGCCTGAATATTGGTGCTGCTTTTCTGGTTTTCTGCCAGTTTGGGATGGTGCATCAGGAGCTCCACTACCACACACAGCTCAGAAATACTTCAGTGCTGCTTTGAGGCTGTGTTGCTCTCTGGTCACACTCTCCCCCTGGCTGCAGGATGTAGAATCTGAGCTTCCACTTGTACTCACACTCCGTTAAAGGTGACTGCTCTTCACCCTCATGCCCTGTCTGTCCCTGCAGTGGCAGTTCCTCTACATAATTGTCAAGCCTGAAACACCAAGAGAAGAAAGCCTTCTTGCTCACCTAGATGCTGCTGTTTGTAGTTACAGGACCCCTGTACATGTACAGAGGACAGATCCGTCCCAGATCAGCTTTTATAATAGTGCTTCTGAGTCAGTAGTTACCTGGGTCTCACCCAAAGCTGGGGGATCATGAAGACTGAACATCACAGTTAAGCACAGCCTACCCTATTATGCTTTTCATCCCACTTTTCAACTTGCACCCCTCCCTTTGTAATTTGGTGGTAAATAAATGTCTGGACAAAATATCAGATAATTAACTGGGAGCGTCTTTGTGAACATGAACAAAAGCTAAATGAACACCTCAGACAGGATCACACATCAGCCCTGCCRTATGAAGGATATTCTGAAAAACCTTCCCAGGTAACTAAAGATGAACAGACCCAACTTCCCAAGTACACTCACAGACTCTCCTTAAGTGCTGTTAACTATGCGCAGCTCACTACGAAGGGCAGCAATTGGCAATACTTTAACTCCCAACACTGCGCTCTCCTTCACTCCCCTGACAATTTGACACACTGATGTTTATCCTAATCCATTGTTCATGGTCCTCCCCACCCAGTTTTCAGCCCATGTGATGCTCTCCTGTCCCTACCAACTGGAATTAATTTGGGGTGCTAGGGCTCTATCAAGAGACTTTACTACAATCTAAATGCTGGCAAAGTATTACCTGCTTTATTACAGATATTTTGGCCTTTTATCAGACACCCGGAGTAAACAAGCAAGCCATCACATTTTTCTGGGGCAATTGGCTTGTAATTCCTGGCTTCCTCAGTGATCCTCAGAATAACCAGGTAACCTTGAGAGGGAGATCCTGGTGAGCAAGGACTGTTTAACAGCATAAACCTTACTCTCCCAGAATTCCCCTCTACCTCTAACTTGTTATATAAAGCTGATGCTGCTAAAACATTTAGCTGAACTTAGGTCAAGAGAAGATGGCTTTTGAAAGACTTCCAATGGTTCATTTGCAATAAATGGCTGAGGAATAAATCATTTCAGCCCTGATGAGTCCTCAAGCAGCCAATTCTGTTAGCGGGGCAACTCCAGCAGCGAAGAACAGGCGAAGGCTTCAGTGACACATGGGGACTCGTGACAGGCACAGAAAGCAGCCAGAAAAGACCACCGTGCTGCAGAGAGGCTGCCATGTTGGGTTAGACCATGCTCCTTGCTAGACAGGGACCTCCACTTCATGGCAGCGAGTATCACTTACTCCTTTTGAATAACTTCCCAGTAGGGAAGTCTTTTGCATTCTCTCAAGGACAGAGCTATTTTTCTGCCCTGATGCCCAGAGGCTTATAACCCCCGCGTGCATTTTTACCCTAGTTAATCCAGCTGACAGCATGCCTATGCTTCATACAAATGTTTCTCCCTTTCTGCCAGTCCTGCTATGCTCTTGCCCTCAGTGACAACAACTTCCAGGGGATACTGATGTACCRAGTGAAAACCAGCCGGGAGCAGTTAGGGATGTCTGGGCTTCCACCTTTGGCCTCAGCGGAGACGTAAAGAAAGAGTGCTTAATTTACATGAGTTTCTGTACTGTCCTTTCAGAGACCTCAGGTTTCAATCCTGTGGGGTGCAAGCTGTTTCCAGGGTCCCCTCCTGCACTCCCAAATGCAAAGGTCCTTCCCTACTCACACACCATCCTTGCAAGAGCCACAGTAATGCTTCACACAGAAAGCACTAGCAGCCTTGTACCAGTGTGACTGGGGACATGGAACCTCCATCCACCACCAGGAGCTGGGCTGGGGACCACCACCACACCTCTGACCCCAATTCAGCAGGCATAGTCCACCCATGGACCCCAGTCAGCTCCCCATAGGACCATATCCCCAGCATCTCAGGTCTGGCATGGTGGGGCTGAGACAGTGCTTGAGGGGTAGATTTGAGGAGAAGGCTTCAGGAAGCTTCATGCTCTGGCACATGAGGGCCACAGATGACAGCTAGGGTGGCCAGTCTGATAGCTCTCGGTGAGGACCATATTTGCAGTCTACAAAGCAAAATACCATACCTACATGCAACTCCCGTAGCATACCGCTCCAGCAACGCAGCCAGCTCACGTGGACTGTGAGCGCAGCACGGAAGGGCTGCTGGCTCAGGGTAATTCATCAAGTTGAGTCCCAGGCTGCTCTGACAGGTTTGGACTCGAGCAGCTAATCCAAGCCCAAACCTGAGGAAGGGGGACTGTCAACTCGGGTTGGTCTGCACAGCCTCTCTGTTCAGGGTGGCTTTTCCAGAGGGTACCAAGAACCCCTAAGGTGGGCTCTGCTTTGAAGTGGTACCTCTTTTCTGGGTACACAGGGAGCCTGAGGGCACCAGCCTCCTCCCTGCCACCCCCTCGCCTCCTCCACAGTGCTAACTGGAGCCAACATTGAGAACCCAAGGCCAGTTCAGAATGGAGTTGCCACAAGAGCTTGTGGCTGCTCAGGTCAAGTGCAGTTGTTCAACCAAGTCCAGCCGGCAGCATGGTAAAAATACCAGCCCTTTTTCTGCAGAATAAAAGGGTTTAAGGCAGGAATCTGGTGCAGAACAGTTCTTTCCCTTTAAATTCACACCCTAGGCCAAGCATGTTTTGCAAGAGTCTCCCTGTGCAGACAAGCCCCGAGGCTTCAATGCAGAAAAACGCCTCTGCTGGGGGAAGCACCCAAGCCATTTCGAGGCCAGGGCCCTGAGTATTACAATGGGGCAGCTGCTAAGCCTGCACGTGGCAGAAGAGATGGGGCAGGCTCAGAGATGTGTGGTTCTACATTAGCGTGAGAAGACAACAAATATGCACAAGAGACACTCGGTGTCTCTTCTGACCTGCAAAAAAGACCATGAAGAGAAGAAGGGGAAAGGAGGAGAGGACAGACAGATGCCACACACTCAGCTCAGCTCACTTGGAAATCATGAATTGTGCCTCTTCTCGTTTTCAAAAATGATGATATTGGATTAAATACAATGAGCTATCCATCTAGAGATGTGGTTGAGGCTTGTTATTATCTTTGATATTGTGAATGTTTAGGCCCCAGAAAGGACACACTGTCTGGCTTTGCCCTGTGGTGACAAAGGATAAGAGAAATTGGAGATTCCCAGAAAATAAAGCAAGTACAATACCTGGGGCTTTACGGGAAATACCAGATTATCACAGTTCTGGCAATAAAACCAAAACTGTTGGCAGTGCTTCAGATTACTACTGCTTCTTTTTTCCTTTCTAACCCCCCAAACTGAACAAGACACCTACCTAACCCGTAAGAAAACCAGAGCTGTGACTCATGCCATCTCCCTCAAACACTGACTCAAAACATTACCAACACAAAATGTTACAACACATGAAATGAGCAATGGCCCTGCTAACACGAGGCTTGTTCTTAAAATTGCATGGCCTGCCCACATTTTCTAAATATAGGATAGACAAGGAAACCTCTCCAGAAGCACTAATAATTCAAACAACCAAATACGTGCTGTGTGGACAGAGGTGGTTTTGAAAGCTGTTATCAACATATTTCCATTGTACAACATTTCTTTGCCACTCCTGCTTTCTCTTCTGCCCATCAGCAGCAGGTAGAATGGATAAGCTCAACCACAAAAGGGAGCAATTCCCTGAAATGTAGCTTAGGAAAGTCCTAAGCAACAACAGCAGCATTGCAGCTGCTTGTCTGCAGATTCACGAGGGCAGTCTTATACCTGGAAGTTTGCCAGTAGAAGAGCTAGAAGTATTATTGAGAAAAATTGAAGCTTGGGAGGTGTGTGGAAGCCAAGGTCACTTGCACTGAGAAGGGTCTGCAGCACCTACACTGTCGTCAGCTGGACAGATCAGAATCCATGAGCCTGCCCTGACAAATTAGCTGAGAGAGAGGAGCACTGAAGAGCCATAAGTATGCACTGTAACCAGTACGTAAGGGCTAGGTGCTAGGGCTACACAGCCCAAAATCGTAGCGTGCCTTTACTGCTGCTTTACCAATACTGGTATGCAAGCAAGCGACAGAAAAGGTTGCTCAGGACGCCTTCATGTAGCAATGTTCTTTCCTGAGTGCAGTGCAGACATCACGCCAGCTGGGTAAGGACCGTTTGCCCATGGCAACCTTTTTCACTTGACAGCTCTTCTTTGGTTATCAACAAATCTCTTCATCCTCATGCCTGAAAGTGCACAAGTGCGAATCGGGAAAGCTGAGTSAGATCCTCAGCCTTGTCGTTAAGGAACGGGCTGCTGCAGCGCAGCATGGGTGCCTACATGCCACCACCATGGGATGGGCACTGTCCTTCAMCTCCTGCCGGAAACTCAAGTGTTCATTTAATCATCATCTGCAACCATTCCTCCAGATTTTTACCATTCTCCCCCAACTACCAGCATTATTTGCCAAGATGTCCCTCCTGAAAGCCACCCGCTGACATTTCTTCAGGGGGTCCCCCAAACCAAGATACCCAGGAGTTTACCASGTCTCTCCCTTAATCTAAATGTGTCCACTTCAAACAGCAGAAAAGCTCCCTTATTCCTAAATGGTCTCACTAGCCCTGCTGTACAGAAAGGGGGTGCCCAGGGCTCATCAGGGTGGGCAGTGGGAAGGACACCCAGAAATAGGTAATTCGCGCTGCCTCCCATCTTCCTGAGAAGACCTTTTTATGGGAAAAAGTTCAGATTCTGGACAAAGACTATTCATACCTGGGAGGGTTGGGAGAGGTAACCCAGGACTGAGTGGGAAATGTTCTCTCAAGTAGGCAAGAAGCATGGACATCATTATACACACACTGCTTTTGGTACTGAGTCATCATTTCATGTAAGATCCAGGATAATTTCTGTTTTGGGCTGAATCTCTTTTTCTTGATCATATAACTGGCATCTCTGCAATGCAAGGACCTCTTCTGCGATGCAAGTTTTAGCTGTGTTTGTTACCCAACAGCCAGCCAGAGAGTTTATTTTAGCATTCATTAATTGTGCCTCTCACGCAGACTCTCAGCACAAATACAGAAACCTAATCTCATTAATTGACAAATGTGAAGCAAAATACACTTCCATGCCAAAGAGAAGTTCATCACATTCCTTGTCCTTGCCCTCCAGGCAAAAGCCTGAATGAGCAGATGAAACACGCATGATCTCTGGAAGGGAAACAAACTGCTTCTTGGGTAGCAGCGATCAGGCAGACTCCTGGCCTTTGAAAGACAGACTGCCCAGCTCCAGCACCTCGACCTACAGATCCAGGACCTGTTAGCAAGACTCTCTGGATCTGAATCACTTTAACACCTCAGTCATTTTCAGGCAACCAAGATTCATAGCACAAGATTTGCAATTTGCTCTGCTCATGGCAGAAGTCACACAGCCTAGCACTGGGATATTGTGTGATGTAGAACCTGATGCTGCTGGACAAGCTGCTGTGTCCATCAGTGATTGCATCATGGAGCAGGCATAGCAGCAGTACAGGCTGGCTCTGAAAACCTGCTGGCTGAGAAAGCCCTGCCTTGCATTGCCAGCTGTCTACCCAAAAGGGAGCAATGTACCACCAGCAGTAGCCACTGGAGTGTCTCTCAAGCCTCTTCCCCATTAGTATTCCTCTTGCTTGTAAACCCTGCAATGGAAGTCAGGCAGGTGATTTTTTTTTTGCTTTGTAGTGCAGCTGAGCCTTCTATCCTGCAGAGAGCAGCAAGTTAGCATGGGCACAGCTGAAGCTGGTTACCTTGCCCTGCAGAACAACTGTGCTAGCAGCTGAAAGATCCTCCCTCCCTCTGCCAGGCCCRAACTCAGCATTCCTTGTTGCCAGCCCTGCCCCACTCACCAGAGCTTGGAAATGGGCACAGGAGACAGGCRTCTGAACACCCTTGCAGTGCAAGCAAGGGGGACATGGCCAGGTTCAAGGGAGCAGGCAGTGCCTTTGCCTCAGCTCCCTGGCCCTTTTTCTCCCAAGAACATCAATAGCCAGTTCCCTGCTGGGACCTGAGCTCACTTGCTGATCTGACTTCTCACATCACGAATGTGGGAGTGCTATTAATAATCTGGCCAACACCAGGTACTCTGAGTAGACTCCACAAACCCACGCCTGTGCACGCACCACTCCTGGAGTAAGACTAGTTTGCCCCCAGAGCAAGGAGGCTTCTCTCCGGGAGCACTTAGGTCAAGCTGAGAGATGGGAAACAGCTTGAACACAAAGAGCTCTTTTGGTGTGCTTTGAACCAGACATAGCTGCTGAGCATGGGAGTTTTGTCAGTGGTTTGGCTGGAGGAAGAGATGTACAAGAGGCATACAAGGAGCTACAGGATCAGTACAGGCTTTGCCAGAGTAGTGTGATAGCCAAAATTGCATACCCACACCCCCCAGAGGGCTGGAGTGCATCAGGATCCAGGGGACTCTTGCAAAGTGCCATGGACTTCAAAGTGGAATAAAAAATTCATGTGAGCACAAACATATGTACACATGTACACATACACAGTTTCGGAGTTGGAATAAAGTCCCAGCCTTCAAATCAAAAAGCTGTTGAAAGCAAGAAGGTTGGATGCTCAGCTGGTACGTATCACACACACACCAACAAAGCCAGAGGAGATAGGTCAGAGAAACATCTGCTGAGAACCTGGCTGATGGATTTTAACCTGATTTTACCCTGATTAAGCAAATGTGCAAATTCTGACACCAAAAAGGTTTCTCTGAAGGGCTTCCAAACATCAGTCAGTGATGTAGGAAATCTGCTTCAAATTTTTGGAGTGTTTTTTTTTTAAAACAAAACACTAAAGCACCTGACTTCAGTGTAGTTTTAAGGTAAACTGAAGTTTCACTGCTTCCCTAAAGAACACTTTTTCTGTCCATCTCACACATTCATAGCTGTCTTTCTTTTCCTGAGGTGCCAGCCACCCAGTCTCAGACTTGGAGAGCAAATGCAGTTCCCTTCTCCTCCCCATCCTCACCAGGCATGACAATTCAGCAAGARAAACTGGGCTCTGACTTCCATGTGTAGTCAAAAATTTAAGGGGATAGTAAGGATGAGACAAGCTGTAGAARGGCTCCAGGACCATCAGACTCCTCAGAAGTATGATCGTCACCATAACTGCATGGAGACAGCCTTGTGTGGCTTATTGCCTTGTGTGGCTTCTCTGCAAAGCAGCTCTCCCTCATATTGAGGAGCTCTTACCTTCCAGACATGCCTGAACTAAAATCCTTTATAATGGCWGATGACTGAGTCTGCCAAGCCTAATTACCAGAGTTATTAATTACCTAAATGTTTAATTTTTACCACTATTACTTGTATTTGTTGTTACAATTTGGAACATCTCAAAAATGCAGTAACACAACACTGCCCTTGTCAGAGGGGAGACAATCCCAGGTCATGTCAGTTCAAAACACAGCTTTCTGTCTGGAGCACAGGACAGGAGCCAGGACCGTGTCCTGGCCAGGAGACCACACATGTCTTGCACTGCTCTGGACACACTCATGGGATGTTGAGGGAACCTGCAGTTTTGCTCCCATCAGGCCCTAGCGAGTCCGGTGAGAGCTTCCCTCTTGGCCAGAGGCGCATCTCCCAGTCACATGAGCTTCGTTATCCTGCCCCAGACAGGAGGTCAGTGCAACAGGTGACACATGTCCGAGCTCCAGCCCAGGTGGAGAGGCCTTCGCCCTCACAAACCGCCTCTGCTACCAGCACGTCCCTCCACCTCACTGGTGCTGGCAGACCAGTGGAGGGTGACCAGCCAACAGGACAGCATGCACTGACAGAAACCAGGCCAAGTAGCTTGACACAGCACCAAGCAAACTTCTGGGTGAACCAGGAGTGGTGAGTGGCTCCTACCCAGCCTTCCACTCCCCTCCAGCCTCATCCTCAGTAACGGGAGATGCAGCTTTCCCAAAGGAAAGCTCCAGGTTATCTCACTGCCTGACGGTCTCTGCCCTGAACACAGTCTCCAGCACAGAGTGGACAGCCAGCCTTTGCTGGGACTTCACAGTCCCAAAGGAAATGGCCCAGATTTACAGTCCTAGTCATGAGCTGCAAGCTCAGCTACTCTTGGACTTAGGTTCTTCAAGTTCTCTTCAAGAAACACTTCGTTTTTTATGGAGCTTTGCTCCCAGAAGAACACAAGCACATCCAAGCAAGAGCCATGTGTGACCCACAGCTCCGCTCATTGCTTACTGCAAGAGTATGGTCCCACTATAACAAAGCTCCCGGTCACTTAAAAAGGCATGGGGTCATACGACCCCCATGCTGAACTCCCCTTATGCACCTGAAAGTGTTCATCGGAGTCCAAGGGAAAATGAGGAGGGGTCAGAGGAACAAGAGGCTCATTTGCCCTCCTCTCGCTGCCTCTGGAGTTACGCAACGGAAGAAGTGGGATGTAGGTACACACACTCACCCTGTCCTAGTCTCATCCCATCTTCTCCAGTCAGTTTTGAGTTCAAACATATGCTGCAGTCCCATTAGAGCTCAGTGCTGAGGCAAGACTAGAGATCAGGGTAGCACTCAGAGCAGCAGGCTGGCAGTCCAGATGCAGGAAGAAGGATGACACAACCATGCTGTTCACGGCAACACAGCTTTTCTTTAGCCGCTTTGCAGCTGGAGCCCGTCACATTAACAAAGGCAGGAGAATGAACCGAGGGCATGACCTCAAAGGTCGGCAGCCAGGCTGTGCTCAGCCCCTCTCCAGATGTTCCTCCTCTCACCAGAGACTGCCTTTCCCAGGTTACTTACATCCTCCAAAAAGGGACTGAAAATGGGATGCCCAGGGCTCTGACTCACCAGCTTTTGGATCCATAGTGGAATTACTTACTCATGTACCATTCTGCTCCATCCTGCCCCTCTGCCAGGAGTTCCTACCCCCCTCGTCTGCCTGAATGGAAAGATGGGTTTTTCCTCAACCCTGCTGGGTCTCTCTCCCATAACCCTTCTGTTTGTATTAACACCTGAGACTATGAGCCAGGGGCAGTGGAGGAACAGATCCACATGTCCATTTATCAATCCCTCCTTCTGCAAAGCTAGCGAGCTCCAGCAAAAAGACCAGAAAGCAGCTGGGACATATAACCTCTTCCTTTACCCCAGTGTGAATCACTGGAGCTTGTGAGTCAGACCCCCTCCATTCCCAAAGCTGAGCAAGTTACTGCACGTTTGCTGATCCGTGGTAACTGGCCACATGAGAGCTCTCAGCCACATGGCAATGGCAACAGCAGTTCATTCATTTAGCCAGTGGAAATGCTCTAGTGAAAACATGCATGTGGACAGATCCTGGAGCAGAGCAGACATCTGGTACCTTGTGTGTCTGGGTGTTTATAAAAAACAAAACTGCTACTGTAGGATATGTGCTGTGGGTTATCCTTCTTGCAGACAAACCTTTTGGCTAATGTTTCTACGAGCTCCTTAGAAGTGGAGTCTTTCCTACAAACAGAAGACTAAGAACAAATCAAGCACAAATCAAGAGCATGTTCACCCTGCGATGTAGACAGAGCTCACACAGAGGTACCTTAGCCAGCCGTGAAGTAGCTTTTTAGTTGCACTACTGTTGAGTATCTCTGATAGCATAAGCTTCTATCATCACAAAGCCTGCACCTAGCATCTGCAAGGGACCTTCACATCCCTCAACAAACTCTGTGTTAATGTGGCAGCACTCTAAAGCTCCCCAGACTGGTAGACCCGGCTAACGTACGCCTGCTTCCACTGCAATCCCACYGCTGGCTCACGCCCAGGGGCACCCTTCCTCCCTAAGACCTCTGGAGTTTCAACTGCAATCCCCCTCTGCACAACCTTTCTACCAAATCCTGACTCATCTGGGAACTAAGGTCAAGCTGGTTCCTACTGAAACATGAGACACTCTCTGCAGAGACTCTTCACCTGCTCTCCGAGTAGTTTTCCAGCATTAGTATTTGCCATGGGCAGTTCAASAGAAAGGCTCAATTCCTGTGTTGCCTGCCTTATTAGCACTGACAAACAACAAAAACCTTAAGCACACGCAATGTTTTCCTCAGCACCAAGTAAAAATAAGAGCAAATGCCTGGAATTGCTGGGGAATTTAACCAACTAAATGCTTTACATTTCTCTGGTCTTTTCTCCCCAAGCGACCTCAAGGAAGTACAGATGAAATACAGACTGTTTCCATAGCCCTTTCCTTTCCACTTTGCTCCTCGCCTACGCCACTATCAAGGCTTCCTCCAGCCCTTTTGCTTCTCCTCCTGCCTGTCTCCCCGTGAGGCTGGTGCACTGGCCTCCTAATCCACTGCCACAGCTCTGGCATTTGCTCCCCCTGTTCTGCTCTGAACTTTTGCTTTGGCACTGGCTCATTTGTCCCAATTCTCCAAATCTTTCAGAGTGAGAGAAGGCAGCTTTTTTTACACCCACAGTCTTGCCTCAGTGTCAAGTCTTTGACTGCGCCAAGCCATCCAGTGTCTGATAAAGTACCATCTTCTCTTGCAGTGAGGAAGTTTTCTTCCAGACCTGAACTTTGCCAGCATTGTGGGAGCATTATACATTTATTGGCTGGTCTGTTGCTACATTCTGCAGCTCACGTAGTCCCTGCTGGGTGTACCTTCCACGTGCGTTGGGTGGGACACAGTCTGTCTATCTTTCAATGCATGTTACAAACATCTAAAAGAGGGATCCTGTTGCTGCTTCTTCATAGGTGGACACCATCTCCCTCTGGAGGCCTTCACAGGCTGTTCCACTGGCTAGATCTGTAGCTGAGGCACTTGCTTTAAGACAGCTGCATCACTAGAGGCATAAAAATGTGAGTTTAGATTAAAGATAGCCCTTGTCCTCAGAACAAAGCTAGCACTTCGCATGAGATCAGCAATCCTCTTTTACACATTCACAGAAGCCAAAAAAAATGTGTTAAAAGCCACAGTGGAAGAATCCTCTCCTCCCCTGAGTCTGAGAGACCTCAAGGGAAATCTAGCACCCCCCATGGCACATTGATGCTCTTTCCTGAAACTAYTGTTTCAGCTGTCTTTTCCTCTAAGAGGTTTTTCTGCTGCTCTGATTCACTGGCAGTGAATAGCTCTACTACACGGGGCAATTYCCCCAGACCAGCTGGCAGGGCTGGGGAGATCACCTCTGGAAGTCGGAGTGAGTGTTTTTCTGTGCCAGAGCTGTCCTGGTGCTCTCTGCAGAGCACACCATGAAGGGGTGTCTAGGGGCAATTTCCCATGAAGACACCCATGAGCACAAGGGTAGATCAAGACTTTCAGAGTGCCATAGGTAACAAAGTTTGGCCCTCAGCAGGCAGACTGTTCAGGGGTGCAGTGTGAAGAAGGAAGGCTTTCCACCCTGTTATCATCCCCTGAGTCTCCCCTGCAGTGGCCATATACAACAAATGTTCCTGTCTGGATCTCCTGAGAGTCTGTTTAAGATTTTTGTAGGTTCCTCTTCTGCCTCCTGGTTTCAGAGGGGTCAGCACACCCCATTTGCATGGAAATACTACAACCTGGGGAAAACCAGAGAACACGAATTGTCCTCGCAGTGCACTGCCAGTTGCCTGATTTGTGCCAGGCCTGGGTTTTTGCATCAGCCCAAGCATGCTAGAGAGGCAGTCTGAGGTCCAACCACAAGCTGAAGAAATAGAGTCCACAGGATGCTCAGCTGCCTGGAGTGAGGGTCTATGTGCCAGGACTGGGGCATCTGCTCAGAATTGATTGGGGGAGGAACTCTTCTCTTCTAAAAGTCCATTTGGGGAAGCATTGYTGTGGTGCCCCTTAGACCCCATGGCAAAGGTGACCCATGATGGGAAAAGGTGTTCACATGTTCCATCGATCCCAGTCAACCCAACCCAAAGCAGGATTTGCTTCAGAGATACCACAGGCAACCAAGTGTCTTCGTCTGATGGACCCACGGAGCAAACAATGGGCAACCTCTGCAGCAGTACAAGGCAAAGGAGTGACCTGGATCTAAGTAATCTCATTAGTAATGAATGTAATAAAAGGACTGTGTTCATGCTGTGCAAGTCAAACCCAGAACCTTTCTTTTCTTTTGTTGAGGTACAGACAGGATCAATGCAATCATCCCCCATTCTGCTCTGGATCCATTAGTAAAGAGAAAGGGGKTTTGCACTCTGGCCAAAGTGTCCAGTTGTGAGATTTATATGTGATAAAACACGCCTACAGTGCATCTCAACAGAGGACCAGGTTGTCAGCATGAGAAACTACAGGTAAAGGGTCTTTACATGTCACCCTAGAGCAGTGAGCTACTGCAGGGCTTTGATGTGGCACTAGAAAACAGAGTGTGGTCTGACCCCTCAGCTCACACCCGGTCCTTTCCCCCACACGCCCCCCATGGCTCAAGGCAGGTGGTTGCTCCCTCGGCAGTCCCAGTGTGCCTCATTCCCCCACTCAGTCCCACCAACCCCTCCATCCTTCTCCCAGTAGAGAAGATGCCCACGACGTAGGCACTGCCCTGTCCCCTCTGTGCACTTAGGAGGCAGGGTCGTCCTGCAGATGGCTGTGAGACAGCCCCCAGTCCCTGCACACTCCAGAGCCCCTTGGGCAGATCCAGTCATCTTCAAGCAGCTGCTGTCTCTGCTTGGTGGTTTCAAGCTCCCTGTCCTGAAGCTATCCCAAAAGTCTCCTCCCASATCCCACAGCAACAGCTATGTTCTGATGTCATAAGCAGGAGACCACGCGTGAGGTCAGCCTGCCACGGCATCAGCACCAGCTGCCACCCCAGCAGCTCTGGGGCTGAGCTGGTGGCGGAGCCCATGCCCTGGGCACAGCAGGATGGTGAACAGAGCTGGGCCTCTGTGCTCAGAGCAAGGGATGAAAAAGGGTAGGGGCAAATCCTGCCACCAATGATGCCATCAGGAAGCCAAAACAAAACTATTCAGGTCAAGAGCACTCACTAGCATCATGGTAGCAGGACCAAGAGCAGAACCGTATCCAGGCAAGTGAAGAGCTAAACTGTCTGACAGACTCCCCCAGGACCCAGTCCAGCTTGTAGCCTCTCTTAACACTGATAAAACACAAAGTCTGACAGAGTTGCCGCTCTGTCCAAATACATTGCCAGATAAACGACAGATAAGAAACAGCCAAGGATAATCYGTCCCTGATACCATGACAGAGAAAGAAATACCACTGTGCTGCATTACCACCAAACTTTCTTTATCTCTCAAGACAGTTCTCGCATTGCCCTGGCTCGTACTCCCCATTTACTCAGGAATCAAACTTTATCAGTTAAAGGCAAGCTAAACATTTTATCCCAGCAACATCTTAAGTATTGCCTTGCTCATTCAGCAAGGAACAGTCAGATCTCCTCAGGAACAGTCTGATTTCACTAATAAGCATATCAGCAAAGAGTGAAGGTTTACAGTCCATATGTCTTTAACTACAACTCAATGCAGTTACCTCAAAAAGTGAGGCTATGACTTAAATCTGATCTCTCAGAGTTGGTCTGTCCCAAGGAACAGTCCCTATGATCCTCCAAAATAGTGGCTTTTGATATTTACCTCAGGAAAAAGCAAGAAAACAACCAACCAAACAGCAAAACTTGACACACCAGAACACCCAGAGAATTACCACAAACCCCCTCAATTATCGTATCACCATGACAGGAACCGAGTGCTGCTGTTTTTTGAAAGAGTACGTTGCCCTGAATTCCTGGGGCTTTGGGTATTTAAAAAAAAAAAAAAAAAAAAAAAAGAGAAGATCAAGAAGAAAGCAGACCTATAACAGCATGAAATATGAATGAGATGCAGAGATTTGCACACTTGCCTGGCAAATGCTCCCTATCATTTGCACCCTCATGCAACCCACAAGTACTTTACTGCTGGCTTTCTGGCTTCTCTCTTCTTCCTATAAGTAAAATTTGTTAAAAATGGGAAGTACCTTTTCCTGGGTCAGGTTCTCTTTCCCCTCTTTTCCCTTCTTTGTTCTTTTTGCTCTTTCCTTTCCCTTTTTTCTTGTTCTCAGACATTCTGCACAAGTGTTTACAGTCTCAGGAAAAGACAGTCCACACCAGATCTATATGCCCCACGACTGCTACTCCAAATGTTACTTGCCAGCTGCAACTTCCGACTGTTCTTATATTGTTTCTGACACAGACAACACCCACCACTGGGTGGAGAAGCAAAACTTTAACCGTTTGCTCACTGCTCCCAGTTGTCTGAAAAGATGCACTGGGTTACAGTGGGAGGGCAAGGGGAGCAGCGCTACAGGACGGGAGTACCTTTCCCGAGAGTGTGTTGGACACACGAAGTCTAGAGGTGGTTTTCCGCTTGCTGATTCTGTCTCTGGCTGCAAATAAGTTCTGAATAGCTTCTGGAGCATTACAGAAATAAGTGTTTTAGGGAACTGCTGAGGTTCAGACCTCAGTGATACATGAGAGGTAGTGGAGTCTAAAGAAAAGGGTAGAGGCTTGCAACCCATTCTTGTTCTGCTTTGACCCTGCAGAGGGATTAAGTTGGCCTTTCTCCTCGTATTGTTGTTCTCACCATAAATGAGAGTGACTTCACCTGCCCTTTCACTCAGCATTTTGCTGTCCCAGGAGATCTTTCCAAAAGCTAGGAATAGTTGGAGAGCCCTTACCTGCACTTCTTGTATCTGTCCTCCATCACTGGGAGCTCTAGGTGGTTGATTAAGCCCATGTCTCATCTGCTTGGGAGTTAACAAGGCCCTTTTCCACAGGTCCAACATGTGACGGGTGACTCAGCCCAATCCCCTTCTGTATGGCAGGCCATGCTGATATCGCCTTAAAAGTCCATCAGGATCCCCAGCTGGAAAGCCCCAGAGTACTGCCAAATCATTCCCAGATGCAGCTAAGGGCTTCAAAGGTCCAAAAGGGGCATAAGCCATAAGGCACTGGGTAGCACATTCGATCCTGTTATCCGTTAATGAAATCCAATTCCATGGCCGTGAGTAAAGCATGTCCTCCAGAGAAGCACTCCCGCCTGGTGTACGGACATCAAGAAATGAATGAGCTATCAGCCCCCTTGGGATCTTCTCCCAATGGTTAATCACCCTCATTGTTAAAAATGTCTGCCTGCTCTAAAGTGGAATATCTGGCTTCACTGTCCAGCCATTGTTTCTTACTCTTGTTTTCTCCTCTAGATTAAAAAGCCCTTCAGCAACTGGTATTTTCTCCCATGGAAGTACTTACACACTGTAATCAAGTTATCCCTCAATCTTCTTTTTGATAAGCTAAACAGATCAAGCTTTTTTCCATTGCTTGCTGTATGGCATTTTCTCCAGCTCAGGGATCATATCTGTGGCTATCCCATTTTGCAATATCCTACTTAAGCTAAGAACACAAAAACCAGGCACTATTCCATTGTCTCTTGTGTACAGAGGCAAGTACAGAGGCAAAATCCCTACTGCCATCCCTTCCCAGCCACTTTAATGCCCAAGAGTCACATTAGGGCACTGGGCTTCACAAGGAAAATCTGTTCCACTGTGTTTCTACTGCAGCTCCTACTAAGTCCCTGCTCTGCCAGACATAGTCCCCTGCTCTCTAACTAGGAGGAATTTCTTGCTCCTTCAAAGCACTACTCTCTGTGGTGAAGCTTCATTTTGTTTTAAAAGAGCCAGTGTGCCAAGCCACTCAGATTAGCCTCTCTAGCTTCTTTCTTCCCACTGGTGCTTGAAACTCCACCAGTCTCTGTCTCACCTTGCTAATTTTATGAGCACGTTCACCTCCAGGCTGCTGGTTACAACGATCTCACTAGAAACACTTCACAGAGCAGTGACTGCATGCCAGCAATGACTTTTTGGTATGCGCTAGTTGATCACTTCTTCACCTGTATATGAGGTACATTAGAGAACTTACAACACTTATTTTCCAGTTTGAGCAGAGGATATGACCACGCTGAATACCTTGTATATAGCCTTATGAAAAGCTGAGAGGTATATGCCGGAAAGCACATAAGCAAACTTGCCTTGAACTATTAGGTAAAAGCTACCAAGCCTGCTGATTTGGAGTTTGAGCCTAACATACATTGTTTTAACAACCTCCGTGGTTTCTTGGTCACAGGACAGTAGTAGCCCATCATACTGTTTCTTTTCCAAATGTGGGATAATAGTGGTTACTGACCAGTTAGTGTCTTCTAAGTCATTATGAATGATGATTTCCATATGGTTATTTCACTGTTTAGCTCATAACCATGTTCCTCTTTGCTAATATGTTTCTAGAGTCCCTTAATTCTGTAGCTGTACTCGATAGGCAATTTCCCTCCAGATGTCTTTATCTTGTTGTCTACACACCATAACTCCAGATGCACATGGATTGCTACCTATTTTTCTCTTTCTAAATTTGTTAATCTTATTATTGCGTCCAGTTGTTGATTTCATTGCTACCACGCTAGGATGGCTATTAGCTGAACCTTGTCCTCTTTCTTGACTCTGAAATCTCGACTTCCTTGGCCTGTGCTCAAAGAGCTCCCGGTTCTTACTAACATTTTCCTGTGAATGTTTTAACACCCAATCAACTTCACTTGGTTTTACTCAGCCTTGAGAAATCAGTTCCTTTGAATCCTCAGGAGTGTTTTATATATATTTATGATTAGGACTCTCATCTGCCAGCCCATATGAATGAAAACCCATCATGGTCACTGGCCCCATGTCAACCTCCAGTGATTAATTCAGCCATCAAAATCAATAATCCAGCACTCACTAGACATAATGAGGCCCAAACAGAGTTCCTTTACCTTAGTGTGATAACTTAGTGTTAGATCTACACAGTTTTGAGAGACTTTGATGTTTTACTGCTAGCRATAGCTCCCTTGCCAGCACGTGTCTCCCGAATGGATGTATCTCATAAAAACCACATTTCCCTCCCTCCTTTCTTTTCTTCTGCAATTTTATTTTCATCTCGAATTATCTTTTACTATGGGTTCCTTTACATGAAGGCTGAGTTTTTTTGCTCCCTGCTTTCATTTCTGAAGATAAACTATAGCTCTTTCTCCACTCCAGCAAATCAGCACCTTCCTTCTTGTTAAAGACACAAAGTCTGTGTTTTCTTGGGATCATCTTTGCAAAGTGTTTGTGTTTAGCGGAGGTTTGTTAAAGTTAACAAGTGCAGCTAAGATGATGCCCTACCTTTTTTCCCCCTTTTTTCAAATTAATGAATAATCAAAGATTCCCTACTGCTGAACAGTGCTCAGAGGGTGAAGCTGCGGACAACAATGCACAGCTCAGCTTCATAAACAGAAAGTGAAAATCACAAAGTCTAAGAAGGGGCAGTGTCTGGCTTGGTCCCACTGTCCTAAACAGCCTGGGACATGCGATGGGAAGAAACAGCACCCACAACACCCGATATGGGTATTTTTGTACCTTGGCAGCAATCACAGTCGCACCTGTGACAGATGAGGAATATTATATGCAGATTAATTTTTGCCTTGGCAGGTGTACATCTTGTATATCTTGTTATCTTATCCAACTGGCTGGCCCCTGTCCCAGGGCAGGGATCCGCCCCTCTGGATCCAGCTTTAGCATCACAGAGATATGGAATATGCTCTCTCCTGAACAATCCCAACGCACAAACACAGGAGCTAAATCCAGCAAGCGACTTCAGTCCTCATGGGGCTACACTGATATAATAAAACCTACCAATGGGAAGGGTATTCCAGTTTGGTGTCCCAGATGCCTCATCTGGCGGTCGGCTTATATTTTAATAGCTGTGCTCTCACAAGTCACTTAATACTTCACTCTAAAATAGCATTTAATGCTTATTGCTTTAAACAGTCTCATGGAGAGTTATAACCTAAACCACTATCAACCTGTGTTTTTTGTAGTCTTTACAATTCCTGTAAGCTTAACAAACAGGAGGCATGTAATTATACAAGAGACTGAGCCATACCTTACGCGCAGCTAATTCTTGCATGAAATCCAGCATACTGATTTTACAACACACTGCCACACCGCGAGCAGCAGGGTGAGCTTACCAGGCAGAGCGTCCTTACTCTCATTAGAATTTGCCTATATGCCAACCTAACAAGTTGGGCTCCTTAATAACCCCCAGGAGGTYAGAACCGAGATCAGGTGAAAGAAAACCTCCCTACCTCTTCCCCCACACAGTATCCATTGCAGTCAGCGGCTGTAAAATTACTTCTTTAAACAAAAATCCCAGATCGGCTCGGTGGAGAATGGAGTCCGCAGCTAAGAGTCACGCTGCTGCATTGCATTCTGGCTTCTTTTCTGGGAGGATAGAAGGCACCACTCCCATGCAGAACAGCAGTGTGCTCTCCAGGGGAAAACAGCGTAGCTTGCAACAGCAAGGTCTGCGTCTGGAAAAAAATTATTAATACAACACCCCCAGCCTGATGGAGATTAAAAAAAAAGCACTGACCCATCAGTGTTATTTGATATTCGCTGAAACCCAGATGGCAAGCCCACTCCAGCTTCTCCAGTCTCTAAATTTCAGAAGCAAAGGCAGGCRCGCACGCTCCACAAACTTCTGAGGCTGTATTTATGGCAGCAATCTTGGGAGCACAATGACCCATTTTAAATCGTGGCGTTTTCAAAAGCTGTCGGTATTGGCTTAACTCTGCTCTCACTGGCATCACCAGGATGGCATCAACTTCTGGGGAACCTCTGTGTCACATTACATGGTCCGTCCTAGAACTGTGAGCTCCTGTTTAACAGTGGAGTCGACCCAAAATTGGTGGTAGCCAGAAATACCTACACGTTATTTCTAGAGAAGTAGAATAAAAGAAGAAACAGTAGGACTGTACCTGTCAGCATCCCTTTGGCTTATCAAGGCAATCCGCTGGACATCATTTCTCCATGACCCTGTTCCTACAAAACACTGCAGGCTTGACAGAAAGACTACGGCATTGTGAAAGCAGCAAAGCTCAGGCTCCTGACCCACCTTGAGCTGGAGATACGCAGAATCCTACCAGCAGGTTCTCTGAAGCAAAACTATTGAAAAGCAGCACAGTGTTCCTGTCAGTGCTGTTCAGACAGCACCTCCAGGACCAGGGTGAAAACCAGATCCTGGGGGTTATCTCCTCACGACAAGCACCTTGTGCCAGAAGAAGAGATCTTGGCATTTGCTGGATCATCAGCTCAACAAAAGCTGTGCTATAGGTTTGTCTGCTGGAACCAACAAGCTGSGAAAGGTATTTTTAAACTGAAAATACCGTCCTTCTTTTTGCACCTCTTGCTGCCACATCTTTTGTTGCCATGCAGGAAAAAAGAAAAACCAYGCAACAAGTACAGCTATTTATTTGTCCAATAAGGGCCCAGATAAATTCCATCTGACCATCACCTGATGTCCCTCTGTTGCACAAATGGCATTTTRCCATGCTCATGTTTCACATCTGCACTCTCCCAAGTCCAGCCTAACCCCCCACTGCACATTCAAACGCAGCTCCGAAACAGCACAGGTCTTGTGGATGATTGATAGAGACCTGACTCAGCCCGCCCGAGTGGGATATTTCACATTGCATCTTCTTTTCCTTTTCATCCTTAAGGAATGAAATCCTCATCTTGACGTGATTTATCATGTAGCAGTTATGTCTTATAACCATATACGTTTGCTCACAGAAGTGAGCTTATGTTATCAACTCTTATTGAAACCCAGCTGAATTTGCTTCTGAAAGCAGGCAGGAAGACAGGGAAGCCAGCGCTGATTCACCTCCTGACAATGGCCTCTTCCCACTCCTGACACATTCAGCAAGCCCATCTCTTGGATGCCGATGACAGCAGAGTCACTGCTAACTTAGATAAATCCCAGCCCTTGTTTGCAACTGCTCCGTGCAGGTCCAAAGCAGGGCTAGACAATGCTCCACCGCTGGAGAAGATGGGTGCTATGGGGTGTCTCTGTGGGGTGCCTCACACAGATGCCCTTTGATGTTTGGGTGCCCTCACACAGCAGCAGGCAGGTCAGTCACTGTGCTTTACTGTGTGGACACTCCTCATGAGTAGGTGCTCCTGGCCCACCACAGCTGTGATGGACAGTCAGTGCTGAGCTTGGACACAGGCTTTGTCCTTGCTTTGGAAGCGGCAGCACCAAGGGCTTGTGTGTGACCAGGCCTTAGCTGATGGTCTTAAATGATGGGCTTTAAATCACAGACTTACCCTTTGCTTCCTGCAAATTGAGGCTCCAAGGCTGCTTAGAACAACCCTGCTGTGAACCAGCCCAAACTCACTAACCAGTCTGGTACAGCTCCAGTTAAATTATCGTGTCCGTGCCCATGAGCCAGCCCTGACATCTTAAAAGCAGAAGTCAGCTCCTTGCTGAGCCAGCCATGCAAGCCCCCAGAGTCTCTGAAATCCTCCTGGATGCTTTTCATCCCATTTGCTATTTCCTTCAAAACTTCTTCTTTATTTCCATTTCCTCCTCCTGCTCCTGCAATCAACAGCAATTTTCATGTGAAACCAATGAACAGGGCGTCCTTCATTCACGCCTCAATCCTAAGCCTTTCAAGTACGTCTGGCCAGAAAAGGCCAGGAAGTTTTGGGGAAAATTCCATGAATTCTTATGGTCTCTTTTTCTCTAGCTGCAACTCTGCTGAAGTGCTGAAGGCCTCAGCAGGTTGTAGCCTCCTACAAAGAAATCAGAAAGTTGCTTTCAGGAGTGTTTATATTTAAGTGATAGCATGAAGCCTCTCCCCCTCGGCCCTTCGCCTGCTCGCAGGGTCAATCTTGTGCTGGAGGAGTAGAAGCAGAAGCAGAGCCCATGCGCATGTAGACCCTGTAATGAGAGGCAGTCTAACACCTCAGTTGCTTATCTGAGTGGATCTAAGAGTGATCCTCTGCTAAGCACTGTGCCAGGCCCATGCATGACCTAGAGAAGTCTATAGGAGGTACTGCTTACATGCAATCACTCTAACTTGTGCATCCCCTGATCCATCATCACCCCTCCCTGTCGCAACACCCATATATCCATTAGTTTCTCAGACCTCCAGCCTAAAGGCTGCTGTCCAGACCCAGGGGATGTTCTGCAAAGATAAAATGCATCCAAAGCCACAATTACATGGCCAAGGACAGAAAAGGCACATCTGATGTATTGGTTCCCCCATTCGAAAGAGAACTTGGACAGAAGAAAGGTTGGACAGGAGAGACTGGGACCACCTGGAGCAAGAATAATCAGAAGCTGCTCTTGTAGTTTCTAGAGACCTGATCTTGGGCAAGAGGCTGCATGTAGGACATCTCAGATGTGTAAGAGCTCACAAGGCTCCATGAAGCAAGAAGATTCCCGGGCTCATCTCACCAGATTACCTCTGGTTCTGTGCGAGCACCAGAGAGTGCAGGTGCAAGGTCCTACCAGTGACATACCCACCAGATCTCACTACTTGGAAAGGCTCTGCAAGGACATCAACTGAAACACCTGAGCTCTGCTTTACAGAACTGTCTAAAAAAGCAATTAGAGATTACATCTCTACCTAAATGAAAGGGTTCTTCCCCAGAAACCTCTCCTGGAACCTTAAAAGACCAAGAAAAGGAGATACAGCATCACTGACAGCAATGCTGTGGGTGCAGAGTGTGATCAGACAGATGAGTACATTACGCAGGGCAGGTGCTGTTCTGTGTTGTATTTGCCTGGTTAAAATGTGCCCGAAGCAGCAGAGTAACTGGATCTGCTGCATTTGATTCAATGGAGTAGATGCTGTGGGTTAAACCCAGTGGGCAGCTAAGCACTACACAGCTGCTCGCTCACTCCCTCCCACCCCCAGTGGGATGGGGGAAGAGGAGAGGAAGAATAAAAGCAGGAAAACTTGGGGGTCAAGATAAAAATAAAAAAATAATAATTGTTTTATAAGTGAAGGATAAATAGAAGAAGAGAGAAGAGAACAAAACAAAAAAGTGATGCAAAGGCAATCACTCAGCACCTCCCATGGGTAGACTGATGCCCARCCAGTTTCCAAGCCAAAGATGGCTAATCCCTTTATTGCTGAGCATGACGTTATATGGTATGGAGTATCTCCTTGTTCAGGTCATCTGCCTGGTTGTGTCCGCTCACAACCTATTGCACACCCCCCCAGTCTATTCACTGGAGAGGCAGAGTGAGAAACAGGCAGCTTTGATGTTGTGCAAACACTGTTTAGCAGAAGTTAGAACATTAGTGTGTTATCAGTATTGTTTTGGTCAAAAATCTAAAACACAGCATTGTATGAGCTGAAGAAAATTAACTCTATCCTAACCAGGCCCAGTACAGGAGACCATCAAAGAGTTCATTCAGGGAGGGTACTGATGTTCACGTCACCTCCCCATGCCTGTGCTACGCTAGGGAACGCGTTCCGCCTGGGCAGGCTCTGCTGGCACTGACACCATGGCCATCTGCGCCATTATGTGCTTCGGGTGGCCAGGAGACAGCAACGGAGCAGGGCCACAGCTGCCAGCTCTGCTCCTCCTGCTCCAGGGAGAGAGACGGGCAGTTGAAGCATCTGCTGTTGTCTCTGCCCATGGGAGAAAAGAGAGGGGGAGCTCAGGCAGCCACGAGAATAGTTACATACTCTCCCTCGATAGGGACAAGAGCAGCCAGGTGATGATCAGCACAGAAATCAGGCTGCAGAGGGGGTTCCTCCAGGATGTGTGGGGAAGAAGGTGGAGAGGGGGTCCCTGGTGATTCCCAGAAATAACTCAGCATGAAAAGGCCTGAATTGACAGCACCGGCTACTCAGCCAGGTAAGATCAGCCTGCAGGGATTTTAGGCAGCCCTCTGTCCCACAGCGACATGGGGGAGTTAATCTGTGCCTTTCTCTAGGCTGCCTTACGTTCAGGGCTAAGCTGAGAGCATTTTCTTTGCATAACTTCTCTAATCCAGAGACAGAATAGCCTGGGGGAACAGCTCGCGACTTTGCAGCTGGGAAGAAGCAGCAGCAAATCCATGTTATTACTTTTGCCCTCCCCAACAGGCTGCCTCTTGTGCAGGTGTGAGGGCACAAAGCACAAGAGGAGCCACCTCCAGAATTTGATTCACTCCCTCTTCTCACAGCCAGTCCATATATTTGGCTCCTCCAGGCCAAAGGAAGGCCTCCTGCCCTTCACTAGCCAGCCCATCCTTTTTTTGGGTCACTGCCAATTCACCTCTGCCTTGTTCACTAATGCACAGTCGAGGCCACAGCTGGCCCAAGGAGATACCACCTACTGCTGCCTCTCCGTGCTGATGCCTGGGAGCAGAGAGCTCAGCACCGCTTCATATTACAGCCTACTGTCGAATTTGTTATCTGCTCACGCAGCCAGGACTCTCTTAGAATTACTGCTTTCCAAACAGCTCCTTCTCATTACATAATTGTGCCTATAATTGTTCTTGCCCAAAGGTAATAGCTGTGTTTCTCGCAGATTATAACCAAGATTATCCTGTTCTGCTCACTGTCAAAACCCTCCATCTCGCCTTTTATTCTCTGCTCTCTCCTCTCATTTGCATTACGCCTTTCGAGAACCCAATGCGGGGCTTTTCCACACTGGTCCCCCATGTTACCACCAGCACGTTACGTAGTGAGGGGAGTGACTATTAGCCTGGGCAGCATCTCCCCTTTCGCCCTTGCCAGACGAGTGCTCGGCGTGGCCACTCCTCCCTCCATCAATCCTTTCCACATATTGCAAGCTATTCCAGCTGATTGGCGCTCCAGTCTCCAACAAGGTCTACGTCGCACCACAGCACACTGCGAAGGGTTATCCGCTGTCTTCCTCAGTCCACTAATTGTGTAATTATGCAGAAATGGCCTGTCTGGTACAATCTATTTCTCATACTCCCCTGTGGTGCCTGTTGCTTACAATGCTCATTATTCCTCTAAGTATTTGCAGACCTTCACCCTCCATCATATTTCCACAAATTGCAGTTCTATTAACAAGGGAACAATTCCTGAAGTCCTTGCAAACATTGTATTCATTTTCTCAACTGCTCCCTCCTTTCTGGTCAGGAGCAGATCTAGTGCTGTCTCCAGGCTGGCTCAGATTCTCCTGCTGTCTCAGTTCAGCAAAGGTGCCTTTGCTCTTGAGTCTCTCCCATGCAATTTGCTCATCTGCCAGACTCATGAGGCCAGGCTGTGCAGGACCTCAACGTGCGGAGCAACGGGAGGTGTGCTGTCCCACACTGACTGCCTGCAGGGTCCACACACCTCACCCTCTGCTACGGGTACGTACTGCTGGCTCTTTGCTACTCAATCCATACCGCAAGGAGGAGACAGGCGGACTCTTTGCTTCATGCAGGATTTCTGCCTGGTACCAGACTCATCTGTCTGTGCGATTAAACACCAACTAAGGCCTGTTCTTCAGACTCAGCTTCCTGCCACAAGTGTGCACTAGGTCTGAGCTCAGAGCACTCCCCCTCCAGAGAGAAGGAGCCTACCCATGTTAGGATGCAACCACCATCCCCTGCTTTCATCTGCCTGATATGGTTAACAGCATGCCTGGATAAGGTCAGCACCAGACCTCCCCAGCCTGGACCTTCTGAGCTAGAGGAAGGCTAATGGCCAGMAACCTGGCTGGAGATCCTGATACACTTCAAGGTGGCACAGCAAGGGCAAGTAGCAGATGTGAGCCACTGCTTTTTGGGGACACGGCATTGGAGGCAGGGTGGGGAGGCTCTGGACCAAACACCAAGTTCCCTGGGGACTGTGGCTCCTACCGAGGGTTATGCTAGAGGTAGGGGATAGCTGCAGGAGGCCAGGCCAGGCTTGTGTAAGTCAGCAATGGCATTGGAGGGACCTGGAGCACAAAGGTTGGCCCATTGCCCAAGACTCAACATGTCAGGAGCCCTCCAGGCCCTGAGAAGTAGTATTTCGGGGAATTTCCTTCCTTGCCGACAAGAGGAATCAGAGGGACACCAGGGCAGCCACCAAGTGACTTCTTAAAAATTAAGAGCCTTACCTCGTGTCAGCACCACTGCAGGCAGGAGTGGGAGTGGGAGCCCCAGACCCAGCAGCTATTTTCTGGATGAGAGCTAGACACAGTACCGTTGAGCAGAGGTACTGTGTGTCAGCATATCCCTCAAATCCCTCATCCCTCAAATGAAACCTTAAGTGAGGTCATGTGAGATCACCAAAGGCCCAGGAGTGAAGGACAGTAGGAGACTGCACTAACACAGCAGCACTTGGCATCCCTCTGGGCAGGTACACCAACAGAAATACCTTCCCAACAATGAATAATGCCACAGGGCTCTACCTCTCTCTCACTATAGCCAATGCAAATCCTCAAGGTCAACTGGAGTTGAGGGAACATTTAGGATGGGCAAGGGAATGCTTAGGCATAGTGGTAATAGTTGGTTGGGTTGGTCTTTAGTTTTGGTCCACTTGTTCAGCTTCCCTTGCTTGGAGGGACCTGGGATCCGCCCTACAGGCAGAGTTCTTGTACCTTGTGCATCACACCTCACAAACAGGTTAGCAGAGCACAGCAAAACAGGGGTGGTCATGCAATGGACAGACTCTAACAAGCCTAGGTGGTCAGCTGGCACATAATACATCTTTGATCTCTCTGCCAGCCACAGTGCCTCTGTAACCTGGACTTCTCACTCACCCCCAGAGCTATGCAGCAGACCATGCAAGCGAGAGCTCATGGCAATAGTCCCAAGTTGATCGTCTGCCTTTATCAGCAACAACCCAGGGAAGGGGCTCAGAAGAGACCTAAGGGACCTTTCTACAAGAATAAATTGGAATTTACTGCAGAGCTGGATGCCCTGAGCAGTCTGGCTATCAGTGATATGCAGAGGAACCTTATGTCAGGCTTAATTTCCATTTTGAATTTCCAGTACAGCTTTTGGCTTATTTGACTTGTGCCACAGACAGCGCAATAAGAAAAGAACTGTTACAACTGTTGATCATGATAATAGACCAACTATGTTACTAAGCCTCACACAGGGTTATCTCTGGCATAGTATTCCACAAGAGAATTTAAATGTCCCTATAAAATTTAATTCTAACTATCTTTCTCCTAGATATTTCTGAAAAGGGGTCTCCCATGAGAGGCCTGGTGCTCTCTGCTTTCATTAAGTCTAGACATTTCATAAAGCAGTCTCTCCATTTACTGTTCTGGCTTCCTCATTGTAAGCCAAGAGTTGATAAGACTTCACAAAAGGAGAAGAGGAGAATACAGCAAAAAAACCCAATTTGACACCATTTGGCCAGCTCAGTTGTAGATCTTAGCAGAGAGTTAATGGAGGAGAATGAACATGCTGCTCAGTCAGACAGGACTCCTCCATCCTCCTTTAATGACAGACCAACTGCTTTTGTAACTACCCCCTGCAGATATTAAAGCTGAGAAAAATCCTTCTCATAGAAAACCACAAAAAGAAAAGAGTTTTTTTCGGGAATGCCATGTCAATTAACAGGATGAACTTCTTAGAACTACTCCGAAGGCTGCCATATCTTAGGCTTCTCTGGCTAGGAGACCATTCACTGATACACCTGGATGAATTATATATTGCAAATAAATTCACTGAAGAACTAGATATTCCTTCCTGTTTGTAGAATGTTTCTTAGCTGATCTTACCAGCTAAAGATTACAAATACATTTATAAACATCTGCTGAATAGTTTACAGGAAGAAATGTCAGGCTCTGACGCAGGTCATGTGTTATGGTCTGCATTATGTCCACAAGGCAATCAAAGATACAGTTGTTGCAATCACGCACATAACCTTGTGGGCTTTTATCTGACTACCACAGGTAAGTGCATCAGTGAAGAGAGAGCTCAGGGCAAGCCGGAAACCCAAGTACACAAAACATATCTGCTTTTGTGCTCTGAACACGAGACTCGCACTGACTCCCCTGCAGCTATCATTTTTATATATCTAAACTTGCATTATATAATGTAGCACTTTTTGGCATCTCTCCTGCTCAGGATGCTTGTGTGCTAGGCAAAGCAAGGTCGCAAGTCCCAGCGGTTCCCCTAACCACCAAGCACAGCCCCATTAATGATGACCTACAGCTCTGGCAAATGCAATGCTCAAGAGATTGGAGGAGGCACCCAAGAGTCCAGTCAACCTTGTTCGGCCTTTGCCAACAAGCTGTCTTAGACCAAGCCTTTGATAGCACTGCAGAAAAACAAGCTGGTTGACAAGTCTGCCTGATCTCCATTGGCCTCATTCAGCCCCAAGGGAAGTTTCGTGATGGAGGTCCTTTGCAATATACCCCCTTGAGCACAGCTGGAATTGAAGCAAGGGAGAGGGCCAGGGTCTCAACTGAAAGCCTACAATGCACCACAGGCATGATTCAAGTGCTCAAGCAACGGAAAAGTGCTGCATAAGGACTAGTGAGGACCTTAGACTGGCAAGCTAGTGATTAAGAGGGAACAGGGCAGTGTTTGCACAATCCCTTTCTATGGTGTTAAATGCCCCCTATCACAGTGAAAGAGACTTTTCTCTGTCTCAGAGACTTCTGTTAAGACAGGTAAGTGTACACAGAAATTAGTATCTTCCTCTATAAAGCACACAAGCAGACATGGCAGAATTTCTGGCAAAATAACAGGTTTTGATCCCATACATTCCCCCCACTTGTGGGGAGAAAATTCTCTTCCTTACCACCATTCCCAATCATAGTCTTTGCTTTAGGACTCTGTCTGCAATTCTTTGGTCTAACATAATGAAGTGTTTTTTCTGCCTTCTGTGCCATAATGAAATGATAATGACCTTCTCTGGCAATCATTCGACCCTGAATAATTTGATCCATAAGCAATGGAAATGCTTGTCCCATCTGCCTCTGTTTAGAGCAYGGCCAAGATGTTCTGCTTCTTTTCTCAGCTAAGGTATAAACCCCATGACCCCACCACTCAAGTCCTGTCCTTCGGGTTCCCCAAAGGTAGGCTGGTAATTTTAAAGGCAAACTCAGTGCAGATGACTAAGTTAGTAATGCTCACAAATAACCCAAGGCCCTATCCTGCTCTGAGACATCACATGTCACACAGAGAAAAGCAGAGTCCCATGTGTTCCCTCAGCGTCCCAAACCATGAGTGAGATTCCCACGATTCAGAGGCATGGGGTGACAGGAGACAGCTCAGACCAGTCTCTGTCCCTCTTGGCTCTTTCAGTTGCATGCATCAGGGTACAGAGATAGAGTCAGACGCACCAGCCCCCGCGCCCCCCCAGCCCTTTGGCATTCCCCCCCAGCACTCTTGCATTCAGAAACGTCTGACAAGCCATCCGTCTCCCACTGGTCCTGGTCTTGGCGACATCACCAGCCCTTCCTGCCTGTCACGTTCTGCATCCCAGCATCTGCTACTCCTGGGACAGGGTGGCTGGGCCACTGAGCCCAGACCTCAGAGCCCCCTCACAAGGTCTGCTACATCCAGGATTTGTGCTTCCCAATTGAATTTTTCTCACAGGAGGTCTTGTGTAGGAGTGCTCTGCACTGTCACCTCTATACCTTGAATCACAACAGCCTTTGCCACGCAAAGCTATATGATATACAGCATGGCAGCTGGAAACCAGTGGGGAAGTCAAAGGATGATGAGTGCCCTCAGGTCGCATGMGCTCGGAGTCACCCCAGCTGGCCAAGGTGATGCAAAGTGCACACTGACCACTCCAAAGGGCAAGTCAACCCACTTCAGATCCACGTCATCCTCTGGACATACTTATCTCTCTTGTCTGTAGGAAGGGCCTAGGACACAACCTTCTTATATGATATGGTGAAATCAAGTGCCTAACCATGGTCTCTGTGACAGAATTAGGGTTAGAGGCAGGGTTCTCCACTCGACATTTTCCAGGCAATGCTTGCCCACACTTCTATCACAGCAGTCCAGTTCACAGCACAGAGGGYGGAGGTGATACCAGGAGAAAATCACAAATGTGACATTCTCCCACACAAAGTTCAGCAGGTGAAGGGCCAGCAGGGCCAGGAGCACTCCTTGGCAGGCATGAGGAACACGAGTCACCTAGCACACATGTGCACTGGCTCAAGCAGAGCAACTGGAAGTGACAGAAGGAGCAGCAGGGACTTCTGGGCTGGGGAAAACTCAGGTGTTGCGTGGAGGACAGTAGAAGAGATTAAAACCATATACACGTTAGCCTAGATGGTGGATTTATGCATGGCACAGATATTTCTGATTATGCCCACAGTCCAGTTATGCTATTTTCAAAAATAGAAGCCAGTTCTGGATGCCCACACCCAGGCACCTGGTTTTCTTCCACCACTGCTGTGTTTGAACAGTCACCCCAATGATGATCCCATCTGAGACTGTTCAGGGTAATCGTGAAGGATGAATGGGCTTGGGTTTAAAAGCCTCTCTGCCTGTTACACTTCTCCAGCACCCAGAAGGAAAAGCCCTTAGAAAAAAGGAGCATGGATATTTTTTTCATTCTTTGTTTGCATGCCCTATGCTTCTCTGGGAACTGACAGACTCTCACCCATCTAGAAACACCAGCCGCTTGCCAGCACTTAGTGTGCTGCATATTAGTCCCTTTCTATAGAATAAGGCTGGATTGTGCAACCTACAGTGGGATTTTGTTTCGTTTTGTTTTGTTTACTTCCTAGCTGGCTTTCTTGGCTGCTTGGACAGTAACAGGTCAACCTCATGCTGAGAAGCCACATTTCTCGGTGGCTCACCTCTGCTGAAGACCTGGTAATGACTTCCGCATATGACCTCGCTCCAAAGGTTAGGCATAAATCAATGACTAAAAGTTCCGGGATGCATTATTCTTCTAGCTGCTTGCTGGGGAATTATCCATGTTTTATTTCTGAACTGTTGCAGATAGCCCAGAAAGCCAGACTTCATGGCTGAGCAGCTAAGCTGCTCAGGAGTCTACAGTCCTACTGGGAAAAATTTTTTAGAGCTCCACAATTGAAAACCACTTCTCTCAGGCTCTTATTCTGCTAACAGCACTTTCTACCCCATATGTCAAGTTGTCACAATTCACACTTGCCAGCAGCTGCCTGACCCTGCTTGGGTGGTGGCAGGAGTAAAGCAGAAGAAACATGGAGCCAAGTGTTTAAAGGAACAGAGAAGTTCTTGGCAGAGATGGGGGAAGAACGCAAGACTGGCAGCCTTCAAGCTAAAGAGCTGTGCACTACACCAAGGTCCCAGCTGTGCTCCTTGGATCTTCCCAGAAGGACTAGTAAATTCATGCCCTGGAGGAGCTCTGACAGAGACCATGATCTAGCCCTTGATCCACAAAGCTCACCAGTATGGGGTGGCTCAGCTTTATCCGGGCAACCAGTGCCATTCAGATGGACCCCTGCTGTGGTACCTGCTGACTGTAGCCTCGTTATGCCAGTTTGATATCCCCTGCTCAAGGACATCTCCACAGAGAGCACAGACCCTCTACACTCCTAGCACCGGCTCTGCATGCAAAGCTACCGACAGGCTCACTCGGCACATCAGTGTGTGCGTGTGTGTTCCTCCCTGGTCCAAATGGTAAAGCATGAGAAGAAACCTTGGCGCTGGCCCAGAGACATCTGAGCTTAGCAGCATTTGACGACAGATGTGTGTCTTGCAACATCGCTACTGAAGTGTCTTTTCCTTTCAAAGTAGGAATCATTTTCCTTCACGTAATAGTCCAAGCAAATATAATCCTATTAACAGGGCTATTAAACTAAACAATACTTGGCACGCCATGACCTAAAGGAACAATCCACCAACACCGGCAGCTTGTAAACAGCCCTGTCCCTAAGGCAAAATGGACATTTCCTATGCCCAAGTGCCCTGCTAGCCAGCACCCTCCCACCCTGCTGCTTTCTTCATAAAAATTGTCTTTCCTGAGACAAGTGGGCCCTGTTCCACTCCGCTTTCCCATCCGCTAAATCGACTTTACTCCCTAGCCCAATTAGCATTCACTCAAGTTTACACTAAGACAAGGCCTGGATCTTTGTTGGCATCTCTGCAACGTCTCTAATCTCTTGGGTTTATAGCTCTTTTGCTCTTACGTATACCAGAATTCCCAATCCACTCATGCCCAGCTTGAAAGCCCGGGCCCACATCTCTTTTTGGTAGGGCTGCCAATAAAAGTTCCTTGTCTTGACCTGGTCTCTCCCCTGATGTACTCCTAATTCTTGCTCCACTCCCCCAAGGATGCAGCTGGCCTTCTCTACCCTCGTTTTGCAGCTGTGACAGGGAATGAGCTCTTGACAGCACTGCCTTGGGAGGCAAGGAACACTAGGATGCTCAGGTACTCCATGTGCAGCCCTGGGCACCGGCTTCATCACAGTAAGCCTGAAAATAGCTATCACTTCCATGGTGCTGCAGCAAGCAGAAGAGCAAGGAGAAGAGTTTAGGCTGGGGAGCCATTTGGGGCTACATAAAGACTTTTAGCAGCATGAAATTATACGGTTGCCCACAGATGTCACATCCACCCCATGGGGCACTAAACTGCGATCAGCAAAGGAGGAACCCACGGAGACTAAACACCAATGTTGATGACCGAATACTGTCTTCTCATTGTTCCTCAGAGCTACCCACACAATAGGACCTCAACAGATCTACATGCTATGTAAAGCACTTGTCTCAGGCCTCCCAGCACTGTTGGGCTCCCCAGGTTGTTCCAAGGAGAACAGACTCACCTGCCTATCATCAAAGCACTGCTGGTTTTTTTCCTCTGCAGTGAACTCAAACCAAGACTGGAGCAATCACCTTTCTCTGCCTCTCTGCCCACACTTCACCCCCTGCCTCTGCCTCTGCAGACATGCCCAGAGTGCCACTGCACTGAGTGTAAGAAGGCGTCATCTCAGCTGTCCTTTCCAGCACAGTTCATCCTCGACCCCTTGCTAACCAGCTGTTCTTTCCATGGGCTGAGATCAATTGCAGACGATTCATTGGCAGAGACCATTTACCAGACGGGTAGGGATGTTTTGTCATCATCCCAAGAACTTCTGCCAGTTCCATGAAGAGAAGCGGAGGTGTTCATCCAAATGACATCCTTGGCTACATTATGTGTTAGAGCTGTGGTTTCCAAAGAGATGTACCATCCTACCACTCTGCTTTGGAAGGAGATCTGCTCCAGCCCCACCAACTTATGGAAATCAGATTCCCCTTGAAGCTGGGGAAAGACAACCCAAAAATCACTATTATTTGTTATTGCATATTACCCTTAGAAACCTTTGCAAAATAAATAATGCAAACAAATGCAGATCAGTTCCCAATGAACTGTGTGTATCTCCACAGTGTCCGAGCCAGAAAATCTAGACTAGAGAAAATGATGTATGAAGCAGTATGGTTAAAATTGCTCATTGTCACTTGACTCTTGCACAGTCCAGCTACTTCATATTTTCTCCCAGCCAATTTGGCTTTCCTTGTTGCTTCGCTTTATGGGGAAGGTTTTGATTACTGCAGCTTAGTATCTCCCTCATCTGCTTTTATGGGGAAAATGTATTGAAAATTCCCCCTCACACAAAACTCCCGCTCAAAGTGAAGCAATGACAAATGGATCTCAAACTATTTCTTGATCAGCTGCTTTCTCAAGGCTCTCATCTCGGCAGGGTCTGAGATAAAGCTAAGATGAGCAGTCCAGCACTAAAACACTTGAAGGTATCCGATAGGATAAAGATCTACAAATCTGCCCCTATCAGAAAGTACAATCAAATTACAGGAATTCGCTCAGGTAAACAAACAATCCCAAAACATGTCCAGATATGTGCAGGGTGATTCAGTCCAATGACAAATAGATCAGACACAGCTCCAGCCACTTAAACTGACCACAGCACTTTTCACTCCCCCCCCCTCGAATTCCCGGAATAACAGACATTCTGCGTTGTTCAAACAAACAATATTTATTTTATTCTTACGTAAAATTTTACGGGTTCTGCAGATATAAACATAAGTAAACATTACCTCCTTTCCCCGGTGCTGTAACGCACAGCAGTATCACAGAGAGAGAGGGAGGACCACGGTGCCTGCATTCACCTCCCAGTTCTGCCAGACCTTCCCAAACAACTTTGCAGCAGTCAAGCATCTTGGGTTTTGGTCTCCATCAGACCAAGCACCTAAAGCCAATTTCACTTTAACATATATCAACACAACCCAGTTTTCAGAGGTGTTGAACTGCAGTAGCAGTAACCAGCATTTTCAGCATTTGACAGCCAGGCGACTTCAATTTATGTAGCTAAATATTTTAAAATACTGACAACAATATTGTGTTTAGTCACCTAGAAAGAGAACAAGACAGTTTCCCTAACTGGAAGCCTGAGTTAGGCTGTTGGTGACAATAAGCAGAGGACAGGAAGAAGCACAGAGCATTACAAAATGAAGAGCGGCAAGTGCATATGCTGGATTCAAGAGGCTGATTTATTTCTTTTTTAGCAAAAGCATTCAGAAACTTACATCTTTGTCTCTTCACAGATGGTACTAAGCCAGATTGTCCTGCTGGAACCATTATTGACAGCGTCATTGAATCATCTCCATTAATTCCCATGAGGAGGCATGGGTAATTCTGGAAAGCTAGCGCAAGGCAAACCCCAGTGGGGCTCATTTAGTACTTTATATTTGGAAAGCTGACTTCCTGCTTCAAGCCTACAAAGCCAAAGATCAGTTCTGGCCAAGGTTAAGAAAAAGCCCTACCTAGTTTTCTGCCAGGAAATTTTATGCAACTTGGTTTCACCTTTCAGCCAGCACTTTGGGAATTGCTGAGATTCACTGGGGATGAGGATCTAAGATCCATCTTTCCACAAACTCATCAACTCCAGGAGCAGGGAAAAAACATGAGAAAAAGTGGTACTTGCAAGTCACACCACAATTCTTTGCTGCAACACCAGTTGCAGGATGCAAAAAGAACAAGATTGAAGAACCAGTCATCCCAGGGAAGATTACAAAATAAAGACCAATAAAGAGCACATCTAATTGCTCCACAGTGCAGACCAACCCTAAAAGAGAGCGATCTCTTCCAAAGCATCTTCCTGGAGATTATGCACTTGTGCACTTGATCTCTGAGCGTGAAGTTACTTGGGCAAAGGGTGGGAAGCTCCCTTTGGGGAGGGGGAAGGGTGGGAAGCTATATTACCTAAGTCCCTACTAAAAAGGGAAAGCCTTTCTGCCACCCTCTCACCACCCCAGATGAAGCCCCTGGCAGAGCCCCTGGAGCACTCAGCACTGGCAGACAAAGGGCAGAAGGAATATTTGAGCAGGTGATTTTCGACTGGCACTGGGAATTTGCCCTGCTCCCTAAGGCCCTTCCCCAGTCTTGCAGGGTTTGCAGCTCTCTGAAAGCACTGGGAATCAAGGACCCTATTATGCCTCATAAGCCGTAAGGATTTTATCTCTTCTGAAGCACCTTGCTACCAAGGTAATTTCATTATCCAAAAAGATGAGACCTTCTAATGAATTTCAGATGCAACAGGCCATTGCAAAGCTCCCCTTCATCAAACCCTGTGTTATGACAATGGGTAAACCAATTGTCAGGGGTAATTTTAACAATATATTCTGGAAGAGGTAATAGCATTATGGAGAGGAAACTATGAAGAAGTTACAGAAAGAAGCCTGATGCCGTCTTTTCTACCTCTGTGACAAAAAGCAGTAACAGCAATCAGTGCAAGTTGAAATATTGCCACGTGAAGTCAGATTTTGAGGGCTGCATCCACTGAGAGCAAGACAGTCGAAAACACCCTTTTATCTGCCCTTGGTCTCTATTCACACAGTGGTTAAGCACCTGCTTAGATCTCAGAGTAGCATATGTGCCTAACCATCGCAGAGAGAAGGTACCTTTCCTGGACCTCCATTTTACTACAGCACAAGATGACTCAGAAACCTAGGCTTAAGAAAAAGATTTAAAAAGTCAGTCGATTGCTGGGATTGGAGATACACCTGCTGGAAAGAGCTTGGGGACACAGCAATAATTTCTGGGGAGAGCTATATTGTTATTGGGATACTGATTTATTATGGGAACATCTAACAGCTCCAAAGGAGCTCTGATTTCAGGTGAGGTTGTGTAGAACCAATGTGCTTAAAGCTCAAACAGACAAGACAGACAAAAGAAGGACTCAGCCTGTGCTTTGGAGGGGAGGAATGGAAGCAGGGTATGCCTAGTCCCAGGTCATCAATGATATTTCAGTGTGGGATGTGGTTGCTTGAGTCCCACCAGGTCTTCTCGCCTGACAGTGCAAGTACTTTGTAGACCTGCTGGGACTCAAACATCCCCACCCACACTGAGACCACACAAGAGCACTGAGTGGTGAAGGTAGAGGGTGTGCAAGGGCAGTCAAAGGAGGAGTTAGAAAGTCTGGCTGAGAGAGACTATGTTTAGCACACGAGGGAAGCAAAATCCATTTTCAGTCCCCATCAGCTGCAGAGCCAATCTGGAACTCTTTGGAAATCAAATCAAGATTGACTTAAAGTGCTGCCAGCAGATCCAGCCCAGCACCTTCTCCCTGTAGGGCAGCCTACAAACACCAAAAAGAAGTCCGGCCACCACGGACGTGGAACCACTAACCAACAGGAGAGCCACTCAGACAGCAGCCAGCCAAACTCTAATTAACTAGCAACAGCAGCACTGGATCATCACCCTGGCAGCCCCAGGAAGTTTTCAGCCCCAACTTTACACTGCCGAAAGCATATTATCTATGCAGCTGTGGCATGACCAAAGCCTTTCTCCAGATGGAGAAGTTCACGGTCCCTCCACTTAAGTATGGGACTGAATCAGGTGGTCCTGCAGGCTGATTTTTCTAGAGCCTGAAAAGACTTGGGTGCCTGTTTGAAACACTCTTATTCATGTAGTGAGTTGGAGGTATGGCCGTCACGTGTGTTTGGGGGGTTGCTATAAATTGCTTCTCTGGGCCTGTGTCATTTGTGGCCCTACTTCCCCAGGGACACAGAGGGGAGTTTGTAAGCGACACAAAGCAAGGGGCGGCTGGAGACAGTTTGGTGATCGGACCTCTCCCAGAATCCTCACCCCAGCGCTCTGCAGGTTATGACCTCTCTGCAGTTCAAACAACTGAGAGTAACACCCCAGCCTGGTCAGCCAAAGCAGGTCACAGCTTTTCTGCGTAAGTAGCAGTGGAACTGCTGGATACCACAGCAAGAGGCCCAAGTGATTTGCACGAACAGGAGGGTGGGCAGGCTGAGTGGCCCAGGGAGATACATGGGTTGCAACCTGTGAACAGACCCTGAGGTCTCCCACTTTCACTAAATGAAATTGAGGCACTTCCTTGCTCCAGTGAGATCTTCCTAGAGCTACCAAAAGTCCCATCTGCCCTCCCATCAGGCTTTGAATCTTCCAGTCAGTTTAGCAGACAACCAGGAGAGCATCCCCTCTCCCTTCTGCAGGGCATTACAACTTGGCTGTCCTCTGCTCATTTGGGTACTGCTTTGAGCTTAGGCCTGGGCTGCTGAACACTTCTGGTCCTAAGAGGCTCCCTGATGTCTCCTCCAGCTAGATGACATTCACCCTATGCAAAGGGCAATGCAAGGCTCAAATTCACCCAAATTCACCTAGTTTCCCTTTCTACCATTTGCATGGCCAAATCCTCTGAAAAGCCAGGACTCTTAACACATACTTTCCAGAGCCAGAGCTGAGCCACCCCCACCCCTTTGTGCATGCTAACCCTCCAGGCTTGTTAGTAAACAGCCTTCAGATCACACAGAAAAATATAAAGATAGGATTCTTGTTTGGGTTTTTATGAAACTTGTTCTGCACCAGGTAAGGTGGGAGAGGGAGAGCTGGTGCAGGGCTCTTTCTTGATCTCAATAAGAAAAGCTCAACAGCAAATCCCTTAATTAAACAGCTGCTTTAATAAGATAGAACTAAAGAGAAATATTGGTAGTGAGTAAATCTTACAACCCTTCAGATGCTGGGAGCCCTGCATTCGTGCAGCATTGGACAGACCCCAGCTGAATTTTCCTACAACACTGCACAGATGCTGTCCCTGAAGAGAATCTCCTTTTTGGTCATTTGAACTATTATTTTCTTACAAGAAAACAATTCTATTCACCATGTGTACTGTCAAGCAGAAAGGATGTTCTCACGAGAACTCCTTGCTGCACTGTTAAATAAAGGCAAGGCCATGCAGGTGGTGTAATCGCAGTACCGAGTGGGAGCTGCCCGTGGGCTCCTCCGTTACCACAAGCTGGCTGAGTCTGTCCTGCAGCCGCGAGATTTGTGCAGCCAGCCTGAAGCCCACGCTGGACATCCAGCACAGCCCAGTACAGCACAGGCCTGGGCGTACTCATGGTGACTCTGATGTGGATCACTGACTTCTCCACGCACAGTGGCTCCTGATCAGGATCACTGCATTCACCCCTTGGTCCACATACAGTTTTCTTTTCCAAAGGAATGATAAGTTACAGATTATGTTAATAACATACAGGCTTCCCAAGCCCTAAGTACGATGCGCAATAGAGCATACATGGCACGTTCAAGATCACTGACTCCTCCAAGACAATGTCTTCCACAAGGCTCCTAATACAAAACCTTAACATAACCAGCCGTGCAACAGCAGGGTTCGGGGACATTTCTGCCGAGTGCTGCTGAGCTCATTTTATGAGGATCGTGCTGCGATTTATACGGTCTTGTGGAATTTTATTTGTCTTTGGTTGAATTTTCCATCTGCCTAAACATGCCCAGTGGGAGCTGAAGATGCCCACACAATTCTTGTAACGTTACACCTGAGTGACAATACCCGCAGCTCTGCCCAGCCACCTCCCATCCTGCTTCTGCTTGGCTGGCAGCGGTCGATGGGCCTTCGCCTCTGCACCCGGGTTTGTGCAGGCATGTGTGTCCACTTCTGTGTTTGATGAGGACACACAGCTTGCAGCGCCAGGCCCTGCTCCTTTCCAGCAGGCATCGCTCCTTCAGCTCCCCCCAGCACAGCCCTGCACCGTAGAGCTCAGCTGGTACCTTCGGCACAGCCTGCTAAACAATGAGATCTCTCTTCCACCATTCAAAGCAGACACCCCTCCTAGGGCTTTACTCAACAGAGCTAAGTTTTAGTGAGAAAGGGGGACACGTAGAGTCAGATACCCAGGTTTTGATCTCATTTGTCCAGGCTTAAAAACCATGGGAGCAGCTTCACAAGTACAGAACACCCAGCAGAGCTTGCAGAGAAGCTCAGCAGCCTCTCCACACTGGGAGATGTCTGCCTCTCCAACCCAGAGACACAACAGTCACGCCGCTCTGGCTCTGAAGTTTTAACAAAGCCTTTTCTTCCTGGAGGAAGCCAATGTCAGTCTCAGACATGCATTTATTTGAGACCTAACAACCCTTTGGTCCTAAGAACATGTAAACATGTAAACTTCTAGCAAGAAGGACAAAAATGTAGTATGGGTGCATGCTTGTACAGCTCACAAATGGGTGACAGCATTAAAGTCCTGCTATATTTTAACATCAATACTCAAGAAGGAAGAAAAAACAATTTTTAACTGATCATTCAAATATACCTGAGTCATCTTCTCCTTTGCATAAAAATAACTTCTAATCCTGACATCCTGGGCAGAGCTCTCTGATTCACACGCATCCCCTTTGCAGTCACTGAAGCTCTGAGCACTGCGATTCCTTAGCTCCAGCCTTGCTAAAGGAGCCAAGCCACATTTTGTTCACATTTCACCTTCTCCTTCCTCTCCTCTCAAGAATTTACCCACAAGGGAAGGTGAGCTGCTGCATACACCAACAGGCAGAAATCACCTTGGGTAATCTGGGTTGGGATCAGCCACCAAGACACAGCTGCATTCAAATGACTGCAGAACATCAAAGCACACAAGACAGATTTCTCATCACAGCACCTAAGTATCCAGCTGTGGAACATGACTGATGCTCAAAGTGTCAAAGCCTTGATGCTCAACTCAGSTCCTCCTCCTCAACAATAGAGTGAACCATGCAAAGGGCACACATGCACACGCACACCAGTGACTGGCTCTCAGATCAGCCTCTCTTGAATCAATGGGACTTCCCAGAGAACATCTGCTTCCTGTTGGAGCAGGTCCCTTTGCTTTCATTCACAGAAAGCTAACAGCCCTCTGGGCACACCTTACCTGGAAAATGTGCCATTGGGAAAGCACTGAGAATGTTCTGCTGCCTTTTAAGGCAACCAAGCAACTGGAAGCAAGAGGAAGTCAGCAGCAGTGAGTAGACAAGAATCTGAGAAACACCATTTTAACAAAATTCGCAAGCAGAGACTGTGATGTTCTTCCCCATGTTCCAGCCAAACAGAATCTAAATGCTTCTGAGTACAATGAACACAAAAGCACCACGGGCCCAAAACCACACCATCACAGAGACCACAGGCTTGTAGCAAAGTATTAGAGGATGGGGCTTGGCAGGCATGCACATATTGCAGTTATTTTGGAGTTGATGTGGTTGTTCTTGGTGCCACCACCAGAAAAAGCAGCATGCATGAGTCCAAAAAGAGTGTAGAGCACTGCAGCTGTTGGAGGTTTGCAATGGAGGTAGCAGCTTGCTACAAAAATCCCCTCCTCCCCCAAGCAGGGCTGCAAAGGAAACAGGTCTTTCCTAGACCCAAGATTGCCAGACTTCACTGCCATAACCATGAGGTCTCTGTAGCAGTGGCCTCCTGACCAGAGAGCACCTCAACTCAAAGTCTCTCTGCTGCCTTGGATGGGTGCCCTTGTTGCATCCAATGAGATGTCATGCATACTTGCTGCTGGAACCACTTCTGCTAGCGAATTGAAATCCTCCCATGTGGCTGCCGAGCCCAGTGCTGCAGCCGTCACTCACTCCATGCCAGACTGAGTCATTCTGAGTAAGAACTATTGATGTGAAATTGATCTCTGGGAGCCAGTTCAGCTATGCACAAGGCAAGGATCTGCTTACTGTGAGTCACAGTGGGGCAGAGCAGTACCAGCTGACCTACAAGTAGCCCCACAAATGGGACTGTTTACAAGTGTAAGTTGAAGGCACTTTTTGATTTACATTGACAGACATCTGCTCAATAAAGAATCAGAAAATGAGCCAGGTATAGGGGCCAGACACCATCAGAGCCCATTTCTCCTCTTTTGTTACAACCATTCAAAATGGGTATTCTTTTATGGAAATCAAGGGGTGATGCTGATGACAAATCAGCCAGGTGAGAAAAGCATCAGGCCTCTTTGTTTGCTGATACTCAGATACTGCACAGGTGAAGTCTTCTTTGCACACAGCCAGGGCACCACACAGACCTACTACAATTTAGTCTACAGCCTAGAGCACTTCCAGAGGTACACAGTGCCATACAGAGCTGATGTGCTGCTGCAGTCCTGCCCAGAGCTGCTACGCAAGGCCCACCCTGTAAAGCTGCAGCACCAACCCCGGGTTGCTCGCCGCAGCACCAACGCCGGGTTGCTCTCCCCAGCCCCTGCTGCCAGCCTGGCCCTTTCCCTGGTGTGCGTATCCTGGCCTGCATCAGTCTGTCTCACTCTGTGCAGCGAGCGCAGCTGTGTGTGTTTAGTTTACCCAGAGTGGCACTGGGGGTGGAACAGTGACCTTTCTCATGAAACCGTATGGGAAACGAAATTCCCTCTTTCAAAACTTTGTCATGTCTCAACTAGCTGCTCTGCAAGTAATTTTTACAAAAGAAGGAGGGAGCTGTCAGCTGAGACCTGTCAGTGACCGAGAGCACAAATCACACTACCTCCCCAAGCCATGGAGACAAAAGCAAAGCACTTGGCAAGGCGACTGCTAAACCCGCTGCCTTGGTGCCAAGCTACCCAGGCTGCCTCCTCCAGCGGGCTCCTTGGAGCAACACAGACGGGAGGAGCTGGCAGCCATCGTGACAGGCGGCAGGGGAGGGCTGGGAAATCAAAGTAGGGCCATTTCCACACAGAGGAACATTCCCGTGCCTTGAAGCAAGCAGGAGCTTGTGCCTAGAAGCGCATGTCCTGTCCAGCCTGCCTTGCTAACATAGCGGAGCGCGTGTGCCTTGTTGYTCCCGTACCCGCCAGCTTAGCAACACGAGCAGAGTCAGTGCTGTTGGGTGAACTGCAGCTCCCGTCCTGGAGAGTGAAGCCACCCAAAGACTAAACCTGGGGGAGGTCTGGCTCCTTCCCGCCTCCAGCCAGAGCAACAAGGCTAAAAATCTCTTTGTCTCCATTTATCAGGAGTCCCAATCACAGATTTGTTAACCTTGTACTAGAAAAGCTCATGGCTTATAACTGCAAGCAGCACTGTTAGGAGACACTGGAAGACAGAAAAAAAATTTGGCACAGGAGATTTAAAAAATAAAGGAGCAAAGCCTACTACCTGCATAGGAAAGGTCTGTCTAAGGAGGGGATTTCCCAAAGCATCACATTCAGCCTCTGTTTCAAAAGCATGTGTTGAAAAAATCCTTCTCTGCAGTCAGATAAATACATGCAGGGAAAAATCACCACCTCCAGCTTCATCTGAGCTCTGGGCTGTTGCTCATGGCACGCTGACGCTTTCATATCTTGGGGAAATCTGTCACTTCAAAGTCACGCTGACATATGAGGAGTGAAAAGCAGGAGCAGCCTCATGTTTGCATGCTGCAGCTAAATAAAGCAAGTTGCCAAGATACATTTACTGCTCTCAAAGTATTTTGCTGAACATGATCCAGGTGTGCATAGATGTTAGCCACAGCCATTCATCCTTAGCACTATGATGCATTGGTCATTCACACACTGAGACCTCTCCTTCCTTTGCCAGGTTCTCGCTGGATTTTCATAGAATCATAGAATCATTAAGGTTGGAAAAGACCTTTAAGATCATCGAGTCCAACTGTCAACCCAGCACCCATGCCCACTAACCCATGTCCTGAAGTATCACATCCACACGTTTTTTGAATGTCTCCAGTGTTGGTGACTCCACCACTTCCCTGGGCAGCCTGTTCCAATGCTTGACTACCCTTTCGGTGAAGAAATTTTTCCTAATATCCAATCTAAACCTCCCCTGGTGCAACCTGAGGCCATTTCCTCTCGTCCTATTTTGTCCCACTACTTATATCCCAGTTAGTTACCTGCACACAGAGTTCAGAAACAAGATCACTTCCTAGCCCTCAAAGGGCTTAGGACTGGATTTTCCCAACCATCCAAAAAAAATACAACCTCTTGCTCGCTTTAGATCAATGCGTTTGTGTGCAGAGGATGAACAGCTTTACTTATCCATTAAGACAATCCTGCAGAGGTTTGGGAATCTTGTACTAGACTTTTAGAGGTTGATGGCACAAAATTCTGCTATATCAAGGGGAGAACACGCCCTTTAACTTAGACTGTCCGTTTTTTACAACTCTTCTCATCAGCATTAATTACCTGTTTGTAGCTTTTTCCTTTTTTTAATGGGCTCTTTTGCGAGAGGATTATAAGCAAAAGGAATTCTTAAGGAGTTAGAGACCCTCCTTATCAGGTGCCTTGAAAAGCCTTGTCAGTGCTAACTGAGGGCAGATGGAGGTACCAGCAAAACTTTTTCCTTCAGGTCAACAGCCATAGTGACAAGATCCTGCTCTTGCAGTGAGGGTGGCAGGATTAGCACCTTACATCTTGTGGTACTGTAACATTAAGGTTCATGCGATGCCCTAGACACATACTGAGTCAGTTCTGCATCAGATCTCAGCTCTGCTTGGTACACCAGCGTCCCATGATGTAGGCTCAAAGATCTGCCCTCAGCATCTCTGTTCAGGTCCCAGAGGCTCAAGCTGTGGGTCCAGTCTGGGCAGAACCGTGGCTACACAGTTAGACTTCTTAGAGTGCTTCAGCTACTTGCTCTCATGCAGCAAGGCATCTCGGCACCACTGAACTGCACGTCATTGGGGTGGCAGCGTCAGGACCATAGCAGCCAGGACCGCTGCAGCCCAGGCAGGGAACCCACACAGCTAATGCAGCAAAACAGATCCCTGCTTAAAAGGAATCATCCCGAAGGGAAATCTTTATTAATGACTACCACTGAAATTACTAGAGGTGGCACTAAAATCCATCTTGGTCTTTTATCAGAGAGTCACTAGCACTCTCCAGGTATGAACAGAGGTCTTCCATGCAGTGCCCAGCTCAGATTTCAGGTCACTAGGAACAGAGCATGAAGATGTTCTAGACTTGATTAGGAATCGCCAGGGAGAGATTTGGGAAGCTAAGTTTCCAGACGGTGGTATAAAAGGAAGATTTGATGAAAGCAGCACGGGCATTGGTGCTTGCCAAAACTAAGGAAAGAGATTATCCAATGCCTGGATACTTAAATATGGACAATTTAAAATTTAAATTTTAAAAAAATAGAAAATTTGGAATTATCAAATGAGAAATGAGTTAAAGATCTCCTCAATACCTTGGCTCTCTTCCACAGCACAACTGACCATGGCAAGTTTCTTCCCCTCCTCCTAGAAGACTCTTTCCCAGGCCCCTTCTCCACCCAGGACTTTGCTTTCTCTTCATACTGTGAAGTCAAGCTCTAAGCTTGCCCCCTTCAGTTCACTCCATTTACTGTCCAGAAACCAGAGAAAAGTGCAGTCACATCACTTTCTACACAGCATGAGATTCTCACTGTCCAGTTCAGGTCTTCTTTTTCCCTGCAGGCCAATTTACTTCAGAATCTCTTCCTGGCATCTCCCCTATCTTTTCCCACTCATGTCTTCCTCTCCTAAAGGCCCCCAGAGGTCACCCACAGGGGTATCTAACAAGCGGTTCCACCAGTCAAATTCAGAGAAGCATCCTCTGATCCCACTATCCACTGCAGCTCTTCCACATGTTCTCCACATAGCTCATGTGCTGTGAGGTGGGGAACAAACTTGGCAGGTAAGCTGGAGTGTCGCTAGCCCACTTCGCCTAGGACCACTTAAGTGCTCCCACCTTGACACTCAGGAGACTTCACCACAGCAAGCCAAGGGGGGTACAGAGGCTCACCTTTTGGGAGGCAAGACAGCAACCTGGGCAAAAGCCTTCCTGCCATCTTTTACCTTCTAAGCTAGTGTAGGAAGCCAAGGAGTGGTGTTTTCTTTTCTCTGTACCTCCTACAGGTGAGAACTCCCAAAGTGGATCAGATAACCCTTTGTCAGTAGAAAGCCATTACATACTCCYCCCATTCTGGAGTTTGTATAGGTTCATTATTATGTTAGTTAATACCTTAAGGGAACTAATTAAAAAAAAAATCAGAGGAGGTTTTCGAAGTCATACAATGGCATGGTATTCATTGGACGGTCTGAAGGCAAAGACTGTGTTGTGCCAAACCAGTAGGGTCTGCTGTTAATTATGAGCTTTCCCTGCACCTACCTCCATTCTCATCTCTAGGTTCCTGACCCCAAATTCACCCACCACCCTGCACCCAAACCATGGTATTCACTACTGCAGAAGTTGCTTATAAAGATGATCCGTCATCTGCAGAACCAACAGGGCAAGATGTCTCATTTTGCCAGAGAAATCCAAAGGGAAATGAAGGGCCAAACTTCCCTACACACACATATGTATATGTGTCCTCACTGCCTTCCTCCAGCATCAGGACCACCTGGCCTTTGCAGATCGCACGACACCTCCAAATTCCACCTAGGCCAGGTTCCTCACAGCAGGGACAGCCTGGCCTGCAAACACTAAATGACAGACACAATTTGTGCAAAAGGTTCAGCAGAGTTGCAGGGAGAGTTAATGCTTGCAGCACATCCCCTGGCAGGAACCTGGCAGATTCCCCACATTACACACCCCATCTTGTTTTCTCAGGAAGCTGCTGGCAGGGCCCAGGCCAGAGCACACACTGTGCCGTCACAGCTAGGGAACACAACAGCCAAAAACCAGTGCCAGGTAGGGGTCATTGAGCTGTTCTGGAAGCCCAGACCTGCTCTTCCCAGATGACCATGGGAGTATCATGCTCTGCCACTCACAGGACATCATTAACAGGGTTATTGAGGCCAGCCCCAGCAAACTGGAGCCAGAAAAGCAGTTCTCCTCCATGGGCAGGGAAAGTTTCTGTTTTGTGGTGGTAGAGCTGATGTCAGTGCCTGGAGCAGCTGTACAGTTGATTCACATTAGCCCATGTGGCTCTACAACAGATCCCTGCAGCAGGAAAGCAAGGGCTGATGTGACTCCATTAACCAATGGGTGAGCAAGGATCCACCGACACTTACTGGGGCCAAATGCTACCCAAAGCATGTCATCGAAGGGAATTGGCCAGGAACTTAAATCCTTACTCAGGCTTGTTTCCTGAGACATTTGGGTGTGGAGCAGGGAGCCCCCATATTAAACATTTGATTAATCTAGATGCCAGGTCTTGGAGGCTGCAAGATTCAGTCAGTGTGGAAACAAGACCAACACGAGCAATCCCATGTGGCCAGGATCCATGAAGCACTCCGTGCAGTAGCAAGGTTGCCACTATTAGACCATGCAGACCAATAGTAGACCAGTGCCTTCACCAGAGTAGTTTTGTAGGTCTTTTCAAATCCCTCCCCACCCCTTCCTTTAGCTCTGTTCAAGCCTCTCCCTCTCTGGCAGAACTGCTCTACATTGGTGGTTGGACCTACATTCAGATAAGGAGGAACTTTGCATTTCTAGAAACCAGAAAAAAATTTCAGCCTTTTTACCTAAGAAACAGGTCTAATTAAACTGCTTGATCTGTGCATGAAGCTGTATTTGTCCTCCTAGAAACTTCTGACTCTCCTGTCTGATTTCAACTCCATTTAAGCAGACAGGCAGAAATGCAGAGATTGTGTCAGTCAGAAAGGTCTGTAATGTGAGCAACTGCGGAGGTAGAGAGCCAGGCCCAAAGGCTCTTGTGTGCCCAGGGATCCTCTAACTCTACTACTCAATGGAGTAAGTGTGGCTGCCTGAAGGATGTCACTAGGACATTCCAGAAGAGAAAGAAATGATGCCTCCACAAAGCTCCAAAGGATGCAACGTCTCTGCATAAATGCCCACAGGCCTTGTGGGAGTTGATTTTCCTCCAAAAAGCAGCTACCTAATACCAGAGAAAAGGGTATGTTAGAGAGAGAAGAACAAGCTAAGGTCAGGAAATAGCAGATGAATGAAAAGTAAGAGAGACAGCACAGAAGCCTGGGAGTGTCCTGGAAAGGAACAAGAAAGATCAGAGAGATGAAAGCTGCTGCAGCTGTTAACTGTGACACTGCTGTCCAATAAAGCCCTAAACAACTCTCTACCTGATGGGGAAACTTTCTTGAAGACCAATTGCAATGCTTGTCACAAATCAGACCTTCCTGAAGCAAGCCAGGGTCCACTGGCCTCAACACTCATGAACAGTTTCTTCTAGGACAAATTTCTAGGTAACTTTCTTCCCACACCCACCACCTACACAACACACCAAAGTCAATAGAGCTCCAGAAGGAGGGACTTGTGCCCAACCCTATAGAGCAATTTTTCAGTATCTCAGCTGCTAGTGTAACCATTGCAACCCCGTGCAGGCATCTGGAAGATGTACCAATGAGACAGACCTGCAGGCACAGGAAGAGGGATGGTGCGGCAAGGAAGAGAGAATGCCATTTAGATGTTGGATTGAGCTCACAGCTGGGACGACAGAGATATTAGCGTGGTCAGTGCAAACCTGTCAGCCAAGAACTGCAACAAAATGAGATGGTCCACTCCACCACTCCTCGGGGCAGCTCACAGCTGTGTTGCTTGCCTCAGTACTGACCCGATGTCTATCTGGCCTCTGCAGAGTCCACACGAGCTCTGTTACCCTTCCTAGACAAGCTGGTGGTCTGGGGAACTGGTGGCCAGAGCTGCGTCCTGACAGAGCAGAAACCTGCAGAATTACAGCACGTCTCCACAAACCATGTCTGTTTCCAAAGAGCCTTCATGGGGCCTGCCGGACAGGTAGCAGCATCTCCTGCATCTTAAAGGACCTAGGAACACCTGCAGTCCCCAGAGCAGAGATTCTCCTCTCCCGTGGTGTCTTCTGCTTCTTTCTGGTTCTAGGCTCAATAGGAGCATCTCTTCTGATGCCTGCATTTTCTACCCAGCTGGGGTAACACTTTACAGAGCCAGGCACCTGTATGCGTGCACTTGCTAGACAGACAGGTTTGTGCAGAAGGGGGTTGTTTGGACCTAACAATTTCTGAGGAAGCAGAAGGAAATCACCAGCACTGCTGAGAAAGCAGGCTAGTAAGCAGTCTCTTACTATCTCCTGACCAATATTTATCCAGTTGTCCAATCTACTCTGGAGCTGAATTCAGTTCAGTGCTTTTCTTACAATCTTCTGAAAACTACAACATTCTCTTTCTTGCCCTCCCCAGTTTGCTTGCTCAGCCTTGCCTGCAGTGCTGGTGTGAATTCCCCTGGTGAAATTTCTACCTGGGACAGTGGGACTCAAAGCCTGTTCAAATCCACTTGATCTCTTCCGCCAGGAAATTTCTGATGCTGAAGTATTTTACGCTAATTGCATACAAGCCAGTTATAAAAAAAATGCAAAAGGTTATATATGACACACTTCAGTGTTTTCTACTTTTATAATGTATTTGATGACACCCCCGGGGGAAAACACTCCTGCATGAACAAGTAACGACACAAGAGGAAAGCATAAGTAGGGCAATCTGGGTATGGATGATAATTACCGACGCATAAAAATATATCATGAGATACGCTTAAATAACTTCACATGAGGCGGCAGTTCTGGCTTAGCAATTCCTTTACCATGATATCATTTTTTTGCTCATAGGCCAACTGAAAGGAACTAAAAATCTCAGGACCAAATGGACCAAGTAGTCAACGGGAGTGAGTCTGTGTCCTTTCTCCTATCACACTCTCACTGGCATTGAATTTGGCCGTAGAAAGCTAGTGCTAGTTCTCCCTGTGCTTCCGCTTCCTGGCAAGCCAAGCCTCAGTTCATCCTGCTGTACCGGACTCCAAATCAACAGACATTCCCTCTTCACAGCTGACCCATGATTTGCCTTGGAATAAGAGACTGACCAAGGTCTTTGTTTGTATAGGAAGCAACACCTTCTTTTGGTCTGAGCAAAAGACTCCCAAACTGAGATAATGCATTGTAGAAATCATTTATCCAGCTCTAAGGAGTACAAATTCCCCTTACTGTAATGCCTTGGGAGTTTCTGGAATTAATTGTGCCCTTTGGGCTGGCCTGAAGGGACACATCCTGCAGTATTGCTTACTGCTGTCCTCCTTCAAACTGTGTACTCATGTGCTACTTAACAAGCAGACACATCTCACCGAGCAGCAGCATCTGAGACAACAGACAGACCCCCTGAGACATCTCCCAGCTCAGCAGAACATGCACATGGTTTTCCTTCTATCTACATCTCTGCCAATGCACCGAGACTCATTCACTGCACAGGTCTCCTTGCAGACTGCCTGGAAAGTCTGACGAAAAGAGGCAACTTGAACACCATGCTCTGCCAGCACTGGCCCCGGGAGATGCCACCACGAGCTCACAAAGTCCTAGAGAGCAAACAAGGCTAAACAGGCATTACAAGAAGATGATGACTGGGCATGTCAACATTGCAGGCAGGAGGCCTAGCAAGTAGGCAGGAACCCGAGCTCTCCTGGAGACAGCACAGCAGGCAAACAAACATGTGTTCTCCTCCAAGCTGCTGGATCCAGGATATGGGGAGAAGCCAGAAGCAAAAGACAGGCCTGGAAGCAGGGGCTAAGGACATCAAAGTGTTTTACACCACAACAGGTGCTTGTGTCTTGTGTAAGGGTGAGCTGGTAGGGTTGAAGCACAGACAGCAGCCTACATACCTAAGCTTTCTACCTGAGCACCAATACCATGTCCCTCAAATCAAAGCACACATAAACGTGTTCCTCAGGCCCTTGACTGTGTTTCTGGTATGTAATTTAATGGCTGAGGTATACTTTAGCTTGGGATAAATCTAAGCTTCCTTGCAAGGCTTGCTGGAGGGCTATAAAGTGCTTAATGCTGGTCCTGCCATTTTCGTTGGCACGATGTGTCATTCAAGACAACCACATCCTTCTTCAGTCCACACAGTTAAGGTTCTCCCCAGAGAGAGTCACAGGACCCAAAGCCTCTCCTCACATCCTCACACACACAATGAAGATCCCAGAACATGTTGTGGTGGAGAAGCTCACAGGAGGGGACTGAACCAAATACTCAGAGCACAGTGACAACCAGCTTGTAGACACCTCACTACTGATCTACTGATTTAGTGGGAATGGATGTCTAGCTAAAAAACAAAGAACCCATAGCTGTAATGTTTCATACAACTCAGTTTGCCTCCTGGAATAAACAGCAATGGTAAAGTTTATCAGTTTTGGGAGAAAAGAAAGAGGTCCCTATACACTTTACCAGCTCCAAAATAACCCTTTGTTGAGCTCAGACCAGTCTGGATCTCTGAGCAGTTCTGTCCAAATTTTCTGCTGCCCACAGCCAGTCTGAAATGTCTTTTCTACCTGAGTCCCTATGACATGGTTATATTCCTTCCTTGCATAATGTATATACAGTAGAAATAGCAGTGGCTTAATCTGTAGTTTCCACTCCTATTGTTCTCTAATGACCTGCTGTAATTATCCAAACTGAACTTTTCTGGCAGAGCACAGCATCATTTCTTATCTGGCTCAGTCTGCTCCCAGTGGGCTACTGACCCTATCCGGAAGCATTTTGTTCTGGTGAAGTGTCCTAGGAGCCAGTGATCCTCTCAACAGGGCAAGTCCGGCTGCTCTGGGCTGAGATGGAAATGACCACTATTGCATTAGCAGCAGAGGGAGAGCTCTCCCAAGCGTTCCTAGAGCTTCACACCCTGAGATGGAGAGAAACAAAAATACCATCTTCCCTGACAGAGGGAAGAAGGGAAAACAATGAAAATACTTTCCAGGTGCCCTACTACAGACAAGCACAATCGCGTTCAGACAGGAAGCTTCATTAGCAACCTGTTAGCTTTGGTGGGGTTCTGTGATTTGTTTTGTTTTCTAATAAGACACATATTGCCTCTTTCCAGACTGGTTTGTTTTGGCTTCCTGTGCCAGTGAGCCAGGAAAAAAACCCAAAACCTTATCAAAAATATGATCTTTTCCCCCTGGTTTCCTTTTTTAAAGCTGCTGAAATGAGGTGGACCAACAGCAATTACCACCCTGTTCTTAATCCCTGGTTTGGATATGGGAAGTGAAACTGAACTCCCTGGGAGCACACAGTTAAATGAACTATCTGAGCACAGTGCACACTCATCTTTTGAAAGATGAGAGCTCAGAAGGAGGTTGATCCTCCATTTTCCATCCTGGCAAAACTGCTGTCATAATCAACAAAYACATGGTGATTCAGGGACCAAGAGAGTCCATTTGAGAGAAGGTTATTACAACAACTGCTCATTTAATTTCAGATTCCTCACCATTGCAGTGGTTTTGTTGCACCACCAGCACCCATTACCCAGGAACCTCCAGTGATGGAGATCCCCCGCCTCCCTAGTGACTCTGGTGACCCATCCCCAGGCTGCACCACCCTCCTGGGGAAGGAGCCACTGAAGGCATACAGAGCCTTCAGGCTGAAAGGACACAGCAGTCTGGGCAGCACAGGGACAACCAACCACCATGCTCACCTCTGGACTGCCATTCACTGTATAAGCATGGCCCACCCTGCTCCCCAGAAAAGCAGCCGCAGTCTCTTCTGCCATGTGAGCCACAGGCTCTGGCACCCTGCCAAGCCTTTGCATTGACGGGGGAAAATAAGTATGCTGAAGTGTTTACAGAGATGGAGAGAGGATTAAAGCCTTTTGTGAGCAGCTAGTAACCCAAACCAGAGGTGCACAGCAGAGATTGTATGTCATGGCACCTAGAGTAGAGAGTGGGATATTAAAGGCAGATTAGGATAATTTCACATGCCAGACACCAGGAGAGACCTTGCAGTCCAAACATGCTTGAACTTGCTGATAAACCTGTTGCCTTCAGTGGATAACCACCAAAGCAGGCTAAAAAGCTGGGGCCACAAAGCAAATGCCAGGCCTGATAACAGGCATTTAATATTTATTAGTGCAGGGTTATGAGCCCCTCTCTCTATACTTCTACCTTCCCTAACAGCATCAGCCCTTCTGCAATCCCACCAGGAGAGAGGCCTTTCCCTGGTCAAATGGTTTGTGTCAGGCTGACACCAGACGCCTCTGTGTCTCACTAAAAGGAGCAGTTTTATGGCCAACTGCCAAAATTAGTTTATAACCTGTGACTGGTACCAGCAATCACTATGCCTAACTGAAGGGAAGGTGCCCTGATCTCAGGTCTATGATTATATATGTCAGAAGAAGAGCTAACTGTATTATCATGCATACTGCTTTAGGGTAGCTCACATTATCATATTAACCCCTCAAGCTCAAGACATGCTGCAAAGAGCATCTGCCCTGAAGTGCGCAGTGAGGAGAGCTGTGGACGTGCTGGGAAGTGCCTGTTCTATTGCTATCCTAGCCTGGGCATTACAGGCCAGTGGTCTCTTTTAATCATATATAGTCTCCTCTGCAACTGCATCCTTCTGTTTGGCCCTGGGCAGTCATTTCTGTAGACTTCTATGGCTTGTGGTAGAACAGCGCTTTATATCTCCTACCTAACAGTCTTAAAAGCCAAACAAATGTTCGTTGCTTACACCAACACAAAAATACTAGCCCTGTTTTACACATTCACTGTCATCATTAAATGATTTCATACCCCAGAAGTTAGTGACTGTATGCAGCCAAAGTGGCACTGAAAGTAACTGGATCCCTTAGAGGAAGAGCAAGGAATAAAATGGCAGAAATTCTCTTTATGCTAAAGTTAGATCAAGGTCAGATTCACCAGCCCATGGTCTATCGATCTAGAGGACCACATTTCCTAGCGCTTAGCACCTTCACAGAGAACAGGATGCCACACAGAGATGAAGCAAGTGAAGGACTGAAAACTAGAAGAAGAGTTCAGAAGGTTTCAATCAAGGAAAAGGAAGAGGACAAAGGGGAAAATGCTCTAATGGAATAAGAGAAAAATCTACTGGATTGAGTCATCATAGCAAGCAAAATGGGCATACTTTAAAACTCACTTGGCATACTAGAAAGGAGAATGCTACTGAGTGATCATGAAATAAGAGGAAATTCACAGCAAGCAGACAAGGTCTGCAGAAGAACTTCAAGGGAAGGAAAGCCTTCTAGCAACAGGAAGATAGTGGCAGGAAGATGGACATCYTTGGGACAGTCAGCTCCTGCTACTGCCTGTCTCTTACTATGGTAATAGAGATTGGACTTCCAAAAGGCAGCAGTGTTGATCTGCCTGAGGGTAGGAAGGCTCTGCAGAGGGATCTGGACAGGCTGGATTGATGGGCCGAGGCCAACTGCATGAGGTTCAACAAGGCCAAGTGCCGGGTCCTGCACTTGGGTCACAACAACCCCAGGCAATGCTACAGGCTTGGGGAAGAGTGGCTGGAAAGCTGCCCGGCGGAAAAGGACCTGCGGGTGCTGGTCGACAGCTGGCTGACAACCCGGTGCCCAGGTGGCCAAGAAGGCCAACAGCATCCTGGCCTGTATCAGGAATAGTGTGGCCAGCAGGCAGAGGGAGGTCATCGTGCCCCTGTACTCAGCACTGGTGAGGCTGCACCTCCAATACTGTGTTCAGTTTTGGGCCCCTCACTACAAGAAGGACATTGAGGTCCTGGAGCGTGTCCAGAGAAGGGCAACAAAGCTGGTGAAGGGTCTGGAGAACAGGTCTTATGAGGAGCGGCTGAGGGAGCTGGGGTTGTTTAGCCTGGAGAAGAGAAGGCTGAGGGGAGACCTTATCGCTCTCTACAACTACCTGAAAGGAGGCTGTAGMGAGGYGGGTGTYRGTCTCTTCTCCCAAGTAACAAGTGATAGGAYGAGAGGAAATGGCCTCAAGTTGCGCCAGGGGAGGTTTAGATTGGAYATTAGGAAAAATTTYTTCACYGAAAGGGTAGTCAAGCATTGGAACAGGCTGCCCAGGGAAGTGGTGGAGTCACCATCACTGGAGGTGTTCAAAAAACGTGTGGATGTGGTACTTCAGGACATGGGTTAGTGGGCATGGGTGCTGGGTTGACAGTTGGACTCGATGATCTTAAAGGTCTTTTCCAACCTTAATGATTCTATGATTCTATGAAAACGAGTTGCTGGCACACAACAACTGCACATAGTAGCATCCTGGTAGCACAAGGGTCCCTACCACTATTTCAGTCTCCACTGTATCCAAGATGCAAATTACTATATGCCCTATAATCACCACTGCATCTAGGACACTGGCCTGGATATCCTCTCATAGTGTAACCTCACCTGTCCCAGCCAAGCATCAGCAGGCTTTCAAAGAAAACTATACAGACAGGAAAAAGAGAAGGATTTTGTCCAGCCCTTCAATAGAAGATTACCTCTACTCATTCCACATACCATAAAGCAGCCTTTCTGATCCAGTAACACCAGCAGAGTAGCTAGTGTCTTTGCTAATCCCACAGAGCTGTACCACCATTTCATTCCAGCCTGATATCCATTACATTGAATGAAAAACAAGAGCACCAATACAGGAAAAAAAAAGGCTTCTAGTTTGCTTTACAAGGATTTCCTGGTTAAAGGGTTTCACCACAGCCCTCCCATGCCAGCCAGGAGTTACTTGTGCTACATGATCTAGACATATCCATGTCAAGTGTCCTGCAATCCCCTAGCTCAGTTAGAGGGACCCTGAGAAGCCTTTATTGCCACAAGCTAGATGTCAACATCCTCTTTGGCAATAAGAAGACACATACAAAGAGCCCAAATACCCTGCAGGTCATCTGGTCAACACAGTGGAAGGATCACAGTTTGGTTGAGTTTGACCATGCTTCTGGAAGATGTAGCAACACTACAATAATGAACACTTGCAAGGTCATCTTTGCTCTGCGATGTGTATCAACTATATAGCTAGCTGCTACATACCACAGGGTAAACCAGGAAGGAGAAAACTTTCATGCATCCCACATTTAACTGATAATAAGACACAAAAAAAGAGTTGAAGACCCTTCTTTCCAAAAAACAGCCTGGTAACTTTGCAGGAGTGGCTATAGCAGAAGCACAACAGGTCCAGACAACAGTATACAGGAAAAGGCTAACAGAGGAGTCACTGTTGTCATAGGAGGAGCACAAGGAACCTTGCATCAGTTTGCCAAATGCCCTGTAGATGCTAACTTAAAATAAACAGGAAGGCTTTATAACTGACCAGAATTATTATTTACGAGATGCAACAGATATTGTCTGGGAGAACTCACATTGAACCCAGAAAAGTATCAGCCTGTTCTAGAAGGACAAGCGACACTATTTGTGTGCTTCAAGGACATAGGCACTGGCTGCAGGGTCCAGGGAGAATGGAAAACTCAGACCTACAGAAAGTCCCAGAAGTGCAGAGATGCAGCTTTGGGGACATAAGGGCAAACTGGAACATACTGAGGACAATTTGCTGAGACAGGAACAATGCAGGTGACAGGCTTACTCTCAGGAGTGAGTCAGTGTGGAGGACTGGAGAGASCACAAACATAGAAATCAACACGGGTAAGGGTGACTGACCCAAAAGGGTTGGGGAGCCTTCAGAGGGGTACTAGGAAAGTTGAAATGCTGATTTCAGAAGGGCAAACCACCATAAGCTCTGAGCTTTGGTATGAATATCTTGGAAGGCTGAACTGCAGAAACAAAGAGCAGCGACAGATCTGCTAGTTTGTTGAAGAAGTGGGCCTTGAACAAGCTCTCTCACTGCCACGGAAAAGGCAGGAAGGAAGGGACCAATACAGCTGAATTATGAGATCCTTCTGGATCAGAAGGAGGTATTGACACTAGGTTAAATTACAACAGGCAAGAGTTAAAAGCAATCTCACAAGCACAAAAGGACAAAGCTCAAAAGCCAAGACACTTAGCTTTGGAGGAACAGTGAGGGCGAGAAACTGTTCTAAGGCCATCAGTCTGTGAGAAGGAGACATGGCATGTCCACTGCTCAGAGCTGGAAAGCTATCAGCTGTCTTGGATACATGTTGAAGGTCACAAAGACCAGTGTGAGGAAAAAAGCAGCATCTGATGCAGCACAGCCATTATCAATTACAAGAGGACAAGATTTAACCCTCAGATAAGGCAAGAGCACAGTAAGGAGTACTTTTCTATGTGAAGGGTTTCCAATGAGATGTGCCTGATAAGCCTTATCTCAAGGCACTGATGCAGGTTGCTGGGTTTTGGGATCCAGAGACAACTAAGTAGCCATAGAAGGCCACAGAGAGGGCAAACGAAGTGGTACTTTACAAAATGGAAGAAAATAAAACCTGGACAACTACAGACCCACTAGCTTACTTTTCATTACCATAAGCACTAGAGGCAAGCAAGGAAGGGTACAGGAACTAACACAACCTCTTCAGATCAACCCAGCTTCCCTGGACAGCCAGGCAAAAGAACTTTGTAGATGAGGAAAAACAATAGTTATCACTTCTTGATGTTAGTAAGACTTTTGGTATTTGTTTGGTGATAGCCTCCTAAGCAAATTAAGGGAACTTCAAATGGCAGCATGATGGGAGAACATCTAGAAAAAACTTACTCCAAGAGACGTCATAAATGGCTTACTGTCTGATGGATGATGCATCAAGTGAGGATTCACAGAGGTGGGTTTTGGGATGATCCTAATTAGCCTTTTTACTTACAGCCAGATAACAGAAAAGGAAGCAGGTTTACTCATCATGCAGATGATGCCAGCACAGAAGAGGCTGCCAGTATACGACAGGACAGGCTTTGGATTCAAACCAATCTCAAGACCTTGGGAGATGCAGTCAGAAAAGAAATAAGAAGCAACTGAGTCAGTGAATACATCATGTCAGACCTCAGAAGGGCAGTCAGCCCCACAGGCAGAGAAGTGGCAGAGAAGGATCTAGAAGGTATTGTGGGTCACAGCCTGCACGAGTACCTGAGGGGCATGGGGAGGAGGGGGCATGTTCCCATGGGTTTTGAATATCTCCACAGATGAAGACTCCACATCCTCTCTGGGCAACCTGTGCCAGTATTTGATCACTCTCACAGTAGGAAAGTCTTTTTTTGTTCATGTGGAACCTCCTGTATGCCCATTGCCTCTGGTCCTGTCACTGGACACTACTGAGAATATTTCAGCTCCCTCTTCTTCATTCCCTCCCTGTGCTGGTTTTGTCTGGGATAGAGTTAATTTTCTTCACAGTAGCTTATATAGTGCTATGGTTTGGATTTGTGGTGAAAACAGTTTTGATAACATAGACATGTTTTCGTTACTGCTGAGCAGTGCTTACACAGAGTCAAGGCCTTCTCTGCTTCTCACACCACCCCACCAGCAAGTAGGCTGGGGGTGCGCAAGAAGTTGGGAGGGGACACAGCCAGGACAGCTGACCCCAACTGACCAAAGGCATATCCCATACCATATGATGTCATGCTCAGCATATAAATCTGGGGGAAGAATAAGGAAGGGGGAGACATTCAGAGTGATGACGTTTGTCTTCCCAAGTAACGGTTACGCATGATGGAACCCTGCTTTCCTGAAGATGTCTGAACACCTGCCTGCCAATGGGAAGTAGTGAATGAATTCCTTATTTTGCTTTGCTTGCACGCACAGCTTTTGCTTTACCTATTAAACTGTCTTTATCTCAACTCATGAGTTTTTTCACTTTTACTCTTCCGATTCTCTCCCCCATCTCACTGCAGTGGGAGTGAGTGAGCAGCTGGGTGGTGCTTAGTTGCAGGCTGGGGTTAAACCATGACAGTCCCCCTGAGCCTTCTCTTCTCCAGGCTGAACAGTTCCAACTTCTCAGCCTCTCCTCATATGAGAAATGCTCCATTCTCTTAAGCACTCATTAGTCCAGTTTGTTTAAGTGCTCCCTAACCTGAGGGTAAGTCTTCCTTGCTCCAGACTTTCCGCCTGGTCTCAGGGGTTTGGGATTGCTGAAGGCTGGTCTTACCGGTAAAGACTAAAGCAAAGAAGGCACTAATTACCTTAGCCTTTTCCATTTCTTTTGTTACCAGATCCCTGGCACCTCTCAGCAGCATATCCACATTTTCCCTGGTCTTCCTTTTGCTGTTTACGTACTTGCAGGATCCTTTCTTGTCACCCTTCACACTCCTTACCAGATTCAACTCCAGGTCACCCTATCCCTGAAAGATCAGATAGCAACTCCATACTCGTCCTAGGTCACCTGCCCCTGCTTCCACCTCTTGTATGCCTCCTTTATATGTCTGAGTTCAGTTAGGAGCTCCTTGCTCATCCATGCAGGCCTTTGCTTGACTAACCTCAGTTCTATCCCTTCAACTTTGCCTTATGTATGAACAGTTGCTTTTTCTTCAGGTCCTCACCTAGGTGTCTTGATGGGGAATAGCTTCATTACTCCAAGCTACGTTGTCTAAAACCAACCTTCAGCCCACCAGCTAGATTTTTCTGATGTCATATGGATATTCAGCTCCCCATCACAACAGATCTTCTTATATCAGCCAATTGCGGCATTTGCCTGTGCATGCTATGTAAGTGGAGCAGATGGAAAAACCACAAAGGAAGCAGCGGTAGCTAAGTCTGCCCTCTTACCCTATTCACCCATTTAAAGCCTTGCTGCACAACATGATATGTTTCAACACCTGCGGTGATAAATAGTAGCACAAACCAGGAACAACCACTTGGTCATGTTTATCCTCAAGTGTTCCTTGGTCACATTGCAACCCACAATAGCATTCGTTAACAAGTGTTAGAACATAGTTACAAATTGCAGCAAACACAAATGCTCCGTCAGTGTTATTGCAGACTTCATTAATGATGATCCTTCGCATTTCAGCAACAGCCATTCAAGGATCTGAAAACATTTATATGCCTCTGTGAGCCAAGTGTCACGCTCCATGTGTGAGCCAGATGTTCACAACATCATTTTACAAATGAGGGAACGAAGTTCACAGGACTGACTCCAGACCCCTTTCGTCCCACTGAGTAATCCACTGCCCACCAACTAGTCATAGGGGAATTATCCAATTCAAGGCAAGGCAGGATACCATTATGGTCTCTTTGTTTCCTTGCATTGTCTCTATTCCCTTGCTCCTCATCTTGTATTTAGATTCTAGGCCTGGAGGGGTACCTCTGAATGTGTCCACTGCAGCACAGCATGGCATAGAGATGCAACTTTGCACTACTCAGTACCACAATGCAAGCAGCGATGGTATCAGAATCTGGATAACAGAGAGCTCTTGAAGGAGATCTCCAGCAGCTACATGCGTCAAACCAGGCCCTTTACAGACAGGGCAAGCCCAGTTAATTCGCAGTAGCAGCAAAGCCAACAAAATCAAACATCTTCCCATTCCAGCCATCTCCCCCACAGAGCATACAGTGCCTACACTTGGCAGGGCCATGGCTGCCTTCAAAACTTTGCACTTCCAAGAGCCAAAGGGAGAGTCAAGAAAGTGATTCCCGCTTAGCAAACTGACTTTTTTAAGGTGCTTAGCTCCTCCCTCTCATCCCAGACCTTGCTGGCTGAGCAGGACAAGAGATTCCCTTGCAGCTACAGAAACACCTGTTTATGAAGCCAAAGAGACTGCAGCATCTCTCCTACATCCCTCCTGCCAAACCGCTCCACCAGCAGGGTCTCTGCATCATGTCATTTTTTCAAGATTAAGCAAAAATCACATGCTGCTCCCTCTAGTGACAACCTGAGCACATTTAAGCAGTCTGGCCCCAACTCGCAGCACCACTGCAAGTTTTTAAGCACAAGAGACAACATTTTTAGAGAGACCCACTCTCTGGCATCCATAGTCTTTTTCTCATGCCTTTGGCATATCTGAACCTACCTTAGTTGCTCTCTCTGAGGCTGCTGCTCTGCAAGCACAGGTCTCACCAGGCTCAAGAGGCTGCTAACAGGATTTGCAGACCTTCACCAGTCCTCAGTTAAAATCTAGTCTGATCTGAGAGTGACCTCAAGATAAAAGCACCGGGTGGCCGCAGTCACCTGAGCAGGGTCATCGCGTGTGCACTCTGCAATTGGCACTTGTTGATCAAATAAAAGCAAGTTTAGGAATTAAAAGCAGCTATGCAACAGAGAACAGCCATAGTCTGGCATTCCAGCTCCTGCATTCATTCCAGGGACAGAGGGTTGTTAAACCCAGGTCTAGTCACTGTAAGCTAGAAACAAAAATGGATATTACAGCTTCATGGGTAAAAGCAAACTGCACTGGGCAAAGAAAACAAATGAAGGGAGGTTGGAGTTAACATAACCATTGCCTTTCTACCAATTCTAGACCATCAGGTAGCACAGATGGAAGACCCAGGGCTCCAGCTGAACAGAAGTAGCATGGACACAGAGACTGTGACCACCTCACTTCTGCACATCCTGATGCAGGCAGCGTAACAGCTCTGCACAAGTCCTTCATATTTGTTTCCAATCAAGAAGAAACATACACAGATAGCTGAAGAGGAGGGGGGTCATTTATTTCTTGAATTTCCCCAGTGTACTGGTTTTGGCTGGGATAGAGTTAATTTTCTTTACAGTAGCTTATATAGTGCTATGGTTTGGATTTGTGATGAAAGCAGTTTTGATAACATAGGGATGTTCTAGTTATTGCTGAACAGTACTTACACAGAGTCAAGGCCTTTTCTGTTTCTCACACCACTCCACCAGCAAGTAGGCTGGGGGTGCACAAGAAGCTGGGAGGAGACACAGTGGGACAGCTGACCAAAGGGATGTTCCATATCATATGATGTCATGCTCAGCAATAAAAAACTGGGGGCAGAAGAAGGAAGGGGTGACATTTGCAGTTACGGCGTTTGTTTTCCCAAGTCACCATTATGCATGATGGAGTCCTGCTTTCCTGGCAATGGCTAAACATCTGCAGGCTGATGGGAAGGAGTGAATGAATACCTTATTTTGCCTTGCTTGCGCGCACAGCTTTTGCTTTACCTATTACACTGTCTTTATCTCAACCCACTTCTACCCTTCTCTCTCCCATCCCGCTTGGGGGAGTGATCGAGCGGCTGGTGGTGCTGAGCTGCCTACTGGGGTGAAACCACAACACTCAGTTTCCTGGTTTAACTGTCTCTCCCACTGCAAGCAAATAACCTGCTGAGGTACCAAACTCCCCTGGCCCAGGAACTCAGCCATGTGCGGAGAATCAAAGTCTGGCAGCCCCTTCCAGGGCTGGCTGCTGCACACATGTGTACCTAACTGCCTGCACCTCTTGCCAGTCCTTTTCACCAGCTCTAGGTCATGTCCTTGCAAACACCGACCCGAAGCATGCGACTGACTTTCCCCTGCATGGGAAACAGTAACATACTTGTCCTTCGTTCCCACTCACACCAGAGCCCAGGCCAGCGCCAGCTCACAGAGAGGAAGATGCAGGCACTGGGATGACAGTCACGCAGCGACTCACTGGCGAGGTGAGACACAGGCAGGGTGCCGGCATTCCCTAGCCCATGATCAGCCACATGCAAGGGCCTAACCCTGGATGACTCTGTGCTCCAGGGCCGGCTTCTCAGTCCCTGCATGTGCCTGTATGGCAGACACGTGCTTGGACTTTATCAGAGAGGCTTGCCAGGACCCCGGGAGGAACCACTGTCCCTTCTGTCCCATCGGCCCCGTCACACAGCCACACCCAACTGCAGTCAAATGACAAGCACCAGCAGGATAAAAATGAGACTTCTGGTTTTTTTTCCTCTCCCTCCAGTTCCAGAAAGTCTAGGAATGGCCCCAAAGCACTGACACCTCTTCCTGAGTTTGCTGGGAGCCTGAGAAAGCTGCTCTGAAGGGGGAGAGCCATACTAACAGGGCTTGAGTCCCTGTCTTACCCATATCATGGCTGCTCAGGGCGAGGGGAAAGGAGGGAAGCATCACATCATAACTGCTGCCAGCTTTCACCAACTCAGCAATGCTGGCTGCTTCAATTCACGTTATCTGCCTTTTGTACCAAAGAATCCCAGAACCACAGAATAGTTGAACTCTCCCTCAGTCCCCATGGCATCGTCTCTCCCCCAAGCATCTCTCTCTGCAATGCCACCCACATGATGGCCGCCTTATTCCCATATTCCCCGGAAAAACAGCCACCAGCCAGGATGGTGGGGGACAGGCAGGATAATCAGAAAGGCAGCAAGAGTAGCAGAGGCCTTGACATGGAGAAGAGGGAAGATTTAGAGGTGCAGAGTGAGCAGGCGTGGGGGTGTGGAGGGTCCCCGGGGGACACAGGCCACAGCAATGGGGAGCTGGCAACAGGAATCTGTGGGAAGGCCCCACAGTCCTGAGGGAAACCATGGGGCCCAAGGAAGGCCATGGAGCCTGAGGGAAGGGCGTGGAACCTGAGGGAAGAGCCTGGGGCCCGAGGGAAGGGCATGGAGCATGAGGGAAGGGCATGGAGCCTGAGAGAAGCCATGAGGCCCAAGGGAAGCCATGGAGCCCGAGGAAGGCCATGGAGCCTGAAGAAAGGGCATGGCACCTGAGGGAAAGCCATGGAGCCCGAGGGAAGGGCATGGGGCCCAAGGGAAGGGCATGGAGCTTGAGAGAAGGCCATGGGACCTGAGGGAGGGGGATGGAGCTTGAGAGAACGCCATGGAGCCCAAGGAAAGGCTCAGCAGCCCTGAGAGAAGGCCATGGAGCCTGGGGAGCTGTAGGAGAAGGGCAGGATGTCTGTATGTCTTGTGTTGGAACGGCGCACACACAGGGAGGTAGCAGCTACCACAAAACCCCACTTAGCGCTGCAAGTGACCCTGAGTGGAGAGGGTCCCTCCTTACTGCATGGCCGCGACCCCTGCTTCCCTGCGCACCCTCCCTTTGAAGCGACAAAGCAGAGCCCAGCAGCTTTAAACCCGGCTGTGCCGCCGACACCCATTCCTTCATCCACCACCACAGCCTCCGCAGGGCAGGGTGCTGAGGCCAGCAGTGGAGGTGAAGAGGATCCCCGAAGGATGGGGAAGCTCCAGCCACCACGGGAGGTAGCACTGAGACAGCAAGGCTGTCGGGTCAGGTCCCAGAGGACTGGGCACAGTGGGTGGGAGAGAGACAGACAGACAGCAACACTGGCAACGAGACAAGCATGGAGAGACATCTGTCACCTGCTACTGCTCCTGGGAACAGCAGCAGAGGATGGCAGGGATGCTGGGTGTGCTTATTTAATGCCATTTAATTCTCAGCACTACAGATATTTAAAACAAATTAATTAAAATAATCACAGTGCCATGGCATCCCTGTGTCCATGGCAGACAGGAAGTCTTCAGCAGAGAAAGCTGTGGCCGGGTGTCCTTGATCTTCATCATGGGAGCAGGAGATCACATCTGCTSGACTGGGTGAGAGGAGACCAAACCAGGGGAATGGGCTGCTGTGCAACAGACTGGCACAGAGAGGAGCGGACACTGTGTGCAATGTGCTGGCTGCTATAGTGAGAGGGCCAGCATGTGTCATGCTGACTCCTAGCGAGGCAGAGCAGGAGAGCAAGAAGCAGAGTCCTAGCACACCCGTGATGCACCAGCTCCCAGCAGGACATGTGAGACTCACTGACTTCTCATGAGGAACGGTCAGCATACACTGCACTGGCTCCTAGCAGTGCAGGGCTGGAGGGCAACGCACACACTTCTAGAGGGACACGGGGGACCCATTAGCTCCCAGCAGGACACATGTGACATACTGACTCCCAGCCAGACAGGGCTAACGTGTGATGCACCCACTCCCAGCTGATGCTCTGACTGCCAGCAGGATGCATGTGATGAACTGACCCCCAGCAGGACACTTGTGGTGCACTGGCTCCCAGTGGGGCTGAGCCCCATAAGATGCACCAGCTCCCAGGAGGACACAAGGGACTGACTGATTCCCAGCAGGATACGTGCAGTGCCCAGACTCTCAGTGGGACACACTTGACACACCAACTCCCAGCAGGACACAGGCAACACAACAACTCCTAGTACGGCAGAGCCAGTGTGCAAGGTATCAGCTACCAGCAGAATACGTGCAAAACACACTGAATCCCAGCAAGGCAGAGCCAATGTGTGACACATGGACTCTCACCAGAGCATGCATGCTGCGCCGGCTCCCATCAGGACACACGTAATGCACCAACTCCCAGCAGGGTAAGGCCCGCCAGTGACGCACCAGCTGCCAGCAGGACACTTGTGATGCACTAAGTCCCCGCAGGAGATGTGCAGTGCAGTGACTCCCAGAGCGACACACATGATGCACCAGCTCCCAGTGTGGCGTGAAATGCACTGACTCTCAGCAGGACACATGCGATGCACTGACTCCCACCAGGACACTCCCAGTGCACCAATTCCCAGTGAGACATATGGAGTGCAATGACTCCTAGTGTGGCTGGGTTAGTGTGTGAGGCACAGGCTTCTGGCATAACATGAGTGAAGCACTAGTTCCTAGGACAACAGGCGCCATGTGTGAGACTCCGGCTCCCAAATGACACTCCAGCTCCCAGTGGAAAAAGGCTGGTGTGCAATGCACAGGCCCCTCTACGCCCTGCTCCCTGTCCAGGAGAGCCGTGGGTACCGTCCTGGCAGAGGAGGGGTGCAGGGGCAGGCCAGGCTGTGTGGCTGGGGGCACAGGGACACCATAGCAGGGCTCCCAGTGCCACCTAGTGGGGGACAGGAAACGCTCAGGGGCCACCCATCCCTGAGACCTGGGTGCTGCTGGACGCAGCAGACCTTCCACAGCCAGGCCAGCCTCTCCCACCATCCTGCCAGACCTGCCCACCTCCGGCAGCCACCCCAAACACACACACTGCCCTGCAGCAGGCCAGTGTGTCCTGCCAGCTCTCCTCCCACACTTGCTCATCCTGGGCCCTGGAAATTGTATAAAGCACCGCCATGGGAGGGACAGAGGAATTTACTCCAGGTGCAGTTTGTTAATCACATCAAGTACAGTCCTGTCGAGTCACTGAGTTTCCATCCTGCACAGGGTGAGCACCGAGAGACCTGGTCAGAGATTCACAGCTTCTGACCATGAGCTGCAGTGTCCAGAAAGCATCAGGGCCACTCTCATAAGAGGATGTTTCAAGAAAGCCCCCCAAAAAGGCACACACATCTTCTGAGGCACACACTGATGCTCGATGTTTTTTTTATCTGCACTGCTACCTGCGAATTATCCTTCATCTGTGTACATTAACTCTGACACACACAGTCATGCATATACAAGAATGCACCGCAGACACATCAGCCAAAGAAAACACTGGCACAGTAAACAGCTTGTGTGACTGCACAAGTTTTATTTTATAGGCTTTCTTCCCCAAAAACAGATCAGAGGTTCTGGGAAATGGAAATAGCAGATGAGGCCATAAAGGTGCAGTACAGAGCTGTGTGAAAGTTTACACACGGGAAGGCTAAAAACGAGTAACAAATGCAATTTAACATGGTGGGGAAGGGGGCAGGGGGCTGGTGCACTTGAATGCAATCTTTCCTTCCATCTCTCCACCCAGCAGGCGACCATCAATCTCTTAAGCCGTATCTCCACTCATCTACAGCCGTTTAATCACTTGGCATTTTCTTCCATTCCATCTGCATCCTCAGTCTCTTCCTTCCTCACACGTCCTCAGCCTGACAACAATCCCTAGGATATTAAAGAGAAAACCATGACACCTTGTGGAACAGATGGAGCCTTCTCCAGATAAAGGCACCCTCATGAATACTGGTGTGTCACCCAGCAGGTCTGCCCAGTGTACTACAGCCCAGGCAGTGAAAACAGAACAAGTAAGGCCCAAAAAACTAGCAGTTCCCAGTAGATGCCCCAGGTTCACCTACTGATCAAACACAGCCCCTCTTTGCTCAGAGGATCAGCTACCAGATTTTTGTTGGCCTTAATCATGATTAAGCTGAGCATCTCTCCAGGCAGTTTTTCCAGGGAACTCAAATCCCTGCAAAAATTAAATCAGCTGCAAGATGCTCTATTATCCTCATGATCCACCCTGAGATCAAGGCAAAGGGTGAGGCTAGAAAATCAAGCCCATCATGATGATGATCTCAGCTAGGCTGGATCCCGAACAGATCTGCAGTAATACATGAGACAAGTCTAGAAATGGAGAGAGAGGAAATACATTTGAAAAGAGATGGCCACAGAGTTCAAGGCAACAGGAGGGAAGGAGCTAAGAAAAAGTCCTGTCATTAAGAAGGCTACCGGTACAATCCAGGGCCTAGGCAAGCTAACGGGTTGGGCACATCTCTCCAAACATGAACCCAGTCCAAAACCAAGACACCAGATGAGCAGCTCAGATATGTCCAGAAAGGCAAATGATATCCCCATGGGGTCACACACTCCTGAGCCCCTGTTCCCTAGGACAGCCCCTTCTCACCTACAGCAAAAAACCTGCAGGATCCCAATGAAACACCAGCTGGTCCCCAAGCACTTAAACAGAAGGCTGTCCTCTTTCCATGAACTCACCTCCTCTACTCTCACACGTCCCAGCTGCCAGCTTACTGCCTATTTTAAAAACAGCAGAATTTGGGATCAGAGTAGTCAATTGAGCTGTGGTGGTCCAACAGGCTTCCTCATGACTAGTGTCCTCCAAAAGCTGCCCTCTCCTCCCAGAGCATGGTCTGAAAGAAAGGAAAGAGATGGGGGCAAACATCAGTCTCAAAGCTGAACTTCTCCACCTGCTCAGGACCAGATCATTATTTTAAGAGCACTTACATGAGAGAAAGAATAGCTTGGGAACTGCTAAGGAGAGACTTGGCTAGGTCCTCTCCAGGTCACCGAGCACACGCAGGGCAGCAGAAGCAGCTTCAGGCTCTTGGCTCTGTCAAATTTTGGTGGCAAAACTGAAAAATGTGGTAGAAGACATTTTCATTTTGCAAATTTTGCCAACCTGTCAGGACACGCTGGTGGTGATGAGCTGCAGAGAGATTTGGCCAGGCAGTGAGGGAAGCTAGGCTCAGCACAGGTGAGGATGGTCAGTACGTTGTGGGGAAGGAAGGAGAGACATGAACATAGCAGGGCTAACACTGTTACTAGAAGAGGTGAGAAGACTGGAGAAAGGTGTGTTTGGGGGTGGGATTATCAGATCCTAGAAGAGCCCAGGGATAGTCAGACCCATCAGATTCGGAACAGCCCAAATGTTCACAGCAATCAAGACCCTGCTGGTGCATGGCCTCTCCCCAAGGCAGGGAGAATGATGTGAAATACAACATGAGGCCAGAATGACTTTACACTACCTGCAGGCCAGGTAGACCAGCTGGTCCTCAGTGCTGTAGACTCAGGCAAGCCCTGCTTCCCTCAGCAAAAAACCCTGAGGGCTGTCCCCACCATGCCTGAATGTGACAGCTGGCATCTGCATAGGAAAGGGTCCTTCAGCATGACACATCATCATCTAAATCCCAAGAAAGGTATTAACATCTGCCATCTGGTTCTAGGGAGGCTTTAAGGGTCTTGGGGAATGAAACAGGTAACACCAACATGACTCGAGAGGAGAAAGAGCTTCCCCCCTGTCATACAGTGGCTCTAGATCCTAGACCTTACATCAAAATAAGTTTCAGGTCTCAAACCAGACCCCTCCAAGGAAACTGCTGTCTCCTCAGACCTACTTGCCCAAGCAGTCCAGGGCAATGCTCATCAGGGAGGCAAGAGGAATAGCTGGGATGGACAGGAAAGAGGACTCAAACAAACATCTATGGAGGGTACCGAGGCATTGCTAAGCTCCCTCTGGGTATGCCTGCACTGCCCAACAGCTTTGCTCCCTGTCTTGCTCCCAGGTCCCAGTCTGACTGTCCATCCACACTGCAGGTACAGCTTTTTGCACATGGGCTGTAGTCTGGAGGAGATCAGTTTGGCCTCTCCTAGGTGACGGATCACTGTACATGATGGATCATGCTTGGGCTGCCATACCTCTTTGATACTACAGGAATCTGGGACTGCTGAAACCCCAGCAATTACTAATGGTGTCTCAGAGCCAGCGAGCACTACAAGGAGCCCAGAAGAGACCTGGGCCAAAGTGTGGAAGTGGTCATCCTCAAGCACTGTGGACTCACGCCACTCTTCATCATGTGGCATGGGAGTCAGGGACTGCTCATAGAACAAACTCCCTTGGTAGTAGATGCTGCAGCTCTGTTCCCACCACTGGAGGAAGCTCAGGCATCTGTACCTGGCCCATGGTACAAGTTGTACTGGGTCAGAGCAACAGTCTGCCTAGACTAGTGCTCTTCCCCAGCAGTGGCAGGCAACTTAGTAAAGGCCACAAGAAACAAGGTGAGTATAGAGTGATCCCACCCCTGACAGTGCCTTCCCAGCTGCATGCAAACTGCTCCTCAGCCAACCGCCCGAGCTGGAGGTTGTAGTTGCCCTGTGATGTCTAACAGCACTGCTCAAGAGGTTACAACACATTCTGACTCCTGCCTTTCAACAGGGAGTGAGCAATCCCTACATATCTCATCTGTAAAGGATGGCAAGGCCTCCTTGAAAGCTTTTCAAAGAGAAGTTGCATATAAATATCTCCAAGTTTAATGTTACTTCTAACTGACATCTGAAACAAGCAGTGTGCTAGCCTGTCCCACCTATTTCTCTGTAGTACTGGGAACCTGCAGACGAAGAGTAGACCACCTCCAGATGGGCAGCAGAGGAGCAAAACCTGAATCTGATGTCCTCCAAACCAACATGCCGCAAACTCATCACACTTTCCAGGGGATCCCAGCTCTTAATTTATGTCTTCTACATAGTGACCACCAGCCAAAAAGGATAAATGCTGGCCTTTACACTACCTCAATACCTCTCTGCTCTGCAAATCAGAGAAGCACCAATGTTTGCACAAGCACACTACCTCAGACAACTTGCAGTTGACAATATTTTATTCTTGCCTGTTGCATACTGAGGACCTGCTATCAAGGTAGGCCCCAGCTCACTGCTTTCTGGGTATGAAGGCAAAGAAACATGAAGAAAACTGCAGCTCAGTTTGAACTGTATTTTTTCTGAGTGTCAGTCACTCCCTATAATTAATTAGATCCCTAAAATACACAAGAAACTAAGAAAAACAACAGCCACAAGCTAAGATGACTGCACTCTGTCAAAAAAGCTTTTATCTCTACGCAATGAATAAACAACTCTGACATAACTACATACAGCAATTTTTCATCAAATATCTGCGTATCAAACTCCCTTTCCAGACCTACTCTGATACAGCTCTCGGCAAATGTGCTGATGGAAAACCACTGGCCACATTCACAAATGTGTCTAAAATCTAGCACATTCATCCAGGAGAAAATGTTCCAAGGATGTACCACACCACCTCCTCTTTCTATAGAAATGCCACCTTGCAAGCCTCAGCATCTCTCCATGCACTCCATGGGTATTTTAGCCCATAGCTTCACCATGGAAAGCACAAATACTGCTTTTTCAAGGACAGACAGGAGGTCAAAAGCTGAGTGGATATTCCCAAAATCCCTCAGACATCTTGAGGTTGAAAAAAAAATCCAGAGCATTCAAATGCAGCTTTCCCAGGTGTATGGCCAACAGACTCAGCCTGTACCCAAACCAACACCGGTAGCTGATGGACACTATTCATGTCCAGATTCCTACTCAACTGGAGTCAGAATCTGGTGATTTCGTGTGCTACCAGCCTCTGACTGCAGGGCAATGCAAACAATTAAACATTCTATTTCTGCACTAACAATCATCCCTTTTTGGGGAAGGCTCTTTCATATCGGGCAGCCCATATTGCCACTGCTTAATCAGGCCGAGATTTAAGGAAGCCCGCTGTGAGATGACACAGATTGCTTCCTCCCTCGGGAGCTGGCGAACACCACAGTCAGTGTGTAACTGGCAATCCCTGCAAAACAAGTCCCCATTATACACAACAGCTGAGTCCTCTTCTTCCTCTGCCAGTGCTTGGCCTCCACAGACCTGGACTGACCCAAGGGGCTCCATGTGCTCAGCCATCCCACATGTTGACCTTGCTCTTTACTCCTAGGAAGTCTTAACTGGCCACAGCACAGCGGTGGGAAAGCAGGCAATGACAGAGGGAATGTGTAGCTGTTCACACAACTCTTCTGCCTCCCATGTCAGCCCCGTAGACAGAGCCTTGTCTGGGCATGGATGAAACCATCTGCTCGGTGTCTGGCAACTCCAGGCAAGCAAAGGGAAGGGAAGGCTGCTGCGTCCAGCCACCTGCCACCCAGGCAGTTCCTGACTGTGCTGAGCAGCCAGAGCAGGGGAGCTCTGGCTGAGAGGGACTGCCAGCAGGGAGGGGAAATGAGGATGGAGCCCATTCCCCAGGACAGGTTTGGAACAGGGCACCAGGATCAGACCAAACAGGTCCAGATAGCTGAGACCTTTTGATCCCCCTCCTTCAAGGCCTCTGTGAAAGACCCAGCAGATGCCCTACAAGAGGCACTGGTGAGGGATTGTGCCTCCTAAATGTGCAAGTCTGCTAGGGCCCTGGATTTACCCTCCTGTCAGGGTGCTGGAGCTAAGCAGTGTGTCTTCTCACATAGACCTAGGAGGAGTTCAGCAGCCTTATTCCAGCTTGGGTGTTAAAGCTGCTGTCGAGATGCAGAAATTAGGTATGCAGGACCTCCAGACACATGTATCTCCAAACCCTCTTCCATCCTAGTGGGGGAGATAGGGTGTCCCAGGCAACAGCCTCATTAGCACCATCACCACTCCACACCTCAAGACACTTCCAGCCCTGGCAGCTTCTACCTTTGAGTCCCTATCCCAAAGCTCAGCTTCTGTCTGGGAAATGCTTTGCCCAGATCAGAACTTGCCATTACTCCATGCCCAAAGTCTCCCCTGATTTAACAGACCAAATCCTCAGGTTGTACAAATGACTTTGCACAAACATTACAACTATGGCTACCAGTGTGAATGTCTTCATCAACCTCCCCAGCCCAGGATGGGCTCCAGGATCTCCTGAGTTACATTTGATGCTGCACCTTGCTGCATCCCACTATGAGTGGGAGGTTGAACTGAAGCCCTCCAGATCCCCTTCCACACCTATTTTGCAGATTATTTACCCCCCTGAACATAAGTTTAGGGAGCAATCTCTCACCTGCAGGGAGATCTTGAATGCCATCCAAAATCTCCCAGCACCCCTCACAGGACTGCTTCCAGGGAGGCATGGAGCAGTCCCTTGTAAGATGTGCTGCCTTTTCGGGTCCCTCCAGCCCTTTCTCCCTGCATGTCCCCGTCCCAGGGCACAGCTCATTACTTCTCTGAGTTGGTCATTCTGAATCCTCCGTGATCTCATGAAATTCCCAGCATTGCTGTTCATGTAAGAGGATCCAGCTAGCTTTTAACATGGTTCCTCATCTCGTAGCAGCTTAAAGCATAAGGAGCCTCCATGCATCTGAGTGAAAGTGGAGATCAGGAGGGCTACAGAACTGGTCTGCAAAATGGAAATTGCTCATGCTATGGCAGAGCCTTCGCAAGCCTCCACGCCTGTGTCCAGACCCACTGCTGTTACAACTTATTTGAGCATTTTTATTGAGCCACTCATTAGCATCCCTGCACGGGATATCTCTGCAGCATGGAGATCAAGATCACTTCTCATGGCACAAGAAATCAACTAGAAGTTGTACCAAGCTCTTGACAACACTGCACGTCATTGGCTTCCCCACCCCATTGGAAAACAATGCCATGGGAAATTCTTTGAAATCACACAAGGAGCAATGTAGTTTTAGAAAGGAAAGTGTTAGCAGCTTTCCCTGATGACATTGCTTATGATAATTAGTATATATACATATATTTATGGGATCTGCACATGAGTGTCTATACAGGCATGACCACAAAGCAGACCTGTGTGTCCAGCCACTCCCTGTGGTGTCAGCTCTGCCAAAGTAGAGTTGGGCTAAAAGTGATGGAGTGAACAGTACTGTGCACAAATATACCATCCAAATTGCAGAAGGGCTGCTTCTATTTCCCATGCATTTGTAAAACTTAAACAATCCTTTAATAATCAAAGGAGTTAGGGATGTATATTTTTATCACAACTGAAATGTATGATGGTTGTTTCAGCTTGCCAAATAAGAACAGGACATGTAGGAGGCCCCAGACTTGTTCCCAGGCTGCTCCTGCATCCCAGACCGGGGCCTCAGGAGATCCCGCACCAGCATGCCCAGCCAGGCTCTGCAAGAGTGAGACAGCTACACAGGAGCCAGGAACCAGCAGGAAACTAACAGGGCAGCACCAAAACTGACAGCTTCTCCCACCTCCTCAGAGCTGGGGAGATGAGGGAGTGCGACGGGTGGAATAAAAACAAGGACAAGTGCACTTGATTTCTAAATGTTCCCTGACTTCACCTCATCAGCTGTGCTATTAGAAACAAATGCAAGGGAATGCATTATTGTTTCCAGGTATGATTTTAATCTGAGAGTCCCTTTCAACACAAAGTGGTAGTCATGTTACAGCTGAGTATCTCATCTCAGACAGATTTCTCTGCAACACTGKCAAGAACAAACTTCACCCTGAGCAGGTTAGTGCTGATATGGATCATTTCAGAAGACCATCGTGGCCTAGCATTAGTAACAGGTGCTGCCTATTAACCTTAATTAATACACAGGTGATGCTAATCACTTAATCAGTCCTTAATTAGGATCTAAAAAATTTTTAGACATGGAAAAAAAAGCCATTTTGCCCAGCTTGAGATACCAGCCTTCATCCTCTCTACCTTGGTTTCCCCTCCATGTTTTTCCAAGCTCATGGGGAAAACCCACACCAGACTCAGACCAGCAACTGTACAGGAGCTGGCAGACCAGCTGAGCTGGCACCACATCAGAGCTGTCACCAGGTCTCTCCTGTCCCACTTTCCTGCAACTGGATATCACTACACGGGAGCAAGGGCCTTGGAGACTCTGGGACTAACACATGCAGTTTTCTAGGACAGCATGTTCCAGTTGTGAGCTCCAAAGAGCATGTTGAACGTAATGGAGAGCCAGTTCCTCCCCAGGGCAGTTTGTAGCACCACCAAAGTCAGCCTTAGGCCCCTGCTCTGTCTTGGCCACAGCAAACCACTCCTTCTGCAGAGCCTGTTGGCAGAGCTTGGCCCCTCCCAGGGATGCTGTCCCTCATCCAGACCCTATGGAAGGGAAGTACTCTGAAGGCCCTCACCATGGAGAAGCCATCTCATGAAATCCCTTCCACGCACCTTGACCTGCCACGGCTTCCTGACCTCCTGCAGCCCTGTGCCACGAAGGGCAGAGAGCACACCTAGTCTGAGGTTTCCACAGCCTTCTCACACCTCTCCCAGGAAGCCCAGAAGAATTGTGCTAGAGAGGCTTTTGCTCCTTCCCAGCACCCATCATCTCCTATGACAGGATTAGAAGGGCACAGTTTGATAAATGTTCCTTCTGAGACAGCCATCCTACTATGGACTGCCCCTGCCTTCCCAAAAGAATACCTTTGGGGTTTGGGTGTTTTGCTGGGTTACAAGCACCACAGGACAGCAAAGGGTGACCACTAAAGAAGTGTTCATCCAAGTCCTAAGGCTCAGTACTTACATCACTGAGCACCATGGGAGTCTTGCTGCTATTAGCTGTGATGTCTTGAAAACCAGACACTAAGATATAGCAATACCAGTATATTAAACTGCACGAGGATAATATGAGCATCTGCACTCTCATGCTGTCGCAAACTCCTTGACACTGTTCTATCTGGGATGAAACAACTCCTGGTCACAGAGCTGGCATGACTAAGAACCCTTCTCTATAGGTAACCCTTTTTCAGTGGTTGTGTTCAATAGCATTGACACAGGCTGCATGTTGGTATCTGTGCCAGAGAACACTCTCATAGCAATGCAGCCAAGGGATTTTGAAATGAGACATGGCAAGAGATGTCCAGCACCCGGTGGGACAGCAGAGCCAAATTTTCCCCACAGTACTGGAAACCACATGTGCTACAGACACACAACAGAGCTAGTGTACAAGAGAAACAAGAACTGCCTATCTGAGCAGCCCAATTCCTGCCTCTGTTTTATCTCTAGAAAATAAAGCATTAAAAAAATTAAGTAGATCCAATAAAATGCAGGTCAGTCCATCCCTATCCTCCAACAGCAGGAAAACAACAGCCGGCTGGAGCTGGCAGTTAAATGGGTATCTGAATGCATGTCACAGCCTAAAATCCTTACTCAGTGGAACAAGGCCTCAGCATCTGACAAGACCACTGACAAATTGCTCTGTCACCTTGGAGCTTTATCAGGGGCTGTCTGTGCTGGACACAAGTCTTCGGTGGAGCCCGCATGGAGAAGCAAAGTCCCCTTTGCACTGGGCTCGGCCAAAGATGCCCAGAAGCACATTAGGACTGCACTGGCTTCAGCCCTTCCTCCAAGGGAGCCTTTGCTCACCTTGAGGTGAGCCACTCCGAGACTCAGACTGCCTGGCTGACCCTTCTGTGGAATCAGGGGAAATCATTATCATAAGTGAAATAATCAAAGGGTTCACATCTCTTTCCCCCACCACGTCTCCACCAGTTCTCCTACACACCTCTCTCTGCTGCTTCCTCACATGTGCTGCCCCTGTCCTCTTCCCTCCTGTCGTGCAATCTCCTCCCAAAGACGCTGCCTGAAAAGCAGTAGGAAGCAGAGTAGAGACATCCCCAGCGCTAACAGCAGAGCACAGGACCGCCTCCAGGCAGAGGTCTGGCAAGCACCTTGGCAGAGCTTTCACTGCACACCCCCCTGGGGAAAGCAGCAATGAGAGGTTTTCTACCTGACAGCAGGTTTCTAGCCTTCCCCACTCTATCCTTTATTGTGCATAAGGGAAACTATGCCAGTGCACCACTGCTCAGCAGCTGGGACGTGGGACATCCACCCCACAGCTTCTGCCTCTGCATTACACAACTGGCGTGCAAGACCCCCRGTACAGTCCGGCTGCATCCCAAATCCTTGCCTGCCAAGACCAAAAAGCCCCGTGATTTCTGAGTGGGCGAGTCCTGCCAGACACCACAGGGAGATCTGAAACATCTCGCTGACAGGCTGGGAGTTCGTTACCCTGGAAGGTGAAAGCGGTCTCTTTGCAGCAGGCTGAGGGCAGCGGGAGAAGCTGTCAGCCTCCCACCCACCCGCCAGGTCCTTGGCTCCTTGGGAGAAGCCGGCCTGTGTTTTGCCGCGTCCTGGCATCCTTGGAGCTGTGAAGCGAAACTACTCCAACAACACGCCCAGCTACTGGTGCAGAGACACAGCTGGCGACGACAGCCAAGGACCTGCCCAGGCCAGCAGGATGTTTTCCATAACCATTAGCAATCAGAGCAGTTGGGATCAGCACCATCTCTGTCCATCAACCTTGGCCTCCTGTCTGGGCAAGTCAAGAGGAACAGACAATGTCTGTGAGACCCTAGAGGTTCCCAGCACGGTGGATTGCAGCCTGTTCATCTTGCATGCTGCCTCATCACATTCAGACAGCACTGGGGAGCCAATCAGCCAGCCAGGAGGGATGATGCTGCACAACGAAGCCTTGGGACAACAGACTCTGAGCTACCGACGGTGGACGCTGGTACCCAAAGCAACTATATCGTGGTCTAACAACTGGAAGCAAGCTTCAACTGGAAGAAACCTTGGGTGAGACCTGCAAACAGGGAAATTTTTTGCGTTCTTCTTGTTGCTAACCCAAAATAGTGGAGAACTGAGAGCTGAGCACCCTCAAGCTGGGGAGTAGATTTCAAGCACACAGAAAAGATACTAAATAAATGCTGGGTGGTGGGATGAGCTTTACTCGTTCATATTCTCAGGCTTGTCTCAGTCACCATAAAACTTCTACAAGGAAACCAAGATTTGCGTGCAGCCCCACAACTCTGGGAACTGGGGCTTTAAGAGAAACCCTTGTGAGCAGCCCCATTGCGACCATAGCAACTCCTCAGGTACCTGCCTTCGATCCCCCCTGTACAGCCCAGATCCCCTGACCCGGGCCAGTCCAGCCATGCTTACTGTGATTTCCTCCACCATCATAAATCCCTTCTAATTCCCTCTAAACCGTTCCTAGTCTCCATCAAAGCACAGCTCCCTCCCTGCTTTGCCTGGTGGGGCTTAGCGCAGCCCTAGGGAGCAGGGACCGCAGGCAGAGTGAAGGCAGAGCAGGATTGGCCTTGCCTGTGGACAGGCCTCTCCCTGCATTCCTGTGCCCCTGCCCTGATTTCATGAGTAATCTGAACCTGTCACAGGCTGGGAGTGGGGCCACCACGGAGGCTGCCATGGCACCAGCTTCCTCTGCTCTCTCCCAATCACACCAGCTTTTTTCCCCATCCCCTTGCTTGTCTCCCACCTCATCCCAGCCACCATGCTCCCCTGCTTTGGGAGCCAAAATTACTTCTCTTGACATCTTCCAGACCCACATGCCAACACCCACCTGCTCCCAGTCCCCCATCTCACCCAGGAGGCTGAAAGCAACCCAACAGTCTCGGGGCTTTCACGCGCTGGCTCCAGCCTGCAATGCAGCACCTGCAGGCGGATCTGGGGGCTCATCCCTTCCACCGGGGAGAAGCAGTAAGCAGCAGGAGAGGCTGCTCCACCAAGGAGACCTGGTATTGTTTATATGGGAGGCAATGAGCGATGGCTCCAGCCTCTTATGCTCTAACCATTCAGAAGTAACCACTTCCTTACACAGTAAACCCCAAAGCCTTCATCCATCTCCACATTGCTCCCTCCTCCAGACTGTTGCTGTAGCCTCCTACCCTCACTACCTCTGGCAGGACCATGGGAGCACACCCACTCCACTGACAGGGGAACAGCACCTTAAGAAGAAGCCTTAAATGATTAGTGGTACTTGCAGTCATCCCTTGCAGTCCTGTGACTCCAGGAGTTAGAGATTCAGAGACACAGCCCAAGTTTTGGTGACAGCACAATCAGTTTGATGAGAACAGATAAGATACCAGACTAGCTCCCTTTCTCACTCACAGGAAGGTTTGGGACCTCAGGAGCTATGCTGGAAGCAGAGCACATGCTGAGGCTGAGGCCAGGATGAGCCCAAGCTACGCCTCAGGAGGAGCCTCAGGTTTGGTGATAGGCAAGCAGAGCCTCACACTGGGCTGGAGCCTGGAGCACCCAGCTGCACTGACGGGGTGACCAGAGATATTTGGAGGAAGGTGCCCCACATTTCAGGAGTGCTTCAGCAGCAGGAGCAGAGACCACTGTGCATCGAGGAGTTAGGGATGCAACCATAACCTGAGGAGTACCCCCATGCCTGTGCTATGCTGGGCTGTGCTGTACGCACAGTGCTCTTCAGGCTGGGCTGTCTCGCACAAATCCYTTGGCCACGGGAACAACTCAGCCAGCTCGTTGCCACGGAGGAGCCAGCGGGCAGCTCCCACTCGGTCCCAGCGGTTCCACCACCTGCACGGCCTTGCTTTTATCTAACAGCGCAGCACCGAGTTCTCGTGGGAACATCCTTTAGGAAGAGAGTTGTTTTCTTGTAAGAAAATGATATAATGGCTCGAATGACCAAAAGGGAGAGCCTYTCTCCATGGATGGGATCTGCTCTGAGCCGTGGAAGAAAGCTATCCATGGTCAGTCTGATGCGGCACAAATGCAGGGTGCCCAGCATCTGAAGGGACGCAAGATTTACCCACTATATATACTCCTTATTCTGTCTTATTAAAACTGCTATTTTATTGAGACAGTTGTTGTTGGGCTTTTCCTGTTGAGAATGGGCTCGCTCACACCTCACCCCTGCCTGGTGCAGAACAGAGGCAGAGAGGACACACAGCTTCCATGGCACGCACAGGCACATGCAAAACAAGGGCTCAAGGTATAGGAGGCCAGTGGACAGAGGCACCTGAAGTACAAAGGGGCCAGAAGGACAGCAGGGCAATGAGTGGTTGGGGGAACAAGAAGCTAAGGGATGCAGCCCTTGGCGGGCTGAGCCAAATCTATGCAGCTCTTGGGCAGCTGGGACTCACCACTGCATGCAAAATGCTCGTTCCTGTGTATTGCTCGCTCTTGCCATGGTTTGTCCACTCGGGACACAGGCACAAACCCGACTGCAAGTCCCAGCCAGGATGTCCCAGCCCATGCCTGGACCACTCTTTACTCATTGGCCAGTCCTGTGCTTAGCAACGACTAATCCCAAGAGGTTATTTCCTGGCTACGGGGTAGGAAGATGCTGGGATTTCTCTTCCTCCCCCCCCTCCAGCATTGATCATTTCTGTCTCCAAAGGAACTCTCTGGCACAAACACACGGACATGCATACACTTACTTCCCCAAGGCCCCTGCTCCAAGAGAGGAGCATCCCAGGGCCACCCCCGCATCATCTTATGCTGCAGCTTCCACTGCTGCTTGATGTGTCCCTAAGGCAGGTCCCAGATGAGAATACAGATGTGGGGGATCCGAGAGGAGGGGAATAGCTGCATCCACCTACAGCTCCACCACAAAGCCTCAAGGTTCTTACATCTTGCCCACAGGCTGTAGCTGGGACTTTACCACCTCATGCTGTGAATCAGGGATACCCACTGGTAAGACCAGCCAGGGCTTTCCCTACTGCAATAAATACAGCCCCAGAATGAGCCCCCCCTCCCCTGCACCAAGAACATGGGAAAACAACGTGACTGCAAACCACTGCCCACAAAAACAAAACAACTGAGCCTTTCCTTGCCACTCCTTCAGATGGAAACTGCAGAGGAAAGAAGCAGGGTCCAGTGGAAATCCACAGCAAGGAACCTGGGGAAAGAAATGACCTCAGACTCTCCTCGCTTCATGAGGCCAGTGCTGTACCATCGGTCTTGACTGCAACTGCGAGACTTGAACCTCCCCAGAAAGATCAATCTGAGGCCTAAATGACTTTAAAATTCTGCCTGCTGCCTGTCAAGGGGTTCATATGTTGAGTGCGCAGGGGCTGACCTTCTGCACAAGGTGAGGCAGGCCAGCAGGAGAGACGGGGATGAACTGGCGTTCTTCTAAACCCTGGTTAACCTCCAACCCTTTTTCAATTCAAAAGAGTTGAAATTCATGAAAACCCAATGAGGACCCTGCCAGGAGGTAGCAAGCAGGGCCTGAGCTGTCCCTTAGCCACGGGGTTTGTTTGTTTGCCTGTCAGTCTGGCACACAGGCACAAAATGGCTCCAGCATGGTCATGTGTAGGACATGAGTTGGGGTTTGTCCCACTGCTGGGCTCCAGAGCCAGAGCCATAGGCAGACCCCTGTGTATGTGTGGTGGGCATCACTGGAAAGCACTAGGGTGAGCCAGCCACCAGGTAACGGTGCTGCTGCTGAGCGACCTGCCTGCTGGGGCATCGAAATGAGTCAGCTCCAGCCTCGACCCTCAAAGCCATCATATGCATGATGAATTCAGGCTTGGGGACCTTCCATCCTGCTATACTCACAGAGCCCCACGGCACAGCGCTGGGGAGCACGCTGCCACAAAACCCTTTGACAGGCTGCTGGGATCTGCTCTCCCAGCCAGACCCTCCTTCAGGTGAAAGCACCAACCCACGGAGCAAGGCCTAAGGTCAGAGCCCCAAGGTCTCACACTCTCCATGGCTTGGCCACCACGGTTGGGTTTCCCCAGCCAGGCTCTCACAGGCACATACGCTGCTGGAAGGACACAGCCACTTGGATGCAGCCCTCCACACACCCAAATCTGGGGTGAAGGTTCCCTGGGATGAACCAGGATGTGGGGAAGCTTCCACGGGTGACTGGCAGTGGATCAGCAAGAAAGCAGCAGAACAGAGGAACTCGGAGCAGCCTCGCCTTTCAGCAGTTTGTCAGAGAGGAGGGTGTGTTGCAGCGGTCAGACCTAAACGGATGCTTCGACTCCCTTTTCTCACCATGCCAGCATAGGACTGGGGATCTCACTGGGACATTTGCTGTAATGAGTTCAGCTCTGGCAGTTAAAGTTAGAGCTCACCTCGGCCATCTGTCTAATGCTCCTGTAATTTAGTCGGACAACTCATGGTAACTTTTAAGGACCTTATGCCTGCGCRTGTTGCTGCTCTCAGATCTCAGCAGCCACGACCGCTCCGCTGACAGGCGTCCCAGGCTCCCTGAAGCGTCTGCCGTCTTATTAGCAGAGCCTCCACTTGGGATTTATTTTGCATCCAGAATTTAAGCTGAATTTATGTATTAACTAAAGACTATTAGTGCCAAAAATAAGTGGAATGCCACTTGCTCAGCAACACAGGCCTTATGAGAGACCACGTGGCACAGCCAACCCACCCAATCGCAACCCCAGAGAGGCTTTTTATAGACACCCACATCTGATGGAGTGCAAGTGATGCTTGGCTTGCCGAAAGCTTTGCTCTGCAAGCATCTGATTGCAGGGGGAGGGGAGGGAAATATCCCTGCATCCACAGGCAGGAGGCACGGTTCCCTCCTCTCTGCCGACTCGGTAAGCAGCCAGATGGAACTAGACATGGTTTAGGAACAGGTAGTGGCAGAGCTGCCTCATTTCCCTGCCATAAACACCCGCGCATGCAGCATGCAGCTTCTGACACACAGCACGCACGCTGCTAAGTGTCTCAGTGCGGTACCTCAACATCAAGGGTCCTCCACCTCCCTCTGAGCAAGACTGCTTGAGGGAGAAAAAAGGTCACCCAACATTGTACAGCTCTAGCTGATGGTGGCTTCTGTTTCCCAGGTTGACCCCAGGGTATTTTTTCCTCTGAGTACACCCCCACCAGCACCGAGCTGGCTCAGCTACCASGACAATGACACTGATGTGACTCTGAAGGCTTCTCCAAGGACTCTGATCAATCTCCACTGTGAGAGATGCAAAGCCACAGCAGCAGCCACAGCGCTGCCGCTGCCAGCAGCCCCAGGAAGCCCACACTGCACAAGCCGAGGCACAGAAAGGTCAGCGACAGGTGGAGGGCAGCCCTCATGTACCAAGACAACCTTAGCTGCCCGCTTGGCATAGCCTCTTCCCTTCCACTGCTCCCTGTCCTACTCCCCTCCAAACCAGCCATCTTGCACCCTTTGCCAAGCCAGACTCAGCTGCTGAGTGTGGGACAGGCAGCAGCCAGCATGGGTTTGCTGGTCTGGTAGTTCTCTGCAGCACACCCGGTACGCTGGGCTGGAAAGGGGCTGCTTTGGCCACGATGCAGTGTGGGGCAGAGCACAGACAACCCATGGCCCATGGTTTGCGCCAAAGGAGCATCTGGGAAAACAGGTCACAGGCTCGCAGCAGAGGTCAGCAGGACGGGGGCAGGCACAGCCTGTCTGCACGAACCTCTTTGGTCCAGCAGCTGCTTGCAGAGGTCTGACCAGCAGCTTTAGGCCATTGGCTGGACCAGAAGCCCCAGGCAGGCTGCTGGACTCCACTCTCCTGCTTGTCCCAGGACATAGTACGCTGGCACAAGCAGCACCGTGCTCGCAGTCCCACTGCAAATAGGATGCTTGCTCCCCAAGTTGCAAGGCAGAAAGGCAAAAAGTCCACCCAGCAACCTTCCCAGCAGACGTTCTCTGCCACCTCGGTCCTGTCATTTCTGCGTCACTGATCTGCACAGGAAAGCAGAGCAAGGAGAGCAGGCAATGGCATCTGAGAAGCAGGGAACAGGCAGGTCTGCAAACACCAAGCCCAGCACCGGGCCTCACTTTGCAAAGAGTTTGTGAGATACAATCCAGTCTGGCAAAGATGGCAAAGAGCTGCTCCTCATGCTATCCTAGCTCCCGCTTTGCCCAAGAGAGCTCAGCCCACTGTTACTGCAGCCCCAACCTCCCCAGGTACGGCGCCCAGCCACGCTGCTCCCAGTGGTTCCCCACCTCCAGCCCTGCTCTCCGCAGCCTGGCCCCTCTGCTGCTTGTTCGCTTGAGAAAGACTTAAAACAAAAGCATAGTTCATCCTAGAAGCATTTGGGGTGGGCTACAAAGAGCGGCTCAGAGATGCAAGCCAAGACCAGGCAGGCCACGTGCAAGAGGGGTTGCAGGCAGAGGGGGCTGGGCAGGATGGATGGGGTTTGAGGGTACAGTGGTGTCTCTCCAGGACAGGTGCTGTCAGGTTTCAGACACAGCCCAGGAAGTTTGGCCCTCAGCCCTCCCAGGACAGTGGTGAGCTGAGGCTCCCCTGGAAGGGTGTCGGGCATGGCAGGAGGGCAGTCTGCCTTTGGGCAAGGACAGGCAGGGCCTTACAGGGCACTGGATGAGACCTAAAGGGAGAGGGAGAAGGGAGAGCAAGCTGTGAGCGTATTCTGGACCTGATCCAGAGCAGCCAGGGTGATGGAAGCCCCAAGGTGTCAACGGCATGGCTGCACAAGAGCTCATGCATGTGTCCTTGCGCATCATTTTGACAGCAGTGGAGAGACCTCTGTCCCATGAGGCTGAACAGGGGAGATGCTACCCCTCCACAACCCTCGCTCTGAAGGGATGGGGAACGTAGAGACAGCATCCAAAGCCAGAGGAGCACGGTGAGCGCACAGGGGCAGCTCTGGATCCACAGTCTGCAGGCAGATACAAGGCTGCCTGACTGTTGCTCCTCTTTTATGGGGAAACCTCCACTGAATACACTGGGAGGGAGGTGGGAGACACCCAACCGAAGTGCTGGCCCCAGCTGCCTCCTTGGCCAAGGGTCTGTGGCACCCTGTTCACAGACACTAACTCACAGCCCAAAGCCCCTGGACAAACCAGGGGGACCCACATATCCATCAAGTCTCCATCTGTCTGTAGGCCTTTAGTTACAGGCAAGTGAGAACCACATGGGCAAGAGGTGCTGGGCCTGCCACAGACAATCACAGAGTGGTTGAGGTTGGGGGGACCTCTGGAAGTCATCTGGTCCAACCCTCCTGCTCAACCAGGGCCACCCAAAACAGGTTGCCCAGGATCACGTCCAGACAGTTTTTGAATACCACCAAGGACGGAGACTCCACAACCTCCCTGGGCAACCTGTGCCAGTGCTCGGTCACCCTCACAGCAAAAAAAAGTGTTTCCTGGTGTTGAGAGGGAAGCTCCTGTGTTTCAGTTTGTGCCCATCATCTCTTGTCCTGTCACTGGACGCCACTGAAAAGAGCCTGGCTCCGTCCTCTTTGCACCCTCCCCTCAGGTATTTATATACATTGATAAGGTCCCCCTGAGCGTTCTCTTCTCCAGGTTGAACAGTCCCAGCTCTCTCAGCCCTTCCTCATGAGAGACGCTCCAGCCCCTTCACCATCTTTGTGGCTCTTCACTGGACTCCAGTATGTCCACGTCTCTCTAGTGCTGGGGAGCTCAGCACTGGACACAGCACTCCAGATGTGGCCTCACCAGTGCTGAGCAGAGGGGAACAACCACCTCCCTCGACCTGCTGGCAATACTTTGTTTAATGCAGACTAAGATATCATTGGCCTTCTCTGCCTCAAGGGCACACTGCTGGCTCATGGTCAACTTGGTGGCAGAAGGACCAGGGCCTTTTCTGCCAAGCTGTTTTCCAGTTGGGTAGCCCCCGGCAAATACTGGTGCCTGGGGTTGTTCCTCCCCAAGTGCAGGACTTCGCACTTCTTGTTGAACTTCATGATGTTCTTGTCAGCCCATTTCTCCAGCCTGATGAGATCCCTCTGGACAGCAGCACAACCCTCTGGCATATCAAACCACTCCTCCCAGATTGGTGTCAGCTGCAAACTTGCTGAGGGTACACTCTGCCCCATCATCCAGATCATTAATGAAGATGTTAAACAGGACTCGACCCAGTCGAGTACACCACTGGTTACTGCCCTCCAGCTAGACTTTGTTCCACTGATCTCCACCCTCTGGACCCAGCCATTCAGGCAGTTTTCAATCCATCACACTGTCTGCTCATCCAGCCCACACATCAACAGCTTGTCTTTGAGTATCTTATGGGAGACACTGTCAAAGGCCTTACTGAAGTCCAGGTAAACAATGTCCACTGCTCTCCCCTCGTCTACTAAGCCAGTCATTGCATCATAAAAGGTGATCAGGTTGGACACAATGGTCTTCCTCTAGGCAGCCTCGGACTTCTGTGACTTTTCACCTCAAAAATCACCCAACTTCCTACAAAAACGCCTGTATCACCAGCAAGTCTTGCAAGAGAGAGACCTAGAAGGGATGCTGAGAGTCCTTCCCAGCAGGCAGATCCAACCTGTGTGTCCTGCATATTTAGTGGCACCAGACAACTTCATATTCCCACTTCTCATCCAAATACTGAATTTGCAAGAAATTTCTTCCACAGATAGGTCTAAATGGAAAAAAAAGGTCATTGAAACACCTTCAAGTTTTCAAACCTGGTGCAGCCTCAGAGAACACTGCAGAAGAAGGAACCAAAGCCATCGTTAAAAACATGTTAGGGTTTTCTTAGCTCAGCTGCAATTATCGCTCTGAAAGCTGAGGATGTACGATAGAGAAGAGTGTGTGTGGGAGGGAGGAGAGGAGAAGGGGGAAAAGAGAAAGACAACAGCAGCATGGAAGGAAATTCAACACTGCCACATGAAAGCCACTGGGACAGGCAGAATTTATTTCCTTGCAGAAGGGTTTCCCATGTCATCCATTACACAGAGAAGGAGAAAAAACCATCATTTTGAAGAATACTGGCCATGAAAGTAAGACTTCAAGAAGGGGGGTTTCCCTCAGATGCTGCAGCCAGGAGATTACCCCATGTATGCCATTCCCCCACCCTCCAACAAAAGATGAGTTTAGCCCAGCATAAAACTGCTCCACATAAAATCCTGTTATTAGCCTCACTTGCTGGAAGGTGTGTGTCTGTTACAGCAAAGACCTTCAAGCCTCCAAGCCCCATGGCTGGGCAGGCTTCTGTCCCAGGGACATGGACATGCTTTCCACAGTCTCCACATTCACCCCTTCCTACTGATCTGATAACTCTCCTGGGAACACCATTTGCCCGGCAGGTTGCTGACTTTAGCTTTTAATAGGAGGAGCCCAGTGCCTGGTGCTCCCACGCAAGACTGCCCATCATCATGACCACTCTCCCCTCCTCAAACCTGGCTGCGGTGCGCAGTGTCTGGGTATCTGTGCCGTGGCATGAGGTTTCACCTCTGGCAACAGCAGGCAGCGGAGCTGGCAGGAGCCGCTGCCTGATGGGTCATCGCTGACCCCACTCCTCGCACCCTCAGCCCGAAGGAGACAGAGATAGCAGCTCTGCTACCAGCTTTGATTGCACCACTGAGATCTCTGGAAAGGCCCCTGGACCAGCCTGATTAATAAATACTCGAGTGAGACAACTTGGGCTCCGTAGCTTCTTTGGGCCAGAATCAGAGGCTCGGCAAAGCTCTTCTGGGCTGTGCTTCAGGTCAGATTTAACCTGGCACCCCACGGGCCCAGGAGGTGAAGCGCTGAGGACTTTATTGCCTAGACAGAGGAGGAAAGGGCTAGTGCTGCTCTCCTGGCTCTGGGACACAGCCTGACCACCAGGCAAATGCGAGGGGTGGGAAATTCCCCGAAGGCAGAGTGATGGGAAAGGGCACTGAATTATGAAAGAGATGATGATGAGAAAGGAAACTCTGCAACACGTCCCCTCCCAGCAGGTTCACACGATACTTTCAGTAAATCTTGTGCAACATAAGGAAACATCCCAGATGGAGATCAGCCATATCCACAAAGCCTCGGCATCCCTCATCCCAGATACGAGCCCTGTGGGGATCTGTGCAGGGGCAGGGACTAAGTGACCTCTCTCAGAGCCCAACCTACACCAGAGCACGCACAGCCCCATGCCTCCCCCATGCCTCCCTGTGCGTCAAGAGCAAAGAACAGAACAAGACCCCTCTCTAGCTGCAGAGCTTCCCAGCACCGTGACTCAAGGAGCCACCTCCAGCCCCAGGAGCTTTGCCTACTGGCAAAGGCGGCCCAGAGCTCAGCACCAGCATGCTCGCAGCCCATGCAGCCGGCCAACACCCAACATGGGCAACAGGCAGCTGTGGTCCTGCAGCTGCCCAGGGCTGCCTTGGTGCCAGTCACTGCAGGAAAACCATGGCCACTCTCCCAGCAGGAAGGTTTCAAAAGGTCACAGTTTCCTAATGGCACCTTCCAATGTGCCTATCTGCCCTTCTGAAGCCAGAAGCCTCTTCATGTATTTATGATTTGGGAGTTACCAGCTCCTCTCCTGGATGTTTTAACATCTAAATATGAGGTTTGCTGGTCTCATCAGCCATCAGCCAGTTTCAAAGTTCACCATGGAAAGGTATTTTCTCTCCTCGCTCAAAGAACCATCCGGAGCCTCCTTCCTGCAATGGCCATAGTTTTATTCACAGTTACCAGTCTGATTACAGTGACGGCATGCGCTCTCTTGGCAAATTCAGCTGTTTTTTCTACAGGTGTATCAACACCGTGGGCAGGATTTCCTCTGCTTAGTCGCACCTGTGCTGTCCTAGTGTGACAGCTCTGGTCTCTGTGCTCTGCTCTGATGACACGGAGCAGAAGGTGATTCAGCCCGCAGTGCTTGGGAAGGAAGGAGAGGCCTGAAACCGTCTGCAACCTGAGTCAGGAGGGCTCCCGGATTAGCTGTCTCAGCACAGGCGGAGAGTGCAGTTGTCTTTCCTCTCACCAGGAAGAGTCTGTAGAAGTAAACATGCACACAAAACCCTGCCTGCCTGGGTTTGGATCACCTCCCAGTAACATTTACTGACATGTACCATCCCAGCGGGCTGGGGAATGGGCCTTGATGGCAATTCTCAGGGTCATTTCAAGCCTAATCTCTCAGCTCCATGCAGCAGCTACAGATTTGCAGAAGTTTGCAAGCATCAGCAGACCAGACACTCAACTTGCCTCACCCGAGCATTATTCCATCACAACGTGTACCACAAAGCTGCTCAGCCCTCTAACAGCTTGGGAAATCCTCTCTCCAAACCATCATGCAGCATCAAGTGCCCTCAGGGATCCGTGCTCACCACCAGCACTCCCAGCTAGTTCTGAGCACCAGAAAAATAGCGTGGATGCCAGAAGCCTGCATGTCACCATGCAATGGACTGACAGAAATTGTCTCTTCACACGTCACAGCTCCCCCACGCAGACAGAGCGTGCCGCTGCAGATCAGAGGCAGGTTTGGGGACCGCAAATTTATGTTTTTGTGGATCTAACACCTTTGCTGTGAGCTGAGCTTGGCTGGGAAATGTTCGGAGCTAGATGGCCACCCAAGGAGAGTCAACACGCTGCTGGCCGGTACCAGGCAGGTCCCTTGCAGACCAGTTCCACGAACAAGCCAGGGCTCCTCCACCCCCAAACACCCACTCAGATCCTCCCAGCTGCATGGAGTACCACTGCAGGGTCTGCCTCCTTTTTAGCAGGGTCTGCCACCTCCAGGGAGGACCATTTGGCAGCAGAGACTGCCAGGGTGATGGACTGCTCTGAGGACCACCAGTGAAAGGCACTGGAGGGAGGGTAGGGTTTCATTTCCATTTCTGCTAATTACCAGCACTGATACACTGATATGAACCCAGCACACTACCAGTTCTTGCCTGCTCCCTAGCAGACCGTGCAAAGCAGCATCCTTCTTGCTTGCCAGGTGTGGGGATGCTAAGCAGCTTTCCTACGATCAGTGGCACAGATGGGAACTGAACCAAATCTCCAAGCACAGCCCCTTTGCCTGCAGCGGTTCCCTCCAGAGCATGAGGCCACACAAACACACCTCTCTGCAGTGCGTGCACCCAGCACAACTGCACAGACACAGGGCTGAGACGAACCCATACAGCTGGCTTCCTGTGCTGCACCCCCCACGCAGAATGTCTGTACACTAGAAATGGGCTAGATACGCCACAAAGCTCCTTCTCTGGAGCGTGGTCCAGGCAATGAAGATCAGGCTCCACGGAGGAATTACTAATCAATAAATGGAGAAACATGTCACTGCCTCCCTGCAGAGCACACTCCTCCTGGGCTAAAACCACAGCACTGCTTCAGCCCCATACTGTGCCTTTCCCCACTGCAGGCCACCCCTTCTGGCAACGAGGCATTTGGGGAAATGCAGAATCAGCAGCTGCACCCCAACCATGGGGAATGGGCGCCGCCTCCTCCTGACATGTATATGGAGCGTGCTGAGCCAAGCCAGGAGCCACAGGAAGGACCTGGCAGGGAAGCTCCTCCAGCTCCTTCTTGCTGCCTCAGCTCTGTGGATTTGGGGACATGTCTGTGGGACTCAGGCTCTCTAGCGCTGTAAGAAAGAGTCTCCAGGTCTTCTCAAAGCCAGCAGGTAGCACCCCACCATGCCAGGTCCCCCCAGGACAGGAATCTCTACTTTATTCCAGCACAGGACATAAATGTGCAGCTGCCCGGGCAGGCAGCAAGTGACTCACGGCCCCACGAGAAGAGACCCTGATGTTCCCTGGGTCTCCAAGCAGCTCCCCATGGAGCTCAGGGCCAGCAGCACAAGAGACAACCTGGCAGCCAGGATGGGAAGACAGCTCCTTCTCCCAGTAGGGATACAGCGAGAAGGCAGCTGAGACCCCACATGGCAGGGGATCATCCAAGGGATGCTGATGACTTCAGCTGGACTCCCAGCAGCAACTGCCACCCTGGCTCGAGGCTGAAAGCAGCCTAGGGGAGACTCAGCTGCTCAAGTCCCCACTCCTCCTCTCCTCTGCACCAAGCCATGCCTAAGGGCAGCTGAGGAAGAGGAGGTGGGAAGGAGGGAATACCCAGAGCAGCGGGTCCAGACAAAGGCCAGAGGCACCCGTTCCCACCATTGCTGTTACCCATGGGGAAGATCCAACCCCCAGGCAAGGCATCCTGACAGCCCACTCATACTCCCTGTAATACTCTCAGGGCTAATGAATGTGTTGCTAACTGTCCTCCACACACCCACACACGTCTGCATGCTGGGAAAGGCCAGATTACATTGGTAGAGGCCGACAGTAGAGGCAATGCCTGATTCTGACCTCACCTTGGCTTGACCAAGCACAGCCCACCTCAAACAGCTAAAGTGGACGGTGCAGCAGCAGGGAACCAGGGACAGGCTCCGGCGAGTGCAGCAGCCAGGGCTGGTGCATTGCTGCCAACTTTGAGACAGCCCAGAAAGCAGAGCTAATTCCAGTCCACACCCTCCTGCCAAGCCATCTGCCTGCCCTGAGACCACCGAGAGGATCCTGAACAGCATTTCATCATTACCAAGCCATTACGAAAAGTGGATGAGCAGTGATTGATTATAATGAATGCAAATACCTGCCTTCTGACCCCAAATTGGCAGGACCCGACTAGCTCTCCCACTAAGTAGTACAGCATGTCCTTCCACAGGCTCTGCAAAGCCTTCCCATCCTCCTCAGCATTTCCACAAGCCATCAGGCACAGCACTGCCCATCCAGACCTGCCCTAGAAAACCATCATGTCCAAGATCTGCTCTCCATCAGCCCTGGGGCCCTGCTCCCACCTGCAGATCCCATAGGCTCATTACCAGCACCTGACCCATTGGGAAGGCTTTCCCGGAGTCCTCACCTTCATCAAAAGGGCAAAGGACAGTCCCCTCACACCGGGACTGGGTGAGACTGGGGGTCAGCAGGGTGGGAGTTGGGCGCTCTGTCACGAGCATGACACGTCCCTGCTCATTGAGTGCATGTGTTCCATCCCAGAGAGATGCTGTGTCCAGAGATGTCCAGCTCTCCTCCAGGAGGCCACCAACTATGAAGCATGCCTGCAAAACCAGGACACACRCTCCAGCCTGCAAGGATGAACTCAGTTGCCCTCCACGGGCCAGCAAACAATAAGTGACAGAAATACAGGAAAGGATGGCACTGTCCTGCTGCAGACAATGGGGCACGGGGCAGGTAGGGTGACCTGTGAGAACCACTGCAGCCACCAACCCCAGCCAAGAGACCTTAAAGGACTGCCCTGGCGAGGGCGAGATGCTGTGAGCAGAAGCACCTTGCCCCTGGCCTACAACATCAGACAACAGAGTGGGAATGGACCTGAGTACCTATCTAGTCCCTAGTCTCAGATCCTCTGAGCAGGCTATCTTGCCTGCCTTCAAGGAGGTCACCCATACCAGGGTCATTCCTGATGGGTGTCTGCCCAAGCTACTGTCAAAACGCTCTGCTGATAGCTCTCACCCAGCTCCAGATGAGGCTACCAGGGACAAGGGGATAACTCCTTGCAGAGGAGCAGATACCTCTGGTTTCCATTTCCCATAGCCTTGTCAGGACTGTTGCCATCTTCTGGCCTCTTTTCTGCGCACAACTTCTTCCAATCAGCCCACCCAGCTCCATGTTCAAGGTGCCACACCAGCTGGGGCCATGCTTAGCCCATGCCACCACCATGAGGCCCAGCCCAGTTCCAACCCTTGATTCATACTGGGGAGCACTTCTAGGAGGTCACCCTTTGGTCATGGTTTGGACTGCAGAGATACTGTAAGGGACCAATTGCTTGGGGTAAGACCCCGAGACAGGAAAGACAAGAAGACCAGAGAGGATTCCCTGTCACAGGCAATCACCAGCAATGCCAAGACATGGCTACAAACTCAGCAAGAGCTGGCTGACCCTAACATGCACAGAGACAAGAAACCCCCACGCAGCTGAACACCAGTGCCCTGAGTCTCCAAGGTAGTATCTCCTGTCCCCCTCCGACCCACTGAATATCTTATTTTCTCATTTCCTTTTTCTTCCCTAATATGAACTCTCCCCCTCCCCTGAACAGCTTCGGTGCTGTCTGCTGCGACTTCCATACAAAACTTCTCCCCAAATCCCCCGAACACAGAGGTGATCCTCCCCCTACCCGACCACATCCTAGGTTTCCCTGCCTGGAGTTATACAAATTATTTTTATTCAAGCTGCAAATCATCTGCTCCACTCTAGTACCCCGTGTTCTGGGGAACCTCATGTTTTACTCCTCCAGACCGGTCACCCTCTCATCCAGGATGGAGCTGGACCGTGGGGAATTAAATGAAAGCAGTTTTCACTGACCCTTCTGGCCTAGCTTTACAGCACACAGCCCAAGCACCAAGCTGCAGCAGCCAATACTGGGAGCATGGTCATTCGGCAGAGAAAGAGCAGCACAGTGATTCATCTTCCTTTTGATCTTTAGCCTACCCTTCCAGACTCAATACTCTGTCCCCAAAATTTCTGGCAGTTGGCAGACCTCTCCACCTCCCCCCAGACCTGAGAAGGCAAGTGCTGAGAGGTGCTGGCACCCTTTAGGGGTTCGACTGCTGCACACCCAATTCAGTGGGCGAGCAGATGCCTGGCTGCTAAAGTTGCTAGGGAGATGAGCTTCCTCCAGAGCCTCTCCTTGCTGCACACGTCTGCCCGAGCTCCCACCGAGGACAGGCGTCCTCCACCATCTGCACCGGACAGAGCACCGCACAGCGCAGAGAACACCTCCCAGGGTAGCAGGGCAGAGCCTTCTTGTTCAAATGGCACCATTTGGACATGAAAGAGTGGCCCAGCAGTGTGGGAGGGTGCGTGCTCCCATCCTGGCAGCCTCCTCTGATCAGCAGGGAGAGCAGAGAGGGAGGCACTGACATTTTTGCTACACCCAGCCCAGCTCCCCACCAGCGCGACCAGCACTGACCACGCTGCCGCACCCGGCACTGAGCAGGCACAGGAGGACTGACAGAAGCTGCCAGACAGCCCCAGCACCTCCCGGCTCAGCAGAGGCACTTTATCACTTCCCAGTACTTTATCGCTCAGGCTTCTCTGCAGTGAGAATTTCTCAGACGACCAGAGTCGCCCCCAGGCTCGCAGCCTCGCAAACCTGCTGCCCACCACGGATCGATCTCCTGTAGCTCCTCCTGGCCAAGCAGGCCACTCACCTTGCTGCGTCCACACCCTTGCCTGCCAAAGGCCAGCACAGCTCACTGGGGGAAGCCTACGTGCTGCTCCAGGGCAGCACGGCTCTCCTCTACACTCAGCGGTGTCACGCAATGACTCAGGAGGGGAAACGGAGATGAGGCGCACTCCAGCACCAGCATCCAATGCCCTAAACATGGCAAAGCAGCAGCTGCTCCTCGTAGGAGCCATGCCACACTGCTCACGGGAACTGGCAACCCCATCTGATCCCGCTGTACAGTACAGTACCGAAACTGATCCCTTGCGGGACTTTGCAGTAGATTTTGGGGTGTGCTCAAGGCCCTGGTGACCATGGTGCATTTTGCCTTACACAGCCCAAATCAAGCGGGGAGCTCAGCTGTGGCAGAACATGGCTCCCTTTTTGCCTGATGATGAAGTTTATTGCCTCTGTGCTCCCAACCATGCACCAGTTTCTGATCCAGATCCAAACCCAAGTCAAGGTGTTGCCTGTGATTTAGAAAGGGCGTTATGCTTCAGGGCCCATATCTAAGGGTTATTAGCTAGCAGAGCACAAAGACAGTCACTGAGCAGCAGCTGGTGTCCAGGGGCTGGGCATGGAGAGGCCCTAGATAAAGAAACCAGCACTGCTGGGATCACGCAGGAGCCTTTTTAGTCTCCTCTTACTCATAGAGATCCTTGGGGAGATGCTTTATTTAGTCAAACGTTTCTGAGAAATTAGCCAGGCTTTGCTCCACGCGCGGCACGTGCCTGGGAGTCAACAACCTGTTGTTTCAGGTACAGCGAAAGTCACTTGGACCTGCAGCACCAGCCGAGCAAAGTTTCAGTTGCCAGTTCCCCATCGTGGCTGGCTCAGCTGGGAGACGAGGAGCTGACCTGGCCACAGGGACCCAGCTACCCCAGGTCCACTCCCAGGCCAAATCCTGTGTGCCAGCTAACCAGGAGCAGAGAGCACCCAGAAATGTGCCGTTCTTGCGAGGGGTAAAAGCTTTCTGCAGCAAAGTGACCGTTCCCCATCTGCAGGGGATGGCAGGGAAGAACTCAAGGCAAGAAGGAAGCAAGTTTTCACTTTTCTGCCAACCTAAGGAAGTGTGATTTTCTGAAGGTGGTGAGAAATAGTTTCAGACAGCTCTAATTAGCAGGGTGGCGTGTGAGAAAATCCAGCTTTGCTGCTCCCTGCTCCACAGCTGTCCTGGGATGAAGGGAGAGCACGGGCATCTGTGGCTGGAGCCCACCCGCACCCTTCCCCTGTGCCTGCCTGGATTGGAACAAGCCTGATGATTTGCAGGAAAGCGGAGAGGGATATTTTTGCATTAGCTGCTGGTCCAAAGTTGCCAGTGCTATTTCAGGCAGCAACACCTACACTGTAATCCAGAGGGCTGTATTTTCCCGCGGGCACTTCAAAATCAGGCCTCCCTCCTCTCCTCGCAGGCCACCTGTAACCAACCCGGCTCCCAGAATCAACAGATAAACAGCTCCCAACATCGTGTGGCCACTGCGTCCAATGCCACAGCCCCCGCATGTTCCTGATTCTCACTGAGACGAAGGCACCTTCCGACTGGAAAAAAAAAAAGACCTCATCTTACAGGAAGTACCTTCTGCAACAACAGGTCCTCTGCCTGCAAATCCTCCCAGGGATCTGCCACCACCAGATTACTTGCCCAGACTAAGCTAGCTAATCCTACAGGCAAGTCGCATACTTCGTGCTGGAACTCTGCAGTATTTTGGGTGAGGTGCTCCAGGAGATGTACAAGCTCTAACTAAAGCTACTTTGCAACTTCCTGCACATGGAGGCAGGAAGACATTTGTTCCTCTGTGAAAGCAGAAATCAAAGCCCAGACAGGTTAAATCCCCACCAGCGAGAGCCCCTCCTGTATACAAAATATCTGCAAATATATCTTTTGCACAGGAAGCATGGACTCACACAGAGTGGAAAGCAGATGATGACACGAGCAACACTTAAAGACCAGGACGGTCAGAACCACAGCCAGCTTTCTGGACTCAAATCAGGAGTGGTCCCCGCAGGGATACCACACCACACAACCGCCCCACCAGTGAGAGCCACCGCCATGTCTTGCACCTATTTCTTCCTCCTTGATCTGTGCACGTAGACACAAAAGAGATAAGAGACCATCCAAAATTAAAGATGTAAAGAAAAAAGACAGGAGGAGAAGCAATAACAGGAATCATTATATAACAGTATGAAAAAAACAATAATACTCCCAGTGCAGAAGAGGTTTTAAGATGGGCAAGTGGGTGGTGAGACCCACAGGATCCTGGGCCCAGGGACCACCTGCTCCCTGTGTGCCAGGGAGACACAAACCCACAGCTGGGCAGAAATGCAGAGGCTGCAAACCTCCGAGGTTTGCAGGTAGGGAACTTCCAGCCTCCAGAGCCTGCCCAGCAGCTGCATGGCCAAAGTAAGAATCCCCCTCCCTGGATCTCAGCACAGGGGGGCAGATACGAAGCAGTCCAGGCAAGACCCTGCACCCATGCCAGCTGCACAGACCGGTTTTCCTGTTCTGCCTCCCGCACCCCATGCTACCCTTCCCTCTCCTCCAGCCTTCCTGGCTCTGCCCGGCRAGGGTCTGGGTCCCGTGCAGAGCCTCACCACCCACTTTCTCTCCTCCAAGCGAGCTCTACAAACAGCAGAGACTGTTCCTTGGAGAGAGACACAGATGCTCTGACCACAGGCCTAATCCTGCAACGCATCCTGGACGTCGGCAAGCAGCAAGAGCAGAGGACACACAGCATCTTAGCCTGTGAGAAGGGGATGAATCACTAGAAAACAGACCCAGGCACGGAGCCAGAGCAGGGAGAAGATGGTCCTGCGAGGCCTTCATCTTTGGGAGGGGGGGCGATTGGAGGGATCAGAGCCACAAGGTCCCCCTCCACCCGCTCAGAAGTGGCCCCAGTGTCTGTCCCCCTAGCTCCGTAATATCTCTTACAAGGCTGCAACCTGGCTGTCCCTCAGACCGTGTGTTGTGCCTGGACACTTCACCTCCTGCCAGCTGTGGAGTTGTCCACAGCCCGCGCCTGCAGCAAGAACAGGAAATAGCCCTGCACACCCCCCCGGATCTCCCCTCCCAGCAGAAACCAAGGAGCAAGGCGGCAGACCATGGCCTGGTTTCCCAGTCCACACACCTTTCCAGCAGCTCGGGTGCTACAAATCGGAAGATCCTGCCAGGAATGTCACCTTCAGAAGTAACCTCCCAGCCAAACCAAGAGCATGAAGTGCTCGGGGAACCACAAGTTCAGCAGGCTGAGGCTCCCATTTCATCTTCATCACTGAACCAAACCACAGTTATGACAGTTCCCAACCACCAGCTTTTATTTTTCTTTTGCAATCTGCCGAAGAGCTCTGCCGAGACAACACTCCCGACAACCTGCAGAGTCCCTTAGCCAGGGAGCCTATTCAGACCATCAAAAATACAGAAACAAAAGCATCAGCTCCAAGAAGGTGTCACGGGCAGAATGACATCCCTTAACTTGTTACATCAGCCTACACGTTAACACTTTGGGCCTGATCCAGGAAGCAACAGAGCAGCCTCCGTTCCTCTTGAAGTCATTCCCTGCTGCTCAGAGATGCGCAAGTTTGGAATCCTTCTTGCTTTAAAAAATAATAAAAGCCACGTACCTTTTGCTGCGCTTTCACCTGATGATTAGACCACAGTCCCGAGAAATTCCCCCATTTACCTTCCTTTTAATGCTGCAACAGCTATTCCACTAAATCTTCTATGTCCACGATGGCCCACATACAGATGCACATGAAATTAGTGTCTCCCAAATTAGTTTTCTCGTATGCAGTCCTAGCCCATTTTCCTCAACAACATATTATGATATGCAAGGTTCCACCTTTCTCCCAGGAAACGCAATCTTCTAAATTTATCTTTTGGATAACTAAAAAAAGAGACAGGTCTGGCTTTCAAAATCTGAGGTCAGCAGTCCCGAATGGCAAAGTATTTGCCCCAGAAACACCTAGTTAATAACACAACAACAACAACAAAGCAACACACATATGTTCATTACAGAGCTAAGTATAACTTGACAAGGCACCTTGCTTTTAATGAGTCAAAAGGCCAATTAACCTGATGAGGAAGTACAGCCTGCTGTCATTGAGTGGGGAACCTGGATTCCCTGGAGATATGCCCTGTATATCCTTGTAACCCACCAAACATGAGAGATCCAAATCCGTTTCCGATGGCACGGCGCAGCTCTCGGAGCTCTCCGGGTTAACACCGGCCTTCTCCGGATTTTGTGACACAGTATCTGAGCATTCAAGCTGGACAAAGGGCCGGCCTCGCATTTTCGTAAGCTCAGATCCTAACCCTGGGAAAATGCAGTCATTGTCTTCGCCCAGACCCCCACCGCCCAGCCCATCGCAGGTATTCGCCCTGCCGGAGGACAGCAAGGAAAATCCAGGCACAAAAGAAGTAACGCTCTGGCAGGCGCTTCCCCGTTGAAGTCATTTCATAACTGCATTTACAGAGGTGCTGGAGGATCAGCACACAGCACGCACGGAGAACAGCGCAAGTGCATTGACGGGAGACATCTAAATGCGCTGAACGAACAAAAGAAACCAACTTCACAACGTGAGGCCGTTATTTTGAAGGAGGCAAAACTTCCCAGCACTTAGGGCACACCTGGAGAGCCAGCATCTGCCCCAGGCCCCGCACCCCCCCGGGAAGGAGCCCCTCTCTGCATCAGTAAACACGCCCGAGGAGAGGAACGCACCAGGCAGCACCGGTGCGCACAGAGTTAACGGAGCCGCCACCGCATCCCGGCAGCGGCTCTTCCAGCCGCCTGCCATCACCGAGTCGAACCGAGGGACGCGGCACCCGAGCCGGGGGGCGCTGGAAAAGCGCCGAGGCCGAGGGCGCCAGCGCGCTGCCTCCGGAAAGCCGGCGGCCCCGGGCGCACCGGCAGCTGAGCTGCGGACCCTTCCCCGCCCGCCCCGCACCGGGGCTCGGGGCTGCGCTGCTGGCACGGCGCCGGGGGGCCGGGGCAGGCCGGGACCTTGAGCCGGGCGAGCGGGGACCCCGGGGCCGGGGCGGGGAGCGCGGCTGCGGCGGCCGGGCCCGGCGGAGCGCATCGCCCCCGTTGCGAGGCGCGGCTCCCGGTGCCGGCCGGGGGGTGATCGCCGGGCACCCCCCCCCCAGCCCCGGGGGGCACGCACCTGCCGCCCCGCGACTGCCCGGGCCTCGGGCCAACGCTCCCCGCCGCCGCTCCACCATCGCCCCCCGCCGCCGGCCCCGGCGCCCCCCCGGCCGCCGCCCCCCGCCTCCGCGGCACGGCCCGTACCGCAGTCGGCGCAGAGGATCCGCGCCACGTCCCGCTTGAGGTTCTTGCCGCTGGTATCGAGCGGGGCGAAGGCGGTGCGGAAGACGAGCGGCTCCTCGGTGGGCTCCAGGAAGAAGATGTAGCGGTGGTTGCGCTTCACTTTAAAGCAGGGCGCCTTGGAGCCCACGCTGATGAGCTGCTCCCGCTGCAGCCCGCCGCTGTTGAGGGGCCACAGGTCGAGCACCTTGACCAAGACCCCCCCGGCGGGACCGGCGGCTCCTCGGCTGTCATTGCCGCCGCCGGCGGGGGGGCCCACGGACTGCACCTTGCCCTCCAGCACCACCGCCGCCGTGTACGCCTGGTCCTGCACCGACTTCAGGCTGGGCGAGTAGCAGGCGAGGGAAACGCCGAAGAGCAGCATGGAGAAGCCGGGCGCCGGGTCGCGCCTCATGCCGCCGGCTACCGCTCGCTCCCCGCCGGCCCTGCGGCGGCCGGGCTGCGGGGCTGCGGCGGGCGCGGCGGGGCGGAGCGGCGCGGCGCGGCGCGACGCGGAGCCGCGCGGATCCTCCTCCGAGGTGGGATGCTCTCAAATGCCACCAAAGATGCACTCATTTGGGGGCGGCTGCAGGTGGCACGGGGCTTCCGTGATGTGCAGGGCCGATGGTTGGTTTTTTTTCGGAGCTGGGAGATTTGTGCCCGAGATTCCCTGCGCACCTGAAGACAAGGCATTAATATAAGGACAAATGGAGTAAGGTAACAGGCGAGGAGACAAAGCCTCCTTTCACGCCCTGATCCCTGCTGTCTCTTTTTAATAAACAAGTGCACTTCCCCTACAGTGGTTTCCAGGAGGAGGCAGTTTAATCTCCAAAAAGTGGCTTATGTGGGTTTATTTTCAAAGCTGATCCTGTAGCATCTGTACTCCCAAAGCCTCGCTGCCCAGATGCTACAGTGTGGAAGGGATCTGAGATGCTAAATTAGCAGCAGAGGATTTCACATTTGTTGTTGCACTAGATTGTGCATTGAAGGGGAGCGGCCATGGTCCTATGGCGGTGGAGGTGACCTGGAGGCAGGAAGGCTGGTCACAGCCTTGTCTGAGGCAATGGGTCAGGGCACACCTTGTAGCAGGGATGCACAGCCCTGCCTGTGCTGCACTGGAGACACGGCCCCCGCCCCAGTGGCTTTACAACCTCAAGGGAATCCCTTAGCACACCCCAAACGATGGCAAAAGCCAGGTCTTTGAGCACATCGCTGAGAGCAGAGGAGCACAGATGGCAGGATTGAGGTTTGCTCTCCATTTAACGTGGTGCAGCCAGAATCGTCAGGAAAAATGGGAAGGGAGCAGAGCTGCTGTGCCCAGCACAGACACCGAGCGCTGCCTTTCCTCATGTTGCCCTGGCTCTGCTGCCCAGGGTGGGAGCCAGCGTTGTCCCACCACTGGCACACGAGGCACAGCCCCAGCACTCACAGACAGAGCTCTGCAGCCATGGAGCGGCCGCGGGTCCCTGCTGCCAGCCAGGACAGCTGCTTTTCCCCCTCTCCAGGGAGGCTAACAGCTCTCTGAATAGCTCTGCCATTGCAGGACCGTGATGCACCGGAAGCAGCGCAGTGTGTTAACAGCAGGGCTTGGGGAGCATTTCTTGTGTGCATTTTCTCTTGCTAACTGTGATTTTCTGAGGCTTTCTGTTTTCAGATGTTTCTGAAAGCTCTTTTCCCCTGTTTAGTGACCGTGCAAAACTGCAGAGGAACAGAGGCAGAGGCAGAAGGGACCAGAAGTGTTTCCCACGGCAGAGGGAAAGACACTTTTGGATTCAGGAAGCTGCTTGGAAGAGTAGGGAAGCCACCTGACTTCTCTCTGCTTCTGACACAAATCTCTGTGGAAATTCCCCTTTCCCTAACATTTTGTTCAAACAGCAACATAGATTCTGCCTGAGAAGTAAGGAGATACCTGACAGCGTAACTTGATCTGGAGCTCTCCCTTCTCTACCCTGCCCCTCACCAGAGAAGATGGTTTAATGCCCGGGCATTTGAGTTGCTAATCCTTGTCTTCTCCCTGTTTGCAGGTTGAAATCCCAGTGGGACCACAGTGGTTCAACCACTGGGAGAAATTCAGCACAAGATACCTGTGAGGACTCTGGGGCAATTTTGAAAAGGATGTTTTTTCTCTGTCTCTGGGGCATTTTGGAGTCTAGGACACTTGGGCTCATAAAAGGGCACTGGCCATGTCTCCTTTTAGCAGTAATTTTCCTGCTGTTCAGCCTAGCTGTTGTGAAGACAACTAGTCTTCATCACCAGAGATGGTTGCATTGCTATTATAATTTGGGAAATGGTTTAGGACTAAATCCCTTTCCCCCTTTCCTGCTGCTTCTCCCATATAAATAGAAAATCATTCTTTTCTTTAGGTCCTTGGGCATTTTGACTTATGAAATGAATAAGGCAAGGGCCTGGGTGCAGTCACCAGCCCAATCTGAACGCTGGTTGGAGACAATGGAGCCTAAATAACATACTTTTAAAAATATCTCTCTTCAGTTGCCTCACAAAGGCTTGACCCTCGTTCATGGAATAACAGGATAACTGAGCTTGGCAGGGACCTCAGGAGGTCTCACAGCAGGGCCAGCTAAGGTAGGTTGCTCCGGGTCATGCCTAGCTCAGGCTTGAACCTCCCTGGTGAACCTGTTCCAGTTTTGACCACCTTCATGGTGAAAAAAGCTTTTCCTTATCTCTAATGAAAATTCCCTGCATTCCAGCTTGTGCCTGTTGCCTCTTGTCCCCAGTCCATCTGAGAGGCTCTGCCCCTCTACCACCATTCCCAGGTGGCTGCTGGCAGCACCAAGATCTCCTCTTCTCCGGGCTAAACAAAGTCAGCTCGCTGAGACTCTTCTTGTACCTCCTGATCTCCAGCCCCTGACCTCTGCTGCTCTCATTACAGGCTGTCAATGTCTTTCTAGTGCTGGAAAGTCCCAATCTCAACCCAAACTCCAGCTGGGATTTCCAAATGCCACATAGAGAGGAGGGATCCCTTCCCTCACCCTGCTCGCTGCACCCTGGCCATACAGCGGGTTTTGTGGGCTCTGTGAAAGGTTCTGTTTATTAGGGTAAAGACCAGCAAGGAGCCAAAAGACTCCTTCAATGTGCTGGTATCAGATGGCTGATCCTCACCTGCAAGTCACGCTTGAGTTCACTACAAGTCCCAAAGGGACAGCTGGAGGGAGAAGGTCTGAATTCGTCCCCCAGGGCTGGAGGGCATTTCTCCCGGGGGGATGCTGGGGATGTGCAGGGAGACAGCCCAAAGTGTGCAAGGACAAGGCTGACCATTAGCTAGGCAGGAGGTGGTGAGGTTTTGCTGATAGGAAAAGTGCACAGTTAGAGTGATGTCTTACTTCTAGCCTGCCCATGGACTCTTGATACTGAGTCACATCCTCTTCTAACATCTCCCCCCAGGCTTTGCATTGGCCGGTGGCTTAGGCAGTGATGTGCGCAGGGTCTTTCCCTGCTTCTGGACTGTACCATGCATCACCATGTGGCCTCCTGTCCACAATGCTCTTTTCAAAGCTTTCTAGAAAGAGCACTGAAGACCAAGTGTGCTGGGGCTCAAGGGTTGTGCTTTGTCATAGATCAGGGACTTGCATTGGTTTTATCTGCACGGGAAGATGGTCAAAAACCTTTGGGCTCCAAAGCCAGTTTGCCAAATAGTACTTTTTAAATCTCACCCTTTGCTTCTAGATGCATTTTCTGCAGCTCCCATGTCTGTTCCTCAGGGTAGGGAAATCTCTCCCCATTTCACTGTGTCTGCATCACTAGCTATCACACCTTTGGGGCCTTGTCTACTACTCATTTTGACTCAGAAAGTGTTTTCTCCAGCTTCGTCACCATGGCTGTTAGCTGACATCATCCTTGCTTAGTCTCAAGGCTGACACATATTTTCAAATTTTCACCCTGTGTAAGGATGGTCAAAACTGTGGCAAATTTAAATACTTCCCAGCTTCTTCTCTTTTCCGCAAAATCCACTGCACCTTTCAGTAAAGAGACTTGGTGTTTGTCTCAACCTTTCTGCACCAAACCATCTCAATGCAACTGCTCTTGAATGTTTGTGTCTCTGACCCATCCATACCTCTTTCCTTCTAGGATTTTATTTCTTCATTTTCCATATTTTCCCTTTGTCAATGAGCAAGTTCACTCCCCATTCAGGCACAAGCCAGGATCCTTCATGAAGGGCCATTATTTCAGAAAAAAAAACTGTTTCATCCCCTGGCTGCTTTAATTTCTCCAAAGCCCATCTCTCCCCTACCTCCCTGCTGCAAAAACCCATCATATTTGCCACCCTGAAAGGGAGATGGAACATCTGAGCTCAGCCCAAATTCCACCCTGCCTGGAGGACCCCAAGAGCTCAGCAGCACTGTCAGAGGCCTTTACCCCTCAGACAACTGCTGTGGGGGCTGGTTTTTAATTCGCCTTTTAATTTTGCTCCTGCAATTCCCAGAAATGCCTGCAAAACAAAGCGCTCCTGAGGTCTCTCTTCCCCTCTGCCAAGGGAGCTCCTGGCATAAAGAGCCCTGCCTGGTGATGGATGCCACAAAGGGCAGTGTCCCAGTGTCCCTCCCTGCCTCAGGAAGCCCTGCAGCTCTTCTGCGAGAAGAGATGTTGGCCCCCAACAGCACAGTCAGGCAGGTTGCACATCTTCAGCATCTTCCACAGGTTGCAGGTCCTCAGCCTCCTCCACGTTAGTTGAAGACATGTTCCTGCAGATCCGATGTGGGTAAGTCCTGTCAGAGAAATGGGGCTTTTGGTATAGTGAGGAACAGAGCATCTGCCTTTGCACCCCAGGGTATTCTGGATGGGCTGGTGTTATCCAGCATGGGGCTGTGCTAAGCTCTTCCTTGCTTTGGGCGAGCCTCAGAAACATGCATACATCGCAAGCGTGTCCCTCCATCTCCCCCAGCCCTCCCCAGCACCAGGTCTATCCTGGTCCCCTGCAGTGACCCTGGAGCGCTGCTGGTGTGAAGATGGCATGCTCAGGAGACACCCACCCGTAGCCCAGCCAAGGGAACACAGTTTACCTTCCCTGTGGAACATTTCTTCCCTGAGACAGTCAGGTGTTTTACAAAGGCTTAGAAACATGCCCCAAACACCAACAAATCCAATGCAGGCATTTTTTTTTCCCACCTCAGTGTCTTCTCTGTAAGGATTCAGCTTGTTCAGCTTCGGGCCGTCCAGCAACAGGGGGTACGTAGCCCATGGAGAGCATCAGCACCTGCCACACAGGGCAGGAGCCAGCCCTTCGCCAGGACACACCAGACTCCTGGCACCGGGGAGACACTGCCACAGTCTTGGGTGAAATGAGAAAGGCAGATGATAAATGATGAAGTCAGAAGTTGTATGGAAAAAGCAAAGCCCAGAACCCAATTTCAGACTTCAGTTTGGAGATTGTCTCAGCAAGACTATGGTCAAAATAAACTGTATCTGGCAGTCTTTCCAGGTAGGTAAGGACTGGCATGGAGAGAGACCTCCAAAGTCTCCTATTCCACTGGCCTGACAAAGGCTCCAGCAAGCAGCATGGCTGCAGCAAAGGAAACTAAGACCCACCTCAGGAGTGCTCCACCAGCAATGCTGTCAAGGTCTCAGCAGTTTCCTTGGCTTACCCCTACCCCTGCCCCTGTGTTCCTGTATCTCCTGCCTATTAATGTTACCTTCTGGACCATTGCCAGCAGGGGAAGGCAGAACTGAGGGCACCAGTGCTGCCTCTCCCAGAAAGAGACCATCGTGGCATGGAGGCCTGATCCAGCTACCCCTCCTTCCCTGAGCTGTGAGAGCATTGTCCTACTGTCTTTCTGTGAGATGCTCAACAGTACAAAGAAAAGAAGTTGGGCACATTCGCTGCTGGGACACAAACCAATACTTTACTAGAGGGATGAAACCCATCCTGAAAAACCTTTTCTCTCTTGGCACATGGCAATCGAAGGGAAGAAAAATCAAGAGCTAAGTGGTTTCTTTCACATGGCAGAAAATCTATTAGGGTTCCCTCCAGCTCTCTGTGTCATATTAACCTAGGCGCAAGGAAGAAAAAAAGCCACTCATCTTTCGAGGAAATGTGTGCCTCTTATTTGCTGCCCTCCCCAAGAAACTCATTCACTCCTTGTCCACCCACACGAGCAGGAATGATGAATGAAAACAAAATATAAACAATTCAGCCTTCCCTTTTTCCTCCCAGCCTTCCAATCAGACGTTTCAGTCCATGCCTTAGTACCCAAATTTTGCACGTTGATCATTCTGATGGCGTGCCTATACAGCCTTGGCTCACTGTGCCTCTCACACACTCTGTTTCTTAGATACGTACATCTGCATCCAATACATTTATCAGCAGCTCCAGCTTTGGGAGGGTTTCACACCACTCAGGGTGGAGGAGACAGAGGGGAGCCTGCCACTGAAGAGCAATTGCTCTGTCATCACTGCCCACCCTGCCYGGGGCCGGAGGACTCCTCTCATGAGACCGGCAGACGCGGACACCAGCAGAAAGCTGATGATCAGCGAGGCAACACTTCTTGTCCCCCAGAAGGACAGTGTTGGCCAGGCACTGCGATGTGTCACCAGAAAGATGACACATGGGTGCAAAATGGCACTGGCGGGGGCAATGCTCCCCACACGAGGGTGTATCTTCAGCTCCTGGGCACTGCAGCCCCCAGTCTCCAGGCCACCAGTGAGAGACCCCTCCATCCCAGAGACTCTCCCCCAGGAATGGATTTCTCTGCCAGCCACCCTGATTTTTCTCTCTCTCTTCCATTCTCTCTGCATAACCTCCTTACACCTCCCTGTGTATTAAATAACTATTGCAGTTGCACCAGTGCATCAGGTATGTCCATGCACCTCCAAGTTCCCTTCTTAGACAAAGGCTGTACCAATTATGTCTTGCTACATGCATATCCTGAGCCAGGAGAGCCTCGATTTGAAAGAACTATAAAGAAGTATTGTGAAGAAGAAAAATGAAGAGCAACATCTCCAAATCACCATGACAAATGTAACAGTTGAGGCAGCCAGCTATTGCCAGACAAACCCATGACATGATATACTATTGCAAAGGCAAAAACCAGTGCTGGTCATAAAAGCATCGATACAGTTTTGCCTTCTCTAATGATGCTGCTTGTCTGGAGAGTGAACGATGCATCTCTAGAGGGCATGAATGCAATACTGAGAAATGGGTGCCGTCACAGTGATAAAGTCTGCCCTGAGCTTTACCGTTTTAGGTGGTGGTGGGGCTCCAGGTCATCTGCTGCAAGATTGTTTCTTGTGGATTCAAAACCAGCTCAGCCCCTGCTTTTGGAAGTGGCATTTCAAACAGCACTTGTTTAAATTTTTGCTGTGAAAGCAGATGAAGCAGCCTGGAGGGCTGTGTGACAGCAGGGAACCCTCTCTCTGAAGCAGCCCTGTGTATTGACAAGAGAAACTCTCCATGTACAGCCCTGCCAGTTCTGCTCGGAGCACTTCTACCTCCACCCCAATTTTTCATTGAAAAATAACAACATCAACTAGGGGGGGAATACACGTTGGTTTTGCTCAACCTGAAACCACCACTTTTTGACCAACAAGCAGTGTATCACAACACTGGTGAAAAATCTTTCACACCAAGCTCCTGCCAGAGACACAACATGCACAAAGGGCCACCTGTGATGGTGGAGGAGCCAGGCCCACATGGGTGGCAACCTCCTTTAATATTGCACTTTAAGTTCATAATGACACCCCAAATTCTTCATGGCGACTGCATCTCACAACAGAGCAGAAACTCTGTGCTACCATAGCATCAGCCAAGCATGACGAGGGAGGCTCCTAATTAATTCAAAGTGTCAGTTAATCCAGTTAGTGCAGAGGTTTCATGTTATAAATGTCCATATTCAGGCCCTCTCCTCCCCCCTTCAGGACACCTCAGAGCTTTGTATGGACAGCACGTTGCAGAGGTTGGGGTGCTGCCTAAGGAGTGCGACAGATGAAGCTGATGGCCATGGGGTGATGCCGGCAAGTTTGAAACTGGGGCAGTACATGCATCTAGGGAAAAGCTGATGAAAGCATTTCCACAAAAGCAACAGCTTTCTGCATTGCAAGATATATGTGTCATTGAGGTGAACTGGGCTGCTCAGATCCTCTGACTGAGTGCTGAGGGCTGTCTGCAGACTCAGGAAAATATTCCTCCCTGCCACTTTTGCCTGTTTTGTGTATTTTGATGTAAAAATATGCTGAGTGGGTATATACCGTATTACATGTGTAGGAAACACGCACAGAAGGAGGACTTGAGGTGCTACCACAATAATAGAGACAGGCAAGGCTCCTTGTCTAGCTTTGCCCTTGATACCCTGTTTAAATATTGTCTGCCACCATTTAGACAAAAGACCTTCTCCAAGTGACTTCTGAGATTCAGGAGACCATTTCTGCAGCAACAATTTAATGCTTGCAGGCACCTTGTGGCTGGACAACACCCTCGTTATTACAGAAGTAATAACTTGTTTAATGGATTCAAATAAATAGGAAAGCCCAGGAGCTGAGGTGGTAGCATCTAAGCCCTGTACCAAGAGATGCAGAGACCTTTTGGCGAGATTAAATATAGGTCTCTCAAACCAGAACAACAGTGCTTTTACTGAGAAGATAATCAAGCCCTGGAGGAAATTACATGATATAAAGCTTAGATTTAAAATAAATGTGAAATGAGTTGGTGGATTTGGGACCAGTTCCTTATGGAAAAGTTTTCATGTCAGAAAAATCACTTGATGAAACTGGCTGTTTAATTAGCAGTTTTGGCAGGAAGCCAGGAGGACCGAAGGGGTGCTGGAGCCTCATCCCTCACCTTGCCATCTTGCCCTTTGCAAGGAGGGCTGGGATCAGGAGAGGGGTGGGCTGTGCACAGGCTGCTGCACGTAAGAGGCAGGAAAACCCGGAGATAGGACCTGGATGTTCCCCTTGTCACTCCCCACCAGCATGCGCTTTCCCAAGAAGATTCTACACCCACCGAAGACAACATCCAGGGCAGGACAAGACCTACAGCCTGGGCCTGGGCACTTGCAGCCTGGCCTGCAGTTTGGCTGATGCAATGTCAAGGAGATAGGTGTGGGGATGAAGGCTCTGTCCCAAGACAGCTGCTGCAAGCATGTCTGCCCTGGCTTAGTTATCTGTTGCCTCTGCATTTTTTACTAAGCATCACCCTGGCATTTTTACTCATGCCCATGGATGAATCTAAGTGATCCCACATCCCTTGGCGCAGACAGGTCTTTGGACTCTCTCCCTGCCCTATGAATTGTTGGTTGGCTCCTCTGTTAGCTCCCCAGCTGCATCTCCTCCCTGCAGGACAGGTTTCAGTGGTTCCCTGCACACCGGCCTCTCGTCCTGCACCTGCTGGGGGGCCAGGCTGGAACCACCTGGGACCAGCCCACTGAGGGCATCAGGCTTTTAGGTAGTAAGGTCCTGAATGTAACCTCCCTGCTGTGATGCCCAGGTAGGGAGGCTGGATCCTACCCACAGGGGCACACCATGACAATGCCACTGTCCTCACCCAGCATTCCTTCAGCCAGTTAAAGGGATGCAAATTAAAAAATAAAGACCAAGTTGCTTTTCCTTCTCCTCCCTCTTTCTTTCCTTGCTTCACATCACACTGTAATCCTGTACTTTGCAGTTTAATTGTGTCCTTATGTCTCCTTTTCTCAACGAGTTAATGCAAATGATTTTTGCTCCGAGGTGGAGTGTGGAAGTCTCACTCTGTGCTGAGCTCGAGAGCAAAACTCAGAGCCCAGGAGGCACATGAGCTCCTGCTTCCCTGGGGAGTGATGGGTTGAATTGGACTCCTAAGCCCCTCCAAGCATCTGAGCCTCAAGTTTCAATTTTCAGCTCCATTTTCAGCTCCCTCTCCTCCCTGCGAAGTCTGTTCAACAGCAGTGGGAGGTTACAAATAGAGTAAGGCAGCTCATCTGCTGCATCTCGCCCCTGTGATCCGTGGGCATGCACGTGTGTGTRCGGGATCCTCCCTCCACAGGCACTTCACAACTTTCCCCAATGTATCTGTGGAGTGATGGCCATGAGTCTTTCCCAGTCTGTAGCTCCCTCCTCAGCCCTTTGCGTGCATGTCCTGGCTGCAGCTGAGGACACAGGCAGCACCACCACATGCATCTGCACTGAGATTAACCCTGCAAAGTCAGGGACAACAATTTGTATTTCCTCATCCAAAATTCATCATCTGGGAAGGCTTGCCAGCTCTGCAAAGATAGAGGCTTCAGTGGGAGTCTCTGCTCACTACAGGAGTGATGGGGTACAGACATCACCACCACYTACCTGGCCCAGAGGATACTGTTACTGCCTGCTCTGTCCTCTTGCGAAATGGTGGTAATAAGGGATCACACATAAACGCTCGTTGGGTTGGGGACACAGGGACCAAGAGGAGGGATGAAGGGAGGTGGTCTCATTTAGTCTGGCTGAAAAGAGGCTAAGGGCTGAATTAATGGTGGCCAAAAACTACCCGGAGGGCAGACACAAAGGCAACAGAGCCAAACTCTCCTTGGTGGGGCGTGTCACAAGGGGCAATGGCCCTATAGTGCAGTTTGGGATGCTTAGATCATCCAGATGATTTTTCTTTCCCAGGAGGTGGTGTACTCCTAGGAGAGAGCACAGCATGGGGGCAGGGGTCCTCCATCGTTGGGGATTAACAAGGCTAAGCCCAACGAGGCCGAGGTCATCCTGACCTAGTGCTGGCGACAGTCATGGTGCAAACAGGCACTGGCCAGGAACATCTCAGGGCTCCCATCCCACTACCCCTTCTAGGACACTGTGAGTCTGAGATATACGAGCTCTATCCAGTCTGGCAAGGCTATGTCTCAACCCCTAACTAGGGGGGGAGATGCTGGCTGCCTGTGACACAACACGCAGCACTTAATCCCTGCCTGTTCCCCTTGCAGGAGTCATGACTTCTCCGTGTGGGGAAGCAGTAGGGACCTGAGGCTCCCAGAGCCCCGCCAGAGCAGGGCTCCTGCATGTCCCTCCCACCTCCCCAGGCTGGGGAYGGCCAGAGAGCCAGCAGGAGCCAGAGCCCACAGGGAGCCATGGCCCCAACCAGGGGGAAGTGGTCCTTCGCAAGCCCCCGCCAAGCCCCTCGCACACCCACTTCCTCGGGGACGCTCCCTGCTTCTTCCCACRGCAGGTCTGGGCTGGGCCGGAGGAAGGTGATGCAGGCTCTCTCTGGTCTCAGTGAAAGGCCCAACAGCAAATGGCTTGATAAAATAGCTGTTTTAATAAGGAACAGTAAAAAGAGAAACATCAAGAGTGAGTAAATCTTATGCCCCTTCAGATGTGGGGCACCCTGCGTTCGTGCAGCATCAGATGGACCCAGGATAGATTTTCCCACAGTGCTGCACATATCCCATCCCTGCAGAGAAGTTCCTCCTTTTTGGTCCTTAAAGCTATTATATATCCTTCTTTTTATTCTATTTTATTAAAGCAGATATTTTATTAAGCCATTTGTTGTTGGGCATTTCTTATCGAGATGCAGAAATAACCCTCTCCCACCTCACCTTACCCCCCAGTGTAGAATAATGTCTCCCTCGCATGTGCTGGAGCCCCTTCCCTTTCCAGCCCCCAGCCCTGGTTTCATCAGAACAAGGGCTGTGGCTTCTGTTCTGGCTGCAGACTATCCCACAACTCTTTGGCAAAGCCGGTTTGCAAATGCTCCTGTTTTGTAAACTCTTTTCCTCTCTAGYGCAAACCGGGTGCTCCACACACCGCAGTCTCTTATCTGCTCCATCCAAACCTTGCGGGATCAGAGCACTGCGTCTTCCCACCTGTAACACATGGTATTTGCACAGCAGCTGTAAAACAATTAATTAAATATAATTATTGAGAGGATGTTCATGTTTCCTGCACACTTACACACCACTTTATCTCGATCATGCCAGGGCTGGTCTATAATTCTCTTTTTAATGAGTTCCCAAAATATTCCCATAAGCAATATCCTCAGTTGTAAACCAYAAACACAAGCCAGCCCCTCCATCTAAACACACAGTGAGAGGTTGAAACCACCCTAATGGTCCCTGGGGAGGGAGAAGAAGGACTTCTCACTGTGGTGGGTGCATTTCTCATTGGCTCCAGGTGATTCCTGCTCTCCCCAGCAGCAGAATTTGGGGGAGCCATGGATTTGCTGTGGTTTTCTCCTCTTCCTGGCCTGATTCAGTCAACTGTTTTCCTTGTCCCATCCACCGCAGGGCTTGCACATCCCCAGCTGGGACTTGCTGATCTAAAAGCATACAACCAGGAGACATCCTTGGAGCCCACGTCTGATGCAAGCACACACGAGGTGCTGGGGGAGCTGCCAGGGCAGACAGCTGCCATCACCTCTCTAGGACTGGGGCACAAAAATGACCCTTTCTCTTACACCAAGAGTCAGCCCAGCAAACGCCACCCTCTCTTACTCCATCCCCCTCCAAGGAATTGCCTCATAAAAATGAAGCTATTTCCTTGCTGACACCATGCCAGAGTGGACCCTGCAGCCTCTTTTGCACTGTGGGAAACCAGAGTATCAAAAGACCCAGTACCAGAATTTTTTCCATGGCATCTTGCACAGAAAAGTAGAGTTGTTGCCTCCACGGTGAAGGTCTGGATATGGCCCGAGAGGTTTTAAATTAAACACCCCTTCAGCAAAATCCCAAGACACTGAGACAACTTATGGGACAACATCCTTGAGGTGTTAGTCTCCAGCTATGACACGGAGAGCAGGCATCCCAGGTTTTCAAGCCCTAGCYAAGTCTCAGCTGGACAGGAAGGAATCCCACCAGCTCCCAGGGCCACAATGATGCTCCAGAAAACATCCCCAAAGCAGGTCTGAAAGMGATGAAGGCAAACATTAAATAATTAATAAATAAAATGAGATACTGTAAAACATTTCCCTGCTACAATACAACATTTCTTAATGCTGCCCATGGGAAGTCACTTGCAGACGAGGAACGGAGCACTTCTCTCCACCTCGTGTCTGACTCTTCCTTGTCACAGCACCTATGTCGGGCACACGGGACTTATGCAGTCATGAGCAGGGCCTCTTCGTCACCTCAGGGCTGGTAGGTATCAAGCCCATCACCCTGTGAATGACAAGCGACTCTGCTGCCCTTAGACAACCCTCTTGTCACAGACCGTTTTCTTCTTGGTGAAGCTTCAAGTGAGAAGCCAAGTTGGTTCTTCTCTTCCTCCAGGTCCAGAAACCAATAGACCTTTTAAAGGGTGGTATCACATCTACCTCCCATCAGTGGCAGCCTCCCCTCTCATCTCTTGCRGGAGGACTTTCTTGCCTTGGTCTTCACCGGCAAGTGCTCAAGCGTCACCGCCCAAGCTGCAGAAGGCAAAGGAGGGGACTGGGAGAATGAAGAGCCACCCACTGTAGGAGATCAGGTTCAAGACCATCTAAGGAACCTGAAGGTGCACAAGTCCATGGGACCCAATGAGATCCATCCGTGGGTCCTGAAGGAACTGGCGGATGAAGTTGCTAAGCTACTATCCATCGTATTTAAGAAGTCATGACAGTCTAGTGAAGTTCCTGCTGACTGGTAAAGGGGAAACATAACTCCYATTTTTAAAAAGGCAAAAAAGGCAGACCTGGGGAACGACAGGCCAGTCAGTCTCTGTGCCTGGGAAGATCATGGAACAGATCCTCCTGGAAGCTATGCTAAGGCACATGGAGGACAGGGAGGTGATTCGAGACAGCCAGCAGGGCTTCACCAAGGGCAAGTCCTGCCTGACCGATCTAGTGGCCTTTTATGATGGAGTGACTATATCAGTGGACATGGGAAGGGCTACTGATGTCGTCTATCTGGACCTCTGTAAGGCCTTTGACACGGTCCCCCACAACATCCATCTCTCGAAACTGGAGAGGTATGGATTTGATGGGTGGACTGTCCGGTGGGTAAGGAATTGGTTGGATGGTCGCATCCAGAGGGTAGTGGTCAGTGGTTCAATGTCCAGATGGAGATCGGCAACAAGTGGTGTCCCGCAGGGGTCTGTATTGGGACCAGTACTGTTTAATATCTTCATCAATGACACCATAGACAGTGGGATCAAGTGCACCCTCAGCAAATTTGCAGATGACACCAAACTGAGTTCTACAGTTGACACACCTGAGGGATGAGATGCCATCCAGAGGGACCTGGACAAGCTTGAGAAGTGGGCCTGTGTGAGTGTGAACCTCATGAGGTTCAAGAAGGCCAAGTGCAAGGTCCTGCACCTGGGTCAGGGCAACCCCTGGTATCAGTACAGGCTGGGRGATGAAGGGATTGAGAGCAGCCCTGCCAGGAAGGAGTTGGGGGTACTGGTGGACGAAAAGCTAGACATGAGCCAGCAATGTGCACTCACAGCCAAGAAGGCCAACTGTATCCTGGGCTGCATCAAAAGAAGCGTGGCCAGCAGGTCGAGGGAGGTGATTCTGCCCCTCTACTCTGCTCTGGTGAGACCCCACCTGCAGTGCTGCATCCATCTCTGGAACCCTCAGCACAAGAAAGACATGGACCTGTTGGAGCGAGTCCAGAGGAGGGCCACCAAAATGATCGGGGGGACGGAACACCTCTCCTATGAAGAAAGGCTGAGAGAGTTGGGGTTATTAAGTCTGGAGAAGGCTTCAGGGAGACCTTATTGCAGCCTTTCAGTACTTAAAGGAGGCTTAGAAGAAAGATGGCGGCGAACTTTTTAGCAGGGCCTGTTGTGACAGAACAAGAAGGAATGGTTTTAAACTAAAAGAGGGTAGATTTAGACTAGATATAAGGAAGAAATTTTTTACAATGAGGGTGGTACAAACTGGCACAGGTTGCCCAGAGAGGTAGTAGATGCCCCATCCCTGGAAACATTCAAGGTCAGGTTGGACGGGGCTCTGAGCAACCTGATCTAGTTGAAGATGTCCCTGCTCGCTGCATGGGGCTGGACTAGATGACCTTCAAAGGTCCCTTCCAACCCAAACTATTCTATGTTTCTATGATTCTATGACTGCAGAGCTGGCCCATACCTCCATCTATCAGCACGGCCAATGCACGCTTCAGGTCTTCCTTCTCCTTGAAGGACAGCTGCGGCTTCTGCCCAGGGAAAACACTGGAGCATGGTTCAAAGAACAGCTTTATCCCCCTGGCAAAGACAGTGACTGGGGACCAGTGGATGCCACCTCCCAGGTGTGGGGCAGGCCACCTGGCTGGGCCACTGAAGGACTAGGCAATAGGCCAGTGTTGCAATACCTGAAGGATGGTTTCGAACTCTCATCCTGCTATCCCTCACTCCATCAAATCGTACTTAGGGACCATCTCTTCATGTCCTCCAAAAGGGCTTCGTTGCCACCATGGCCAGTTGCTGTGAACAGCCGATAATGAGATGTCTTCATTGTTCTCATGTAGATGATTGCATAACGAGTAGTTTAGAAGTTACAAGTTATAAATTCTTGTGGACCAAAGCTCCCACATTCTCCAAGCTGCCTGCCAGGCAGAGGGACATCTGCATAAATAGGCTTGTTTACAGTCAACCAAGTGTTTGCATCCCCAAYCAAATTCCTCTCCGGATGACTGCCAAACAGCATCAGCATGAGCTCCACTAGCACCGGCTGGAGCAGCGGGTGCTCTGCTTGAATCTGTACTCAGCCCAGAGGGCTGCAGGGTGCCTGGAGGCCCATGTCCACTTGAGGGTCTAGCCTTTTGGAGAAAGGTCAAGCTCATGGGACACATCACCTATCTCAGAAAGAGCAAGACCGAGCACAGGGCTAGTGTGAAAACTTAGACTCAGCTCCAGGAGCTGTGCAAGCCTTCTTGGAAGGCAGCTTAATGCAAGAAACGCAGAAACCATTGGGCACCAGGGCTGAGAGTTGCCAAGAGACACATGACTGCTTCACTTCTTGCCCAGTGATTTCTCTCTTTCTCCTCTGCTGTCACAACTAAGAAGAAGGAGCTAGCAGTCCATGGCACCAGCCTGGCATTGCTCCGGGGGCAGAAATGGTCTCCTTCTTGCGGGACTCCAGGCCAGGCACCTCTGGCACCCCCAGGGCTTCCCTYGGCTCCACGGCACAACCTGGCCAGAGGGCACTGTGTGGGGATAGGCACCGTGCAGGGGCAAGTGCCACCCAAGGAAGCCTCCGGCAAAGCAAGAAGGGAGAGAAATCACAACTCTGGCATGTGCCCTGCAAGGGGGCAATCCACTSTTGGGGCTCAGAGCCTGATCCACACCCCAGACTAGGACCATCTGCCCACTCTGACGAGGCAGAAAGCAGGTACTTCTCTCTGGAAAGAGAACACCAGGAAAATGAGAGATGGTAACTCCTTGTGGTGTTTTGGGGCGACATGCCTGGGAGACAGCAGGAGACCCTACTTCCCAGGGCACGGGAGATGGAGCTCCCTCCTGCCAGCACCATCCCCGAACTTCTCCACTCTGCACCCAGGTCCCCAGCACTGCGCTTGTCCAAAGGCACCCAGCAGTCCCCCGTGGCTGTCCTCCTCCAGCCAGAGCTGCCATGCAGCTCCCCGTCTCCCCTCTGCCAGCGCCTGAATTGCCACATCGGCTGGTCAGGTGCCTCCAGCTGCTGTCCCCTGCAGCTCTGGGAAAATAAATGACTGCTGTTTCACTTTTTCCTTGCAGCCAATTTGCTGCTCAGCCAGCTCTGCCCCTTCCGCAGCTCACCTGACCCTGCAAAAACCACTTGGCTTTCCACCCTGGGGTGGGACCTGAGGAAGGCAGAAGGTTCCCGCTAGCCCTCGTCTGTCCCTGACCCTCCCTCCCAGAAGGTGTGTGGACCTCTACCGAGGGGCGAAGGAAAAGACATGAGAGGCAGGGACAGCACCAGTCATTCAGGGGCTGCCAGCTCACCCTGGCCATCCCCACCCAAACAAACAATCTCACCTGTGAAAGCCCTTTCCCGGCATACCCTGGGGTCCCAATGGCAGGGAAATCTCACAATGGATCTCCTTCCAGGACAAGACACTCTTCTCCTTTGCAGTTTTGGTGCTGGAAGAACAATGATTAACATTCAGGAGAAGCTTTCAAGAGGGCAATTCCCTCCTCCTGGATCTGCACAGCAGCCCCCATCCTCCCTGGAGAGCATGGACCTGCTTCCAGGGCAATTCCCCGCTCAGCCTCAGCACCAGGGCAGCCCTGCAAGGAGTCGGGGATGAAGCATTTCAAAACGAGCTTGGACAACAGCCACGGTGGTAGTGCTGCGGCTGGAGCACCTGCAAGCCAGAGGGGCCAAGAGCACTGTGAACAGAACAGGCATTTACAAACACCTCCCCAAAGACCCCTGCACTGCAAGAGGAGCTGCAGAAATGTCTTTGGGTCCTTCTTGCTCATCTCTGGCTAGGCATCAACGAGAGCTTCCAGGGCATGTTTTTTTCCACTTATCTTGGGAGGGAGGGGAGTTGCAAGTGATGAGTGCACACCTCCAGTGCCTCTGCTCTTCTCCAGGTAAGTATTGCTCTATTCCTGGGTTTATGTAGCATCCTTCTAAATTACTGCTTTGGATATCAGCTATGTGTCTGCAGGGCTACATTCACTCACACACATACATATGCCCCAGGACCCAAAAGGCAGGTCCTGACCTTCTGCAATGAGCTTACACCACTAGAACAAGCCTTGAACACATCCATTAGCCAGTGCTGACTGCACCTTAACCACCGCAAGTATCAAGGATTCAAAACCACAGTCAATAACATCACTAGGTGGGCACAGGGTGCAGGAGACAATTACCTGAATGCAGCAAGAGTTTCCACCACAGGGACATTTAACCTCAACAGCATCAGTTACTTGTAATCCAGTAACGAATCTAAGCACTTGTCTGTTCTGTATGGGTTGATCTGCACAGTTGGAGTTTGCTCTTTGTTGTATGAGTATTGGGGAAGGTTTCCTTTCAGAGCCATGTAAACAAAACCCCACAGAGGGTGGGGAGTTCTTACCATGCCATGCTGGCAGCAGCCAGCCCACCTGACAACTGAGGACTCGCCGTGTCCTCTGAGAGTGGGAAAAGTTGGGTTCGCATCCTATCTCAAGATCCAGGCATTTGCTGCCATGTCAATACATCCTGACAATGTACATGTTTTATGCTAAGCAATTATTTCAACCTCTCCATGAGGGATTAATTGTTTTTAGTCCCACTTAGCTGATTCATGGTATCTGGCTGAAAGCACGCGCTACGGGATTGTACTGATGCTTCTTTGCATTTTTTTTTTGAGGGTGGGGAGGCCTTTAAGTCCTTGTGGTGTGTTGTCTTTTGTTTCATGCAGTGCCCCACCTTGCATCCCCAAAGCTATGATGTCTCCTCCAAGGTAATGGGGAACTCATCCCTCTATGTTCTCTGGCACAAAGAATTGAGCTCCCAGCTCAGCATCGTAACAGCTCCCAGCTGAGCACACCACAAAATCTCCAGGCTTATCTGACGCTTTAGATGCTTGCTGGTGCTTGCTTGGGAGGAACCACAGCCTCTGAAGCTCGCCAAAGAGCTTCTGGATATGGAGGAAGGAAAGGGATGCACTTCTGAGGCCTGAGTTTCATACCATAGTGTGTACTCTGAAAGCCAGGCAAACCCCAGTGTATATCCCAAAGACACTAGCTACTCTGGAAAGAAAAAGATGTATTAAAAGTCAGAGTTTTAAAAGGAAAAAGTAAGGATTTGGGGCTGGCGTCCTGTCTCAYAGCATCCTTTGCATGGCCTCTGCAGGGAGGGTTGTGATGCTGTGGACCCCAATGCTCCTATACAGTTGTGAAACATCACTTCTGGCTGAAGTTGGAAGAAGAACTTCTCTTTTTTTGAGAAAAAAAAAGTCAAAGCATCCTTTTCTTGACAACTGCAAAACTGTGATTTGTTCTAAATCTCATTTCAAAACTGCAATTTGTTTTAAATCTTCTTTCTCATCCTCACAAATGTTTGGGATTTCTTTGGCCCAAGATGGAAGTAGTCAGTTAAGACAACTCCACCAGTCCCCCTTCACCCCAGCTCCATGAGCGACCTCGCTCCCTGTGAACAGGGCTGGGTGCACTAAGGGACTTGAGGAGGTCAGGGCAGACAGGGTTGCTGCCCAGCTCTGCCTCCTGCAGTACCCCAATAAATCCCAGTTGCCCTACAGGAGTATTTTGGCTGGTACTTTGAGAAGAAAGACATTGGATGAGGGATATAAACAGGCTGCTGAGAAGATATGTCTCTAGCTGCACTATCTGAACAATGCCACCAACACTGAGGCCTCACATGATGGTCTTTATTGACAACTTTCTTCTACATTTGCTGTGTGTATGAGCATGCCTTTGAAAAGTGAGGAGGGATGGAAGTGGGGAGGCAGCCCTGCCTCAGCTTTGGACCCCCAAGGGCTCTAAACACTTCCCTACCAGCTCAAGTGCAGCATCACATTGTACCATGCCCACGAGGAGCTGGGAGAGGCACTTTCTCGGCGGGGCAATGGGAAGCAGTGTGTGGAGACCCCCAGCTTCACAAGGAAGACTGACTCCTGAACTGGAAACATCCCACTGCTCAGGACGAGGTGGTAGGGCTGGGGAAGTGCTAGCAAGGAAACCACAAACTCACTGCAGTGATGGTGCCTGGAGTGTTCATCAGAGAGCCACAGAGGGCCAACAGGACAAATCTGACTATATTTCAACATTCCTGGTGGATGAGGTAGCCCCACAGGGAGCTTGGCCGCAGTAAGCCATGGGGCACAAAGGTGCCTTGCTCACACCTCCCCAGCCATGATGAATCCTGGCAGCTCTGACCAGGAGCTGTGGCAAAGCTACATCAGTCCATCAGCACCAGTTGTCTCAAAGCATCCACCAGGCTCAGCGATAAAGAACCTGAAGAAATGTTTTTACCAGCACCAGACCATGGTCCAGCAGGGAGAGGTCTCCACAGGGCAGCCACCTGTCAATTTCCACTTGCACAGGCAGGAGGCTGAAAGACAAGCTCAACCACAAGCCGTTTTCATCATAGTAGCAGAGCAAGGACTTGGGAACATGCACTGACTACAGGAAACTTCCTCCACATACGTGTCAAGTTAATGTCCTACGGTCCCACCGAGACAACAGCGCAGACAGAAAAACTGGAGGAAGGAAACCCCAAAATATCAGTAGCTTTCGGCTGGCATCTGGGTGCCATCCAGAGATTAAAGTGGTGAGAAACGATGGGTGAGATGATGGGTTTGCATAGCTCTCCACAGGTTGTCTGAACGCTGCAGAAGGCTATTTGGACCCATGAACACACCAAGGATATTCCAAAGGATTGTAAAAGATCTAGTCCATGATTTGGGAATTGCAGACATCCTCACATGCTTTTTAATGAAAGGGGGTTTAAAGTAGTGGAAACAATCACCACCCTGCAAGAAGCTGCATCTGGGAGGGGCTGGAGTCTTAACCTCAAAAAACAGATGTTAGAAAAGGTCAGAAAGCTTCACCAGCCTGGAGGAGGCACAGTGGTTTGTCTGGACCGAGGCACACTCATACATGGAATTCTCTAGAGCAAAGGCTCCTCTCTACACAGTGTGGAGAGCACTGCCTTCTCCCACCCCGTTCTTCTGTGGGAACTCGCAATGGCTGGATTGGTCTTGAACACGTTAGTGACCCCACTTGGTGTGATCCAGCAGCTTTTGGAGGCTGTAAATTGATGGCAGGATAAATCAGGTATTCTGGCACAGGAGCAGGGTGCATTTCTATCAGTCAGGGCTGGGAAACTCAGAAGTGCTGCAGATGATGTCTGCCAGTGCTTTCTAAAGCACGCTTTCCAAAAACGTGCCTTGAAGGGATGGATTCACAGCCCAGAAACCTCAGCATGTCCATAAGCCCAGAAAGAAGAGCAAGACCGGAGAGGCTGTCAGTTGGCTTGTTGCATGGCTATACAAGTCAAGGACCCAGAGTCATGGAACAGCACCCTAGGACCATTCGGGCAGTCAGCCACAGCTCTGGAGACACCAGCAAGGCAGTATGAGAACAACAGGAACAGTACAGCAAAAAAACCCTGGAGTCCCCTCATCCTAATAAAAGGACGAGCCAGCTGGTGCACCAGGAGCCAGAGCCAGCTGTCCCATTGAGCCAGCTGTGCCCGTCCTCCTGGGCACCCSTGGGTATGGGGCACCTTCCCAGCCAACGCTGTGGGCATGGGAGGAGGTAAGGGAAGCAGGAGGTCCAGCCAGGCATCGCACTGCTTCGCCTAGAGGCAAACAAGCAAGCTGGATATCGGGAGGCAGGCTGTTGTAAAGTGGCATGAATGTAGCCCTGGTCCGCCTGGAGATAGGTCTGCTGGTGTTGGACCAGGGCATGGTCACATTTAGGTGTTGCATAACCTTTGCTAACTACTGTACGTGCTACTGTGCTTTAATCCTTACTCCTCCTCAGGAGGCAAGGAGCATAGCGCCCTGGTTTTATAAATCGTAGTCACTGAAAGCCAGCAAGATTGGTGGCCATTTGTTGCTGGTTTTCAAGAGAACTGCAGCCAGCACTTACTGGATTACGTTGGGAGCTGAAGGACCATGATTCCCTCTAACTTCATTGGGAACCAAGAACTGGCAAGGATCCTCCCTCTCTGCAGGTGATGACACCGCAGAGTCCTCCATGGTCAGAAAGAGAAAGAACTGATGAGGGGAAGCCAACTTGCTGAGAAATGGGTAGCAGGGAGACTTGCAGGCCAGTCAGGGGAGAAGAGAAAGCACGCTGCATAATTGGAACAAGCCATCATGAAAACAATCCCAAACTTAATTCACTTGGATGGGACTTCACGTGGTGCTTAGAAGAATTAGCACTTTATCTTTGCAGACACAAGAAGCAAGAACTCGTTCTGCCATTGTGCAGTCACTGATTCCCTTTTTCCCCCCCCTTTTTTTTTTGAAGAGCAAGCAAAAGAGGCATCTTTACAGCTCTCCATGGGAACTGCAGCTGTGGACAAGGAATGGCTGATATGTCCTCGGGATGTCAGTCTCTAGCAGGTGGTCAGGAAGACACAAACCCTGTACCCAGGGACAGCGTTGATCCAGCTGTGCCCCACTCCTGAACACCTGGGAGCCAGGTTCCCTGGTGGGGCRGCATCGCAGGCAGAGTGACCCCCCAGTACCCCCACGGGGGAAACCCTGCCTCGGTGCTCATCCAAAACAGATCATCAAAGGAACTGGAGCGACTTTTTTTGAGAGAAGCGGTTACAACTGGAGGGCTGTAGTTAACCGTGGCCAAACTTTTCCATTGTTATTTTACAGTTGCTTGATGTCCTGAAAGATATTTAGAAAAATGACTTTAACCGTCCTGTGCCAAACTGGGCGAGGGTGAAAAAAAATGAAATTTGGCAGACATGTTATTCATTCAGCATGTAGTTTGGATGACTTCCAGTGACTAACACAGGAGTTTTAACTGATCTGGGAGACTAAAAACCATTCACAAATAATTTGATTTAGGGTCACTGTGATTTCTTTTTATAAATAATTTTCATTGAGAAGTATTTTTTTAATTAGGATCGACAGACCTAATAGCAACTCTATTGTGTGCACAGTTCATCGTTCCCGTCTTCATAAATGACTTACACATGTGGTGTGCTAATTTCTTGTTCACTGCACATGATGGGGCTCGTTCATGGGGCAACCAATGCCTCGCAGATAGTGCACAAGCTGTGCTGAACTCCCCTCTCCAAAGGCACACTCTGAAGAAGACCCAGATGGAAAGCAAAGGAAGCTTTCACCATCCTGTTACATGCGCCGGTCCGGGGGCTGGTCTAAGCCTTTGCACAACTTCAGACATCCCCATGTGGCTGTAACTGCCTTCTAATTGCTCCGGCTCCAAGAGATGGCAATGGCAACTTTGCTTTGATTGCTTTATTGCTCCAAGTCCCATCATGGCTCAGGAAATACTCTGAACCAGAATATGCTCCCTTTTCCATGGTGGGAGGGCTGAACAAGGACTGGACCAAGGCAAAGATCTGACACATCCTGGCAAAAAGCTGTGTCCAATGCCAAATCTAAACTCAGTYACCCCCTAATCCAGTGGATCGCCCAAGTAAGCCTGAATAGATCTGGGAAGACTGCAGGAGAATTCAGATGGTGGATGGGAGAAGAATGGCTCAACAACTCGAATGCATCTTTCTTGGCAACATCCTCCGTGTGTGACAGCCTTTTCTTTGACTTGCACAATAACAATTGCATCTCAGCCACTTTTGTTGCGAACCTTATCTGTTGTTTGAACGGCTCTTAGGTTCCCTCCTGCGATTATAAATGTTCGTACAAGTTCTTGGAGTCAGCAGAGTTGTTGTTTTGTAGCTGAATAACAGGTTTGGGCTCCAAACTTTGTGATGCTCGCTGTAATGATCAGATATGTTCTTAAAAGCCCTCCGAATTGGATTTCGAAACAAAAGTCCCATTGATCTTAAGCCTGAAATCCCAGCCATGACTCTGAAAACCTTCTCCCCTGTCTCTCAGAGGAACTGAAACTAGTGTGATAAAGGACAACTACAACAGTCAAAGAAAGGATTTATCTTATGAGAGGAAACTACCAAAACTTGGTCTTATTTAGACTACCAGAACAGGGGCTGAAGGGGATATAATTGCTACTGAGAGACACATGGAAGGGGAGAAAACATGAGAAAACCTTATGAAAGGTCCAAGCTGGAAGTTGTAGAGCTGTAAAGAAGCCATTGATATATTCAGGCTGGGGATGAAAAGATTTCTGATTTTCAGAGCAAAGAGGTCTGGGACGGGTTTTGGCAGAACCCACAGAAGAAGACAACATGAAGCCTGATAAACATGGGACATATTGATACGACTACAACAGCAAGGRGGGGGCAGCGTGTGACCCAGGAAGTCCCTGCAAGATCCCTATCCAGACCGTGGCCATCAGTACCTGGACGAAGTATGAAGAGATTCCCCTGGCTCCTGCATTTGTCCTTCGCCTTTGTCCGTCCTGTTTTGCACCTCGCTTTGTTCAAGCAGTCATCCCAGGCTTGCCTTGGCCACGTTATCTTGTTTTAGCGCTGGGCAGACCGATGCAGGTCCCTGTGGCACAGCCACAGCCAGCTGCCTGGGAGGGGCTGCTGTGGTATAGCTCCTATTGAAAAATATTACCTATTGGGGAAAAAAAACATTTTTTGCTTTGTTCTGTTTGCTTAAATAAGCAAATGCTTGTATTCAAGCCAAATTCAGACTCAAAACCAGAGTATTAGGTAGTTGCTGTGACTAGCAACACAGAATGACGCTGGGCAAGCAGGGTCCCACCAACACCATCCCACCAAAGGAGAAATGTTGGCAGGTCTGTTCCTGGGATCACCAGTATCCACCTGGATTGCACCCGCTTTGACAGCAGTATCACTGGCCTGCGTTGGGGAGAAAAAATAACCTCTGCTGCTGGCTGCACTTGATCAGCATCATCACCACCAGCAATTCTCACCCCACCGTGGTCAGCGACAGACCAGCCACGTGCTTCCTGGGCACCAGGCTTTCACCAAATGCATTTCCCCAGGAGTTATATATTTACCAGCTCTCTCGCATGAATAAAGCAGTGGTTTAGACTCCATACTGCTGGCAGTAGCGAGAGGCGTTATCGTTAGGCCTCAGTTAAAATTGTTTAATGTCATTTGTCTTCAGGATAAAAAGAGCAAATCAAGAGAGAGGGACTGCCAGAGCATGAGCCCTCAGCCTGCCACAGGGGTGCAGTGCGGCGATGCCAGCCTGGCCGCGCAGTTCCCACGCCAGAGACTCACCGGGAGAGGTCTCACGCTGGGGCGGGCTGAAAATCAAACGTAGCATCCACGTAGCATCGCGCGTCCCAGGTGTTCAGGGCATTTCTGCAAGCTGACATACAGCTGCTGACAGCTGGCAAGCTGCAGCTTACCGCAGCTCTGAAACATCGCTTCTGTATTAAAAGGAAACTGTTTTCCTCTCTATTTTTTTTTGTTGTTACCCATGGAGTCATTAATAACAACAGCTTTAATCATAACGATGGGGCAGACTGGGGGTTCCTCCCATGACGTTTAAGCAACTTCTAAGACACGCAGATGTCTTAGCAATTTAATCTCTTTCTCCTCGATGAACACATACGTTATTTCCTCCAGCACAGAGCACATCCCACGGGCAACCACAAAATCTGCCTCATAGCACAACCGCTTTGCGTACCACAATTGCAGGTTTTTTGGGATGCCCAGGGTAGCATTGATACTCTCCACGCAAGTTGTCACTCGCTGCCCTGGAAGCAGCAGGCAGGGAAGCAGGCAGGGAAGCAGGCAGGGAAGGCACTTTTAGCCAAACTCAGCCCGCCAGTTTGCTTCCTGGCCCGCAGCACCAGGAGAAAGCATCCCTACTTGGACTGGAGCTGGCTTGGGATTCGGGATTTGGGATTCAGCGTTTGGTAACAAGGACTGGAAGCAAAGGGAGCTCCTCGAAAACCCACCAAAGAAGCAGCAGTTTAACAAAAAGCAAAGCGGCCACCTGCCACGGGGCTGCTGGGAGGGCAGCCTGCCCGGCCCCTGCCTGCCGCTCTGCCCGCCGGCAGCTGCCCCTTCCACCCCGGTCCCCGTCCCCGCTCCGCTCCCGGGACGTCCCCGCCGCGCCATAGCTGTACTAATTAATTTCATTAGCAGCCGCGAATAAATACATATCCCCCCCCCCGACTTGGCCCGGTACCCCGATGCTGAGCGTTATCCCGGCACCGGGATGGGGCGGGGGGGGGGCTGGCGGTCGCCCGTGCGGTCTTCCTCCCGGGAGCACGCGGCTCCCGGAGTCCCCCGCCACGAGGAGCCCGGCGGCGCTTCCCGGCCCCGCCGGCGGACCCCGGGGAGGCCGGGAAGCGCCGCCGGGAGCCGCTGGTGCACGGCGAGGGGCTC